>CM017464.2:46149090-46711629 GCA_007827005.2 Populus simonii | reverse complement strand
CACAAATGAGTTGAAAAAAGCATGGGAATACCTTCTCTCAAATGAATCAACCAAGTATGGAAATTTCGGTTGAATGCCAGTGGCTTTTCTCAACCACCTATTACCAAGAAGTACTTTGTCAACAGCATAAAGAAGCTGAATTTCTGCAGCCTTTGAAATTACACTTAGAGGTATTGCAGGATGCCCCATCTCATCCAGCACTTCCTGAACCTATTAAATTAAAACAACTGTTAAAAAAACCACCATAACTTATGCACACATATCGAATCCCAAAAGCACCGCACCCACATTGCCCACATGAATCTGTTGTTTCACAGGCATTATGACTAGACAGAGCATCATAAATTTTAGACTAACAAGGTTAGCACCTCTGGTGGCTCCAATAGGCTGTCTCCCATTTCTTCAATCACTTCTGCAGAAACATTATCATCAATCACATCACGTCGGCGTTGCGTGTGCCGGGTTTGAATTAAAGCATGGAAATGCTGATCAACAGACTCCTCAAGAATGTTATCCAGCATGTTTTTATCGAAGAAGTATGGAGTATACCTGATTAGCAGATTAAACACAGAAAAGTGAAAACTTGAATATTCCTGCAGATGTAAGAAAAATAAACAGCGAGTTTACACAAATGGGAATGAAATGAGGAGACCAGTCATTTGTGAGATACTAGGATAAGCATCCTTAGATTATGATTCTCATA
Source organism: Populus simonii (assembly GCA_007827005.2). Lineage (NCBI taxonomy): Eukaryota > Viridiplantae > Streptophyta > Magnoliopsida > Malpighiales > Salicaceae > Populus > Populus simonii. The sequence continues at coordinate 46,710,926 of CM017464.2, read as the reverse complement.
TTTTTATATTGAAAGGCAAACGAGAGTTGCATAAAGAAGCAGAGAAGGCAACTACTAAAGGCTGACAAGGTCGACATCCCAAACTAAAAGGTGATAAAGATTAATCTAACTACAAAATTCACATCTATGCAAGACCCATCTGGAGAGAAGATCGAGATCGAGATCGAGAAATTTAAGATAAAAGATGAATTCAATCCATGAACCAGACTTCTTTTTTTTTTTTCATTCAAGAGAATCAATACACACCACTTAATCCCGTCTTTGGTAGCTATTGCAATATCTAAATTTTGTGCGCTGAAAACAGGAACTCCATCAACCCTCCTGCTCCCATCGCTATGTGGAATAGTCTTGAGAAGTTGGTGTGCTGCCTTGACCTGTGAGAGCAGAAATCAGATAAAAAAAGAATTATGAATATATCACAACAAATACAAATTTGTGAATACCATGTGGTCTGACCATATGGTACCTGCTTCTCATTTGGAACAAACTGAAATAGTTGAGGTTTCTCCTGCATAACACACAAAGCAAAATAAAAGGTGGATTATTCTAGAAAATGAGATGATATTAGAAATATGAATAGGATGGCAAAATTTGAATTTTGTCAAGGAAAATAAGTGCGTATAAGTTTTGCAACTAAAACACTAATAATTGCATATTTTGAAAAAATAACTACATGAATCAGCAACCACCACATCCTAGTAATTTGGATTGGCTGTGAATAAAGGCAGCACTAAAACTCTGCAAGCATGCTCAATCAAATCACAGCAAGAAAAAAAGAAACACTTGGACTGCTATAGAAGTAGAGCATCACAGGTTAACCAGTTGCTAGACTCTCTAGATTTGAACAGCATCCATACGCTGCTGTAACACTTAAAATTTATAGAAGTAGAGCATCACAAGTTAATAAGTTTGAAGCAAAAGGATAGCAAGTTATAACATCATGAAACACCTCAGTGAAAGTGAAGAAATTGAACTGAGTTAAACTTCATATGAGACATGCATGAATCTAAAGAGTGAATTACTGAATGCATGTTTTGAGAATAAGAAAGAAAGGAAAGAAACAAACTGTCAAAATAGGTTCCAATGTGATATCACAACTTGGCTGCATACCTAATAAAAGATAAAGACTATCCATCTAACTAAGTGAGTAGCATAAATCTTACTAAGTGAGTAGCATACCTTGAAGTGTTCATATGCTAAGTCAAGACGACAAGCACCCACCACACCACTTGGAATATTCAGCCTTTTAACATAAGCAACTTGAAGCACAAACCAATTCAGAATGCAAGTTACTTATAGCTAGCAAAATAAATCAGCATACTGAATAACAGTACTCACAAAGACTGTAAAACAAAAGGAAGGACAATAGCATGCATAAATGTATCTTGAATCACAATGCAAGAAGTTATTTTATGTAAATTAAATTCAACAAGCCCTTTCTATTGCATGCAACTTATGCTCATGTAAGCACTAATGGGTCTAACCATAATTAACATCCATAGTAATAGATATGTGAATTTTGGGGTATTCATTTCTACTAAGGTCCACATAAGAGAAGAAAAAAAGAGTGGTTTCCAAAAATCAGGAATAATATTCGAGTCTTTTCCTACCCAGGAAAAGATATATAAGGTTATAAAGCAATTTTCAATCACACCTGCATCACCTAAATCCATGAAGAAACGAAACACAGGACCATTCCTCTCACTCTTGGCAACCATTGCAAATATCTTCTTAAGCCACTCGGGTGTCCTGGCCAGTAAAGAATACCAATCAAATATAGGATAGCAGCACAAGCCAAATCTTACGAAACTGACTGAATTTCAAAAAAGAAAGTATGACCCATGTATCAAGCTAACATCAAACACAAGTATCAGCTTATCAACAACAAACCATTCTACAATTTACCAACTAAACAAAACTGACAAACCAAGCCAAAATTAACTAATAAATGTCAAGGTTTTATGCTGGCTGTCATCCTACAACAACCCTCCTCCTATATCCAGGCTTGGGGCTGGCTATTCTAACCTGAGCTAGCATAGGCAGAGTTCCACTAGACCAATTAACAATAAAAGACGTCCTTACTTACACCAGCCAGTTCCAATTCTACCTAATATTAATACATAAATCATTCTCTCTCAGCTTAGCAAGTTACTATAACAACTCAAGCTTGAAACTTTTGACGGCCCATGTTCAAATTCCTAAAATCCAAGACAAAATTATAAGCCAAGTTAACACATTGAATCAGCTAAGCTAAAAAGGAAATAGCAGTCCAAACCAATGTGAAGTAAGGCAAAAGGAAAGACCTTTTGGAAATGAAGGGAACATCAAAATGAGTAGAAACGGCCATGAGACCAGTCCCTGAAAGGTCACACATGCTAAAAACCTGTCCTACAAAAGCAGGCCCACCACCTTTTCCATTAGAATTTACCCTTCCAATCCTGACTGCTGATGGAAACCCGGGATTTGACTCGGCAGAAGATAACCCTTTTACTGTGGCTGATGATGATTTTGAAGGGGAGACTGAGTCAGGCTGAGTTGACTCGAAGAGAGAGGGAGTGGATTGAGTGAGTGGAAGAGGGGAGGTGGGAAGTTGGAAAGGGATGCAAATTTTGGATTGTGGTGGTGGTGGTAAAGGTGGGGTTTTGTGAGGAGAGAGAAAGGAGACTAGGGATTTGGTTGTGGAGTTGAGGAAGGTGGATAGCTGGTGGTGGTGGTTCTGGTGTTGCGATGGTGGTTCTGGTGGTAAAGGCATGGTGGCGGGGTGGGTCAGGCCTTAGGAGGAAGGGGAGGGAGTGGTGGTTTTGTCGGATGGCTCAGGATTTTATATTTTGAGAGATTTTCCTTCTTCCTCTGGAAAATATTTACTTTGATAAAAAATTAAAGACAAATTGTTTTCCAAAGAAAAAATAAATTAAAACTTTATAAAATTTTACTAAATTATACTTTAGTCCCTTACTTTTTATTTTTTAAATTATTTGTAAAATTAGACTCTAGTTTCTATCAGCTAGCATAGAAAATGTTTTATTTTTATAGAACCTCTAGAGACGTATTATTTTTGTGATCTTTCAAATGAGTCTGATAAAAATATATATTTTTTAAATTAGCAGCTGATTTTATTTTAGAAAAATGAAAAATCAGTCAATAATATAATTAAAGCATTAATTTCATTACCAAAAATAATAATTAGTAGTGTAGAAAATTACACATAGTAAGTTACACCATCACCCATGCAAAGTTTTAAAATATTTATTTGACTCTTATAATTTAAACTTTTCCTATACTAATCTAATTTAATATTTCTAAAAAAAATTAATTCAGCTCTTTTCTCATTAAATAGATGATAAAAACTAGTATTATGGAGTCGGAATCTATTTAGATTTTTTTTTTCTGAGTATCTCCATAAATATAAAAATCGGAAGGAAAAATTAAAAATAAGTAAAAAAAACATAAAAATAAAAGAAAGATATTTTTAAAATTGACACTTCTTTTTTTTTGTTTTCTTTTTAAATAAAACTTTCTAAATACTATCTCTAAGTTGGATATTTCATTGAATTTGATTACTTATCAAACAATCAAGGGCTATATTAAAACTTCTTGCAAATATTAAGATCAATAGCAAGAAATTTCAAACTATAAGAGCCTAAATAAAATACTTTATCCAAAATCAAAAACATATATCTAGTGACAAATCTAACCCCACAAATATAACTTCTCCAAAGGGTAACACGGTAAAGCCACCCACCCGTTAGCTAACGTTACTCTCTGCTGCCTTCTCTGGATCTCACAGAAATAATAAAACCCCCAAAACAAAATAAAAATATCTCTCTCTCTCTCTCAATTTCACGGTATATATATAAAATATTTAATTTTTCAATTTCTGAGCTTCGAATTTGATTAATTTGTTGTTACTGATGGGTGATTTTTGTGGTGTGTTGTTTTCAGGGTTTATAGAGGAGGTGGATTAGTTAAAATAATTAATTAATTATGGCGGCATCGGAGGAAAACAGTGCATTGTTTCCGATATTTATCATAACAATAATGGCGATACCTTTGGTGCCATACACAGTGATGAAACTATGCCGTGCCGCGTCGAAAAAGAGTAAGATTATTCATTGTAATTGCTCTGAGTGTTTGCGGTCTGGCAAGTATCGGAAATCTATTTTCAAAAGGGTGAGTCACTCAGTGAATTAGCAAATTTGTGTTTTTTTTTAGGGTTATTGGGCTGTAATTGATGATTGTTGTTTTGGCAGATTTCGAAGTTTTCGACTTGTAGTAACTTGACGTTGATATTGCTTTGGGTTGTGATGATATTTTTGGTGTCTTACATTAAGAATATGAGCCGTGAGGTGATTGTTTGGAAATGACAAGTTGTTGCTGTTTGGTTTTTGTTTTAGGTTTTAGGGAGTTGGGGTTTCGTATGTGGGATTTGATAAGTTGTTTTTTGTTGTTGTTGTTTTGATTAGATTCAAGTTTTCGACCCGTTTGTTATTCTGGGACTGGAGCCTGGTGCTTCGGATTCGGAAATAAAGAAGAACTATAGGAGACTTTCTATTCAGTACCATCCTGATAAAAATCCAGATCCAGGTTGATGATTGTGTTTTAGTCTTTTTGGTTATATTCATTTTATGTTTATTTTGGCATGAAAGACCGAGGTTTGTGAGGAGCAGCATGTGCTTACTAGCTGTTTTCTTTACATTTTACTTTTTCAGAGGCCAACAAATATTTTGTGGAGTTCATAACAAAAGCTTATCAAGCTCTGACTGATCCAATATCCCGTGAGAATTATGAGAAATATGGTCATCCCGATGGTAGACAGGTGATGTTCTGCTGCTTCTAGAAGAAAGAACACGGATTTGCCTTCAAATGTATTTCTTGAAATAATTCACTATATATTCTTTTTTTTTGAAATTAATGTTCATAGAGTTTCTTTCAGGGATTCAAAATGGGCATAGCTCTTCCTCAATTTTTACTTGATATTGATGGGGCATCCGGTGGAATACTTCTACTTTGGATTGTTGGTGTTTGTATACTCTTGCCATTGGTCATAGCTGTAATATATCTTTCAAGGTCGGCCAAATATACTGGAAATTATGTCATGCACCAGACTCTGTCTGCGTACTATTACTTCATGAAGCCGTCTTTGGCCTCAAGGTAATTCAGACTATTTGGTAATTATTTTAATGAAGTAAACATCACATTGAATATTTAAGTAATTAATAGAAATTGTATAAGCAACTTTTCATCTGTAAGCAAGAGCACATGTACCTTTTTTTTATCCCTGACTCTTTCTTGCTAGAAGAGCATTGCAATCTGTGGCCTTATTTATGTAAAATGGACAGATTCCTACCTACATTGTGCCAATTTTGGTGGTTCAATTCCATTTCACCAGCAGTTCTCTGTAATCACAGTTGATATCACAAAGTTTCCCAGCTCCTCAATTTAAATGCCTTCTCTAAAGTTGAAACCCTAGCTACTATATATTAGTTTAGCTTTTAAAATTATTCTATCAACAAATAAGAGAATAATCATAATCTCTGTTTGATTATGATTGTCCAAGTGAATTTTACGAAATTTCATCTTAACCATGCCAAGACACATTGATCATTGCATTTTTTCCTGTTGTTTCCTTCATTTTGGAGTATCCAGTTCCAATGTCCTTGTCTTCGTAAGGGTTCAGACATGCATCTTTGTCCTTCCTAATATGATGTCTTGCACTCAACATCTTTGAGTATATTGGTTGCTTATTATGCTTATTCTATGTCTGATCATACAGTAAAGTAATGGAAGTCTTCATTAAGGCTGCTGAGTAATGGAATCTCCAATTCGTAGGACTGACAATGAACCACTTCAGAAGCTGTTTATATCCGTCAGGAGTGAATTGAATCTGGACCTCAAGAACATTAAGCAAGAGCAGGCTAAGTTTTGGAAGCAGCATCCTGCGTTAGTTAAGGTAGCCTGTTTTCCTGATTGTGATATAAGGAGCAATCTGAGCATTGAATTTCAATGAAGTTCATCAACTTACTAGTCTTCATTTCTGTTCAGACAGAGTTGTTAATCCAGGCTCAGTTAACTCGTGAATCAGCAGACTTGCCACCAGCTTTGTTAGGAGATTTCAGACGCGTACTAGAACTTGCACCTCGCCTTCTTGAAGAATTGATGAAGGTAACTTTACATTCAGTGTTTCATCCTTGAAGTTGATTTTGGGAACTGGAAAAATTGAAGTTGATTTTGGGAACTGGAAAAATGAAGGAATTATTCTGTTGGGTCATGATAAATGTGACCCTTTGCATATTTTATATAGCCCACAACCTTGTCTTTGCATGAGGCAAGAGGTGGTATCAAGTGCAGACTGCAGAGTGTTTCCACATGGATGCAGAATAAAACTTTCATTGTAATTTGGAAACTATTTAAAACCACATTTTGGCATGTTTGTGAAGTTGTCAATAGAAAGTTTATTTTAGTAGAACTTGGATGGGTGTGCCTTTCTTTGAGACTTATTTTTTACTTAGGCAATGAATGTATCCCAGTAAGATATTAGTTTTCCATTCTTCATGGTTGAAGACTAGAAGTACTCTTGTTAATGTTGTATAGAGTAATAGATTGACAGTGGAGTGTCTGTGTGTGTTTGAGGGATCACCTTTTACTTGAATTAATTAGTTACCGATGCATAAGAGATGCACTTGAAAAGTTGATAGTATAAGAAACAGTTTCAGTGATTAAATCCAAGGGTGCTGGCCTGGTGTCCATGAAGGAGGACTTTACTAATCTCACTTTTATTACTTGGTAATGTTTATGCGGCTCCTATTGAGATGGTAAATAGCCTAAGAAAGGTGCTATTACCTTATAAAGTTATATTGGCCAAAGTAGAAGAGATGAAGTGGAGCCAGTTGGCTCTTTCAATGTTTGTTACTTTTTCAAATACAGTAGCTTCTTATGTGTAATTCTGCAGATATTTTCCATTGACAAGTCTTTCCTTTACGCTGTTAGCCATTTGCTAAGTATTTACAGAATACTAATTATTTACTCTTTATCCAGATGGCTGTTATACCACGAACTTCTCAGGACATGGATGGCTGAGACCTGCAACTGGGGTTGTTGAACTCTCTCAATGTATTATTCAGGTGTTGATTTCACTCTATTTACTGGTTATGGATAGTTGGAGCCTAGAAAAACCTCTTACAAATATCAGAGATAAAGAAGTCCATAATCTTCACATCATTTAGTTATTAGACTTTCATGGTTTCCCCTATATTGATTTTAGTTCTTATATGTCTAGAATTCATGGAAACCAAAACATGTTTGTGCCCCTCTTTTCTCATCATGCACTGTCGCTTTCCTCAAATACTCATCTTCATTTGACATAAACTTTTTGCCATCTCTTTCGAGAATATTTTAACATACATGCTTGCATAGCTACTTTCTCAGTTTCCAGTCGTATGTCAATCTTGGTAGTTGTATTGTCAGTGCACTAGTCTCAACTAGACTTCAATTTGACCGTCTCTATTGTGTTTCATCTGTTTTATGCTCATTTCAGCTTTTAAGTAGTTGGATTTTGGAATCTAGTCACACATGACTTGAGAAACCTGTTATCATGCTTCTTTTCACATGTCTCTTCGAAAACCTGATTGCTCTTTTGTTCTGCTGTTAATACATAATTGCAAAGAATCGTGAATATTCTGTATTCTTCTTTTGTTCTCATCTTTGCTAACCACTGCCATATGATGCTAACAAGTGTTGGATGGTTTGACATGTTTTCTTCTATTCTACCAATAACTGATGATTGACATGATTCATTGGTTAACTATGTGATACAGGCTGTTCCTCTCAGTGCAAGGAAGGCAACAGGTGGGTCCACAGAAGGGATTGCACCCTTTTTGCAGCTGCCACATTTTACTGAGAGTGTAGTCAAGAAGATAGCACGCAAGGTAGCTGGACAAGATTATTTGTCGTAATTAGACTACAATGATTTAATGAACCTTTTGCTAGCTGTGAATGTGGACTATGTTTTCTCCTTATACTTTTCTTGCTGCCCGCCCTTGAGTCCTTTAGACAGTAAAGAAATATTCAGCCTCTGAAGCATCATATATGAAGCATTAGTCCTTCATTTATTGTGATTATATACTCATCAAGTTCTGTCTGCATGTGGTCAGCATAATTGACTTTAATAACGGAAATATGCTGATACACTGGAATACCTTATTTCTCTCTGGTCCAGATGATGAATTATCTCTTTAAATTGAAAATAATCTTCAATTGTCTTTAGTTCTTGGTGTCCTTTTTTCTGATCTTTGTCTCATGAGCTTTGCCTTCTGATTTCAGAAAGTGAGAACATTTGAGGATTTTCATGACATGACTCTGCAAGAGCGCGCAGAGGTGCTTCAAAGTAGCTGGATTTTCCTCAGCTGAAGTACAAGATGTTGAAATGGTATTGGAAATGATGCCTTCTGTAACAGTCGAGGTTAGATGTGAGACTGAAGGTGAAGAGGGCATACAAGAGGGTGACATTGTTACTGTACATGCTTGGATAACACTCAAACGTGCTAATGGCCTAGTCGGGGCACTTCCCCATGCACCCAGCTTCCCATTTCACAAGGAAGAAAATTTCTGGTTTCTGCTTGCAGATGCGGCCTCAAATGATGTTTGGTTTTCCCAAAAGGTAAATTTTATGGATGAAGCTGCAGCTATAACTGGTGCTTCCAAGACAATTGAGGATACAATGGAGGGTTCAGGAGCTAGTGTTAAAGAGACTAGTGCAGCGGTTAGAGAAGCAGTAGAGAAGGTGCGGGGTGGCTCTAGGTTAGTGATGGGCAAGCTCCCTGCCCCAGCAGAGGGCAATTACAATTTGACCTGTTACTGCTTGTGTGACTCCTGGATCGGTTGTGACAAGAAGACGAGCTTGAAGGTTAAAGTTCTGAAACGAACACGGGCTGGCACTCGGGGTGGTTTGGTTTCTGAAGAAGGACCCATTGCAGAGGATGGAATTGAGGAGGAAGAGGAGAATGAAGAAGAAGAGTATGACGATGATTATGAGAGTGAGTATAGCGAAGACGAGGAAGATGAAAAGGATACAAAAAAGAAGGGCCCCGCTGCCAATGGCAAAGTGCAGAAAAAAGGCTCAAGCTCAGAGAGTTCAGGTTCAGACGAGGAATGAGATACATTATTTTGATTGTCAATGAATAAAACATAAGTTTTTTTTTTAAAAAAATTATATCGTGGAAGAACTTAACAGCTGCTGTAGTGATACTATCCGTCTCCCTTCTAACTCGGCGACAGGATTTTTCCATATATTCTATACTACATTGGTATATCGACTAGTCACCCCATCTTGTTTTGTAGCAATGACTTGAATAGTCGTAGCATATATCACTGAACCAAATCTGTCTTTTTTTTTTATAGCTTTGGGGTCTAATTCTCATATATATATATATATATATATATAGAAGATTGTTTGATTTAGGATATGGATTTATTATTTTTTCTATATCTTTCACGCATCATATATTAAGATCCACTAAAATGTGATGGTATGTTTTGGGCTATTCAATTCATTACTAGGATAGGACCATGCAAGGAACGTTCTACTGGGCCCCTAGCAAGGATAACTATTAAAAAAACATTGAAAGAGAAGTAGAGGTAATTTACTATTTAAATTAATAGTAAAATGATGATATTGTATTGGATTGGAGGCAGTATTATCTTTTCATTGTAATATAATTGTTTATATATATATATATAAATTATAAAAGGTTAAATTTATTGTTTTACTAGTTTAACACTTAAATAAAATAATATAATGTTTATTATTCAGGGGTATTTTAGTCTTTTTAATTTTTCTACATAGTATAATTATTTTAATATTTTTAAAGATAAAATTAACATAATTTTATCACAAGGGCTTTTTTTATCATTTTATATTGGTTTTTTTATAGATTTGAAGATTCCTTAAAGATATTATTGTAATTTATCCATATTAAATATTATTTTAAAAAACCTTGCTGGCACTTACATGGATAACATGTAAGGGGTTATCTGGCCATCAAATACCACATTCCATGACAATATTTGAAAGATCCTGATATCCTAGATGCTATGGGGCAGCGCTGAACACACCTCAAGTTTGGTGCCAACAATTTTTCTCGTTCTTCTTCTCTCTTATTGAATTTAGTATCAACCTCTTTACAATTTTAGACTAGCCACTTCAATTTATTTTTTTGTCTTATTTGTTTCTTTTTTTAATTACTTTTTTTTTAATTTTGAATAATTCATGAAATTACAAATATTTTTTAGTTTCACCTCTTTTTATTTTTTAATCTTTCAGATTTGATCCTTATTTTTTTATTACTATTTTTATTTTTATTTTTAATAGGCTATAAAATTACAATTTTTTTTTCAATTTCACCACCTTTTATTTTTTATCTTTCAGATTTAATTCTCATTCTTTTTATTGCTACTATTTTGTTTAGGGTCATTTTTTAGGTTGTTTTTTTTTTACAATTTTATCCTTCATATGTTTTTTTCTCATTCTTTTTATTGTTATTTTTTTTCTTTCAACAAGTTTTTTAAATTGATATTTTTTTTTCCACGATTTCATCTTTCAAAATTAAACTAGTTGGGAATTAAGTTTCTTGATTGAACACGATTTAATGATTTCACGGGTTGTGAGTTTTAGAAATTAAACCCAAGTTTAGGTTTGCATGAGTTGACTTTTTTTCTTCCTTTTTTGAAGCTAATGTTTTTTTAACCTTTTTTTTAGAGTTTTGATTTATTACTTTTTATGGTTTGCCTTTTTTGAGATTAGTCTCAAGTTCATGACCAAAGTTACAGATTTCAAATGTTAACATGAGTTAACTTTTGTTTTTTTTTTTTTTTGTCCTTTTTTAAATTAATTTCTCTCAATTTCATCTTTAAACATTTAATTTATTTGAAATTGTTCTTAGTACCTTTTTTTCCCCTTCCTTTCTATTAGGCTATCTCAATCCCGTTTCCATGATCATGAAATTTGCGGATTAACTCAGGTTAATTCAGATTTTTTTGGTTGATATAAGGTTAGTTTGAATTCATGACCAGAGTCATTAGTTTCAAAGGTTGACATGGAATGATTTTTTTGGGATCATTTTTTAAAATTGATTTGTTTCAATTTCATCCTTCAACATTTGGATTTTATGACCAAAGTCACTGATTTCAAATATTAACATGGGTTGACTTTTGGTTTTTGGTTTTTTATTCTTTTTTAAATTGATTTCTCTCAATTTCATCTTTAAACATTTAATTTATTTGAAATTGTTCTTAGTACCTTTTTTTCCCCTTCCTTTCTATTAGGCTATCTCAATCCTGTTTCCATGATCATGAGATTTGCGGATTAACTCAGGTTGATTTAGATTTTTTTGGTTGCTATGATGTTAGTCTGAGTTCATGACCAGAGTCATTAGTTTCAAAAGTTGACGTGGAATAACTTTTTTTTGGATCATTTCTTAAAATTAATTTGTTTCAATTTCATCTTTCAACATTTGATTTATTGGAAACTGGTCTTCATACTCTTTTTTTCCTTTCCTTTCTATTGGGTCATCACTATCCTCTGCTTATAGTCGCGGGATTTGCGAGTTAATCTAAGTTGACTCATATTTTTTCCATTGCTTTTTAAAATTAAATGTCTTTCTCTCTCTCTTTTTTTTTATTTTTCAACATTGAATTATTCGATAATTGAGTTTCATAATTTTATTTAATTTTCTTTCGAAGACGGTCACCCTGATATCATTACTGGATTATAAATTTTGCATCTTAAATCGAGTAGGTTTGGATCGAGTTTTTTGACTTTTTCTAAATTTTCATCATTCAACATTTTTTTTTGCTAGATATTGAGCTTCACTTTTTTTTTTTTAAGTTATCATGTTCTTATTTTATTTATTAGAAATTAGACTTCAAACTTTTTTCCTTGTGTTTTTTTTATAAGATTATCTCAATTTTATGACCATAGTCACAAAGTTTTTAAATTAATTCAATTTAACTAAGTTTTTTTTGTTGTTTTTTTAATGTTTTTTTTTTAATTTTTGCTCTTCAACATTGAGTTGTTTCATAATTCAAGTAAGTTAATACAAGTTTTTTTTTTTTCTTTTTTGTTGTTATATTTTTTTAATCATATTATTTAAATTTTCAATTCAATCAATGTCTCTATTCTTGGACTTCTTTTCCTTTGCAATTTACATGCTATAGAATGCAACTGGAACACACGTCACTGGAATCCATTATATTTTGAAGTTGCTTCTATATTTTGCTGTGTTTAAACAAACTACTTTCATCTTCTCCATCATGACCTCTGTTGTTCATGTTCCTGCAGAAACTTCGTAAATAAAAGTGGGTTTAATGGATGCCATTCTGATTGATCCCCTCAAGAAACACACATGCAATGGCATATGTCAGGCCCTCTGAGATGCAACCATCCAGGAATGGCTATTTTACGGGCATGAACATGTTTCTTGGGTTATGGCCCTAAAGTGCTCGAGGAACACTTCGATTGGTTTTTCAGAATCACAAATTTCAGATGTTCAAACGAATCTAACTGGAATTGCTTATATCCAAAGGCTGATTATGCTCCCACTGTAGTGAATCCTGATTTTGAGACTCACAGAGAAGATCCGTGCCTGCAAAAAGTTAGAGCCTACTACTTTCACATCCCAGGATGCCTCCTCATCCTCATTTGCAACATCTTTGACGGCATCGACTTCATCGTCACGGGAAGTCTCCTCCTCCCCGCTTGCAACACTGTTAACACCATCAAATTCATTGGCAGGCTTCGCTCGAATCCTAACACGCTTTCCCTCTGATGTATCGGTAAACCCATTTTGGTGGTTTTTTTTCCTTTAATTTTTCATTTTTGTCCGTCATGCCCAACCTCTGGAAGACACTTCCCGCCATGTTGACAATCGAAACACTAGGGCGGAGACCAAGCTCCTCCATATCAGCAAATATCTGCGAGAAAGAGAGATCACATTAACATAAACAAGGTAGGCCAGACATCAAATATTATGAGCTACTATCTAGCTAGTGCCATACGACGTTAACGTTGGTTTCAAATGAAAAAGATACCGATCATCAGCGTCATATTTGAAGTCATTAAAAGATCATGCTGATTGAGATTTGTTATTGAATCAACAAGGGAAAGAAAACAAAAATGGAGGGATTAACTCAAATATTACTTTGAAGGATTACTGCTAATCAGGTGTCCCACAAGAAAGGATTGCTCGTCATTAGCATATATAGAATGTGGCATCGTATGGCTTACTCACACACCATTCCCTTATATTCACCAAAATCATTCAATTATCAAGTTGAAACCTATAGGATACAAGAATATATTCACAGACACCAGTAAGCTGCTAAATTCAATCACGAGAAGTCAATATGCTTGCATGGCAATCGTTCAGTTTATCTCCAAAACTGTGCGGCATCACCCTTGTAACATAACTGAAAGAGGTAGAGCGAGATGGGACAGGATTACAAGTCTTGTTCCTTGCCAATCCGTTTGGGCTATTTCTCAGTGAAAGTACACCACCGAATCTAAAACTGTCCTCCGTAACCGCGATTTGCTGTGGGTAGATAATTTTTTGAAAATTTTTTTTTTTTTACTATTGAAAATAAATAAATAAAATAAATATAAAAAACCATTTATAACAAATATGTAAAAATATTATAGAGCTAGGCCAATACAGGACATCCCATCAAACTCGTAGTTTAAATTATGTGATTGAAATAATCCAATTAAAAAAATTAAAAAGTATTTTTTAAAAAAATATGTTAATTTTTTTAAACCCGTGATCCGAGTCATTAAACTTAAAGCGGATAATTTAAAAAAATCATAAAATTCAATTAACAAAAAAAATATTAAAGGATAGAATTGAAGAAAAATAAATTATAATCATACAAAAAAATTTTTAAAAAATAAAAATTCAAAAAATAAAGATCAAGATAACTATAACTACTATTATTAATAAATAATATCATCACTATTCCTAATTATTTCTATCATTATTAAAATTGTTGTTGTTATTATTATTATTATTATTATTGCTAATATTATCATTATTAGTAATAATAACATCATTTTTATTAATATTATTACTATTTTAACAACCAACACCACAATTATCATCACTATTATTATTGTTGTTATTATTATTTATTATTATCACTATCATTATAACAACTATTATTAATATTTTTTATTACTATCACTACTTTCTTTATCTTCTTCTCTCCCATATTATTATTACTATTACTATTATTATTAGTAGTAGTAGTAGTAGGAGGAGGAGGAGGAAGAGGGGGAGGAGGAACAATAATATCTTTACCACCACAACTACACCACAACACTATAACAACTAATATTATTATCATCATCATTATTTTTACTACTATTACTAAATATATTTATTATAAATATATAAATAATATATTTAAAATCCAAACAAAAAGAACTAATCTTAAAAATATTAATAATTTATATTTCATATAATTATATTTAAGAAAAGATGTAGATTTTACCACGAGTACCTTAATTTTTAAGTATGAATAACCTCTCCAAGTGCTTGTTTGATGGGGCTATATTTGTACTGGAATTTTATTGAATTTTAATTTAATTTTTTGTTTTAAATTATTTATTTTTATATTTTTAGATTATTTTAATATTTTAATATAAAAAATAAATTTTAAATTATAATAAATTATTTTAATATATTTATAAATAATTTTTTTTTTAAAAAAAACATCATTCGTAGCACAATAAACACTGAGCAATTAACAAGGGTATTAATATATAAAAGTTGGCTCGATAATAATTTATAATAACAAAAAAGAGTAGAAGGAAGATTTTGTCTTTTAAAGCATATACAAGACAAAAGTAGTTAAATTATGTAACATGTGTCCAATAATAGGAAATGCAAGTGTGTGAGCATTTGCAGAGAATCCCAACCTAGATGCTCATCCTCAAAAGCTGCTACCTCTTCCTTGCACAGATATTTCCAAGCTAAGCTGGCTCCCTAACCTTGAAAGAAAAAACAGGGAGCAAACAGAAGAAATGATGATGGCCATGGCAATGATGATTGAAACCACCACTGCCGTCCGATTCCCCCCCTCTACCACTCCTGCTGCAAATTTCTGCTCCTCCTTGCCACGCAGCAGCTCTGCCATTTCTTGGTGACTTAAAAACAAAATTTAAGAGCTTTCTGCTTTTTAAGAGATTAAAATGTGAACATTCTAGCCACATGAATTGCATCTTTGCCTCTCTAGTGTGTGTTATTATCATTGATATTTGACATGCTATCTCTAATAGCTTCATTTCTTAGTTTTGGTTCCATTTTGTACTGTAGAAGCAAGAGTTTTTGAAATGCAATCTCTGATTCGTGGTATGGCAGTTGGTTTAGATACCCTTTTGTTCTTTCTGTATTTTTAGAGCTTTTAATATGTTTGCTAAATAAATTATACTGCTCTCTGCCATCTGTGTGGAGTAGTATTTTTGTTCTCGATTCTATGCTTTGCTGCACTGGCTACTGTCAAGGTTAAAGTTTTTTCTGTTACATTTCAAGATAATGAAAGTGGGTTTTTTAGGATTAGTGGAAATGCACCTGTTTTTTTCCTCAGCTCCTCTGGTTCTTAATCTGAAGTTAAATTGGGAGTTTTGGGGTGCAGAAGTAAGTAATGAACCTGGTTCTGGATTGGTTAAGCTTAGCTTATTCGTGGATCTGCGTAAAGAAAGGAAATCAAAGGTTAAACTTTTTTATGCTTAAGTTAGTATCTTTGGCAGGCTACAACGGGGAACTGGTATAAAGTGAAGGGACTGTGGGTGTGTTGATGGAGGTTATGTACGTATAAAATGGTGATAGAAGGTGAGAATTGTTGTCCTTTTGTGGAATTCAGGAGTGAATTATGGTCATGAATTGGTTGATTGATTGTTTATAGTGGTTAGAGGGGTTATGATCTTATGAGGTAGTCTTAATCAAGGCATGAACTCAAGGGTCTTCATATATTGTAGAGACCTCAGCTCCGAAAGTGAGTAGATTTTATTTGGGTCTAGTGTCACTCAAACCTGCACTCCAACTTGTGGAGCCTGTACTTTCAAGTGTTGATTAGAGCTGGCTTTGGGCATTCACATCATAAAACAATTTGCTCATTATTATGTTTTAGTTACATATCAGAAAATGTACTACAAAGAGGTGATTTCTCAAGTATTAGCATTTAAACTTGGAAGGTAAAGGATGTTAAAAGGAACACAAGATTTTCGTTTTTAGAAATAATATATACCACAAACTTCCTTCCAGTTTATATGTGATCTCAAATTGTCATATTTTGGCAAAAGATTGGAACTCTTAAATCCTGCATTACCATTTTTTACCATAAAACCGAGGACTTTACATATGCTTCTCTGGAAATGGAAAATGTTTTAATTTTTGTTTGCTAATGGTTCATTGTTTTGTTCTTCTTTCTTCAAATGCTTTGCAACATTGTATAAGTAGTTGCTGATATTAAGGACAAGTAGTTATCAATATTATTGCAGGAATAAATTTCAAGGATTAAATGGTGGTTCTTTCTTTAGAAGGAGCAGTCGTTTAAAGAGTAAGACTCAAGCGTCTGCAGAGAATTTAGATTCGAACTTGGAATCTTCAGAGCAGAATGGTAAACTGCGATACCATCCATTTGAGGATATTGCAGTGTCAGCATCAGAAACAAGCAGTGATGCTATGCTTACACCTCAAGAAACATCTAGGACTATCGTTGAGGTATCATATTACATTTTCTAGTCATCACTTCAACAAAGAATGACTTCTGCTGCTCCTAGCGCTTTTCTATAATACAAGCATAACACATGTCAGTAATATGCATTATAACAACATCACTCGAGTATATGACCTTTTCACCTATGCACAATATTCAAGCCATCAAGCTAGAGCTCTTTTTTTAACCTCTATAATCTATATAAATGATGGTTGCATATTGATTTCAAAATAGAAAATCTGCAAATTTTGTAGCCTCATATTTGATCTGAAGCAATGGTGATAACGCTGATAATTAGACCCTGCTGAAATGAACTTTTCAACATTGGCCATCAAAGAAGGTTTACTTTGACACTGGCATAATAATCGTAAAAGATTAACTAGGGCAAGTTATTACCTTGATTCCCTTCTGAATGTCTTTAATTGCATCTTACATCGAGCAATTATCCTTCATACAAAGCTACTTTCTAAGACAAGTACCACCTGCTTAAACAAACAACAGACTAGGAGATTGAGTTGGAAAGTAAGGAAAGAAAGATATCATGTATGGGTTTTTTTGCAAAGCACTATATATTTGTTATCAATCCAGAGTGGATGAAATGCATTGAGTCCTCATAAACTCAAGCCATTAGGACTTTCATTGTATGATAAATCTTCATGTAAATTATTATTTTATGCCAGTTTGCAGAGCTAATGTTGCCTGTAGGGTGTTATTTCAGGCGAAAAGCAAAGCAACACTAATGTTGACTGGTGTGATAAATGATGATTTTCATGAGAACATTATCTGGCCAGACTTGCCTTATGTGACTGACGAACATGGGAGTAAGTCAAGCCCTTGAAATTCATCATTGTCTTGCACACTAACTTTAATCTGGGTGCAGAAGTGTTGTTGCATATTGAAGTGTTAATTTTTTCTGATGCCTTGCAGATATATACTTTCAAGTGAAGAATGATGAGGACATTTTGCAAGCACTAACTACAGAAAATAATTTTGTGGTAAGGATTGTCTTTTCTGGTTGGATATCCTGTGAATTGCATCATATTGAGTTGATGCTAAGTTATGAACGAAACCTTTTTTTTGGACAAAATGTGGCGTATTATTTTTATTGCACGACCTTGTAGCTTTTCAAGAGACAAGGGGTGGCATATTAGCAATATTCTGTCTGTTTATTGCATTGACGTGCCAGGTTGGTGTTCAGATGTAGAAAACCTTCTCTTTTGGTTTTGGAAACAAAGTGGTATTTTCTTAAATTCTATTTGGCCTTGTAATTTTTCAAGAGACAACTCAAAGAAGAGAATAGATGCTATTACAGGGGAAAAGAAAAGGGCAATTAATAAGCACTTAGCCAGATTTCTATGTTTAATAAAGTGGGGAACTCAAACGCCCCTTGAGTTGATGAGTTTTTATGCAAAATGCAGCAAGCCATTATAGGTTTTGATGCCATGGAGATGCTCAGTGAGATGGAGTCATTGGGTACATCTGAAATTGATTTTGGGGTTGATGAAATTGAAGATGAAGATAGTGATGTCGAAGATGGGGGCGATGAGGATGAGGATGAGGATGAGGATGATGATGACTATGATGAGGTTTGGTTTCTCTTTCTTTTCAGTCCATTCTTTCTGTTGGGTTTTAGCTTTAAAATGCAGAAGTATTTGAACAATTTTTTCCCGGGTGCATTTCTCTGTCTTGGCTGTAGGACTTGGTGGCTGTTCTTGATGATTCGGACGAGGAAGATGATTCTGACGAGGAACTTGGAGACTGGGCAAAATTAGAGACGATGCGTTCTTCTCATCCAATGTATTTTGCCAAAAAGCTGGCTCAGGTATTTGTCCATTGCATCTCTTTGACCTAATGCACTTTTAGGAAGAAGCAAATTCCATTTGTTTTGTGTCGGTGTAAAAATGCATCAACGGTTGCTTTCTACTTGCAAAGTGTATTTTTTAATTGTCATCACTATGAAATTGTGGAATGGCCATGGTTTGTAGTCTTAGCTGAGTTCTTGCATTTCTATGTTATTTCTTATTTGTTTTGCATAGGTTGCTTCAGATGATCCTATAGACTGGATGGAGCAGCCTCCTGCTGGTCTAGCTATCCAGGGCCTTATTAGACCTGCCTTCATGGAAGAACACTCTGACATCCAGAGGCATATGTCTGGCAAGCAGTCTTGTGATGCTGATATAAATAAGGTTGGGGAAAGTGTAGAAGGCAAACTAGAAGAATCTGGTGTGGTAAATGGTCATGAACACAAGTCAGGATCATCTGAAGATAGTTCAATGTGGGCGGAGGAATCGGAGAAGGATGAGGTCCCAAGAAGTGGAACTTCATTTTACAAGCTGGAGATGATTAAAATTCAGCTGATTTCAGCTCATGGACACCAAGTATATAAGCATATTTTCTTATCTTTATTTGAACATTCATTGGTTACATATAAATTTCTTTTTATAATGGAATATGCAATACTTTCCAGAGACTCTTGCACATTGGTTGTGATTCTGTCCTCATTCTTGTTGAAACAATGGAGTTGCTGTTGTGAGCTTTAGTAAAATAATTTTGTCAGGTTTTGTCACTCACTACACAAGATGTGTCCATGTATCCTGTTGCAATGAACATCACTTCTACAATCATATTTTGATAAAAGTTCCACCTGTATTCTGTTGTTGCTTTCAGTATTACCATTTACTGTTGTCAGTCAAACTTGGTTACGAACATTTTGATTACTGAATAAATTCATTGCTTACTTCAGAATAAAGTCCTAGAGAGCTTCCTTTTATTTCCTTTGCAACAAGTTGGATGTCCACATTTTGCAGCAATTAGTGCTGGATAATCAGAGTTGGTGAAATGACAATTTTTCTTAGTTATCATTTTTTATTTCTATTTTCGTACCCTATGAATGATCAAGTCATATGCTGTTGGAACTTGTACATGCACAAGAAACTAATTCTTCTCCTCTTGTTCTGTAAAGACTATGGTCGAAGTAGAAGACTTTATGAAAGCAAAACCTGATGCAATTGCACTTTCGGCAGCCAGAATCATATCTCTAATGAAAGCTGGTGGAGATAAGATTACACAGGCCCTTAAATCTCTGTGCTGGAGATGCAAGGGTATTCAAGTGGAGGTAACACACATAAATCTGCTTCATCAGTTAATAGTGAAAATTACACCGTGTAGGAAATCTTTTCATTTAACTTCAAGTTTATAATGTCATTTTGAACTAGTGCTTATCTCACTTCTATTTGCATGTTTTGCTAGGCAACCCATTGTTGAACATAACCATGCATGAAACACTACTCTAGTTTGCTGTTTCTTATTTGCAGTTCATAAATAATTAGTTTTGTTTTATCATATTGTAGGAGGCGGCAATTATTGACGTAGATTCCCATGGATTTGATTTGAGAGTTTGTTCTGGAACACAAATCCAAACGCTGCGGTTTGCATTCAATTCACAGGTATGTGCTTCTGTAAGCAATTATCAGTACCTGTTGATCAGCTGCATTTACCAATTAGTTTGTTTTTTAGTGATGCAATTGTTTTTGGCTTACTTCAAATTGGCCTTCCCTTACTCATGACATACTTCTTTCTCCCAACTCCATTGTTTTTGCAGGCAACTTCAGAATATAGTGCTGAAAGACAGTTGAATGACTTACTATTCCCAAGGATCCAAAGCAGGCTGCCGAAAAAGAAACCAACTCATCAGAACGATCACTAACATAATAACATTGTCAAATGCCAGAATCCAGTTTTTTCTGGATGGTTTGTTGTATCCTTAGGTGTTGAGAACCAAACGTGTCTGTCTATTTGTTAAAAACATTTCTGCAGTTCGTGTTCATAAGTATTTATTCAATTGTAGTAATGCCATATAAAAACAATGCTAGAATGATCATTGAGAAATCCAGTTTTCCAAGCTGCTTAAAAGAAAATTCTTGTAGTTTGTATCCTTGACCATTTTTTTCAAGCTAGTAATTATCATTGAGAGATCCATTTTTTCCGAGCTCCTTTTTGCAATGTTGATACTTGACTCCCCAGCTGTTTTGATAGAACTAGTCAGAAGCAGGCAACTTTTGTGAGGTGAATGCAAAGACAAGTTGGTGAAAGCATGTATTCAACTGTCCCTTTTTAAGACAGTGATCTAAATTGAGTCCTTGAGATCCATTACAAACAAAAAGTGAATAGCTTGTAGATTTCAAGCAACATTTCAAGAGCTTCCTAAAGACAAATTGAATTCAAGGAGGAAAAAGATCATTACAGAAAACATGTGTAGATGGCAAGCAGAAAGAAGATTTCGAGAGGGAATTCCTCATTGTATTAGCATACATAGCATCCATTACCATAGATTTTAAAGCAGTGACCATCGCTTTATTTCTACGAACAATTCATATACTCAATCTCATTACTTATCCTTGATGCAACTCTCATACACCAATTGTGCAGCAAGCAAATCCACAACTGCAGAACCAACAGACTTGAACACGGTGATCTCTTCAGAATTCTTTCTGCCAACTTGCTCCCCTTTGATCAACTCCACCAAAAATCCCACATCCTCTTTCTTAGTCACCCCCCTCTCAAAAGCACCTACAAGTTCCCCTGCCTCCACCAAAGCAGCCTCGTTATCAACAAACACTCTTCCTCTCCTTATTGCCTCATCATCACATTCCCTCATTGTCTCCTTGAAAGAACCCACCATATCCAAATGGGCTCCTTGCTTCAGTTTCTCACCCTTGACCAAAGGTGCATCAGCATTTGTAGCACAACTCACAATATCACCCAAGCCAATAATTTCCTCCAAATTCCCATTACTTTCAAAACAAACCCCATCATTTCCAATGCATTCTTTCTTCAATTTCTCAGCCAAGTCTGAAGCTTTCTTTACTGTTCTATTCCAAATTATCACCTTTTGCAAACTGGGTCTTGCAGCAAGATGAGCCTTGATCAAATGGGGTGCCAAAGCACCAGCACCAACCATCACAAGAACTTTACTATCATTCCTAGCCAATATTTTTGATGCTAGCCCAGATACACAAGAAGTTCTATAAAGGGTCAAAACAGTGCCATCCATTGAAGCCAAAGTCTGGCCAGTTGTAGAGCTAAAAAGCACATAGCTTGCATGAATTCCAGGCAAGTTTAGTGCGGAGTTTTGAGGGAAGTAGGTGACAAGCTTGACACCTATATAAGGAAGGGAGGGAGTAGACGACCAAGAGGGCATCAAAAGGAGAGAGGATGATTGTGAAAGGTCATAGCTTTGACGGATTGGAGTGTGGAGTGTGGAAGAGGTAGTGGGGAGAGATGTATGGAAGTGTTGAATTAAGGAATTGTGTGCGAGGATTGAGTGTAGAGATTCATTGCTGAGGAATATAGGTGATGTTATAATGGCGGTGGCGGTAATGGCTGTGTTTGGTGTTGACGCCATGGAAATGCGAGCTGTGGAGGTTTGGTGAGGAAGAGAGGGAGAAGTTAGAAATTTGGGATATCAGAATTGAAAGGAAAAGGACCAGGACTTTCGTTAAGGAATATGCGCTTTGTTTTACCGTAGAAAACCGTGAATTTTTTATTTATTATAGAGTGAACTGTTAACTTAACCAGTGGTATTAAACCTTTCCGGGCTTAATGAATCGATCCAGGATCTCATTTGAAGTAAGGTTTCAAAAATATCGGATAAAAATTGACTTGGTGTCACCCATTTAATCAAGCAAATTAATATATTATTTTAATTAAATGAATTTAACTTGTAGCTCAGATAATGAATTAATTTTCATGATTGAGCCAAGTTTAATAGATCATGAATTTAACTGATTATGTTCTGGAATTTGTCAATGTAATTTGTCCATCTATGGGCTGTTTACAGAGAGGAATAAAAATTAAATACTGTGTTATGTATTTCAGTCCATAAAAATGAAAACCATGCAACATTACCCCTGAAAGCTTTTCAATCTCTCCTATCCATATGACAATTTCTAGAAATGTACGAGGATACAAGATGATAATAGTGGGTTGTTGGGCTTCAACATTATTTTCTTGAAAAGAAAAGAGTGGCAAGTAGCCACTCACTCGTATGCTATTTCATTTTGTTTTGGAAAAAATAAAGAATTCCCATATATTGAAGGCAATGCCAAGATTCTTTCCCTTTCTGAAAGAAATTTCAAGACATTACAGAAACAGATGGCAGTGAGCATATCAGGGATTCTGCCAATAGCTGTGAATATTGACCGTGTGTGCATTACACTGGCAAATGACATAAAATACAACCAAACCCTGCTATGAGTGTAACAGTTGTTGGCAGACAATGTTTGGCCATTCATGCCCATGGGTGGCATTTCTCTAAGCCAAAATTACATCAACAAACAATTCCAAGAGAAGGCAGCAAAATGACCTATCCTAATGTTATGAGTCTACAATCCTATTGATGTTGTTTTAAGGCTGTTTTGACAGAGAGAATGTTTAGCTACTCATTCCAGTGGTAGCAGAACCATCCATCGCTGCATAGAAAGGAACAGGCAGCAAAATAAAGGTCTAGCAGGATTCAGCTGTTCTTTTATTCTTCATCAAAGTTAACTCAATCAGAAACCGTGAAAGATTTTTCCAAAACGTCATCAGCAGTAGGTTTCCGATCAGACATCATCCTCTCAAGAGTCTGATCTTATTGTACTTACAAAGAGCTTGCCACGATTTTGATGGGAGCTTGGATCCTATGACAATAATTAAACAAGTTAAGCAAACAGAACGAAATGATATTCAAGGTTGAGGAAAAAAGAGACATGATCTAACCACCAGACATGCTTGTCTGCAGAGAAGTTTGTCACAGCTAATTCGAGAGCATCCACTGACCAGCAAAAGAGTTCCCTGATTCAAAAGTGGAAATTGTCAGAAGACAAATGAACAAGCCTTCCAATTACTTGGTTATTTCCATCAACTAGAGCAGAATGTAAGGCCTCAAATTTTCTATTACTAACAATTAACGAAAAGAACAAACTCAGGAAGCACTATGAAGGGAAATTATCTGCTTAAAACCTGAAGGAAGCCAATGGACAGCATCTCCCTTCAATTGTGAAAAGCAGCACAATTTAGGCACCATGCAAAAGGTGATTTGGCATTAAATCAACAAAGAATTACCCATTTCTGCGTGCAGCAATCTACCCTTGAAACGAAAGAATCACAAAAGAAGAATAAAAAAAATCCGAACATAAATTTAACTAGGTTATGGGCCAATCAACACAACAACGGTGAGTTTCAAGGTAAATTCATATGGCTTGTAAGTTGATGACACTCAGGTCACCAGGGATCCGCGAGAATGGATTCCTCGTCAAGTCAGTGTGGGGGGTTTTTTTCCTGGAAGTTGTGACCTTGTTGACTATGATAACAGTCGCGACTATAAACAGACTCGCGACTATGGAAGGGAGCTCTGCTGTCTCGCGACCCCTACTCTAATCAAAAGACTAGACGGCCCCTACTGAAGATTATGAAGGCGAGCACTGAAACACAAAAGACTTGTAGACTCGTGACGCTGAACAACACATTCGAAAACTAAAGCGCACACTAGAAAGTGCTTCGAAAGGGCAGGTCGACGCCCAGCACCTGCTGTTGACTCGGTTACAGAGCCATACTTCCCAAGTTCACCCATCTATCAATGTTTATGCATCAGCCAAAAGACAGACAATGCTGTTAAGTCATCAATACCACACTCACTTTAGGATATTGTATCTCAAAATGTCTTCAGCGAAGCATATTCTCCTTGTCTTTTTATCTTTTCATTTGCACATTAAATCAACATTGCATATGCTTTATTGAATCAAGGGCCATTCACATACAAGAACGAAAAGCCACAAACAAATATGGAGGACGTCCATTTTCAAGCACATTGAGCAGCTTCAAAACTCCTATAATAAGAACCATACTATCTAGTAGTTCTCCCCATGACCGTTGTTTTTAACTAGCTACAGTAACAATTCATCGCAAATCCCAATAACCGATACTATCACTTAAAATATAGAACAAAACCCCTCATATCTCAGATCTTTCTTTGCCCATGTAACTAAAAATAAGAAAATCCAAAATTTTTTAACTGGGTTTATCTTAAAAAGGAAAAAAACTCAATCTTGGTCATGGATTTCAATTTTGTTTTTTTTACTTGGAGAGTACTAAGATCCCATAAAAGTAAATAATTCATCAACCATAACCTTAGTAAAACGCAAAACAAGCAATTTATTGTAGTCAAAGCATGTAGGTACGCCATTGATAATGCTGGCTGTAAAGCTAAAAATTGATGAAGAGAAACTAATAAATAATAAATAGATAGAAGAGAGAACTTCACTTGCAAGTTCTTGTTGGCTGCTTAAGTGGAAAAAATGCCTTAAAGATGGATTTTTATATATTGGGCATGTTTGTAATTTTTGTGAAAACTTGAAGGGAAAATAGTATTTTCAGAATTAACAGGCTGTTGTTTACTGATAATAAGGTGTTGTTGTTTACTGATAATAAGGTTTCACTTCGGTAAAAAAAAAAAATTTTAAAAATCTAATTTTGCTTAGAGAGAGATAAAGAGATGAGAAAATTCTTACTTGAAGATGGAGAAGGTTCAAGCTATCCAAGGCCGAAAAGACAAAGACCCTCTTCTCCCTCCTCTCCTCCTCCTCCTGAATTTCCTATGGAAGAAATTGCTCGTGAGGAAGAAGATTCTGATGAAGAAGAAGAAGATGATGATGATGAAGATACAAGTGATGAAAGTGAAGAAGAAGATGAGGAGGAGGTGGAAGAAATAGTGAGACCACCACCACGACCACCACAACAACAAAATAATCAGATGGAAACTGTGGGACTACAACTACTACAACCCAGATTATATGAGAGTCCAATCTTTCTAGAACCTACCCTTGTGAGGCCCAGCAGAAATGGAGCTATTTTTGTAGCTTTATCAGACCCAGAAGTTCTTGATTGTCCCACCTGCTGTGAAACCTTGACCATTCCTGTTTTTCAGGTATTTGTTTCTTGTTTCTGTTTTTTTCCTCTTGCATGTCATGTCCTCGCTTATAATGATAGTTTATTTACGCGCGCGCATGTTGAATATGGTAAGGGATTGTTGGCTTATTAGGTTAAGATTTGATGTTTAGATTTGACTTTTTTAGTCAGATTATGGTTAGATACTTTGAGATTCTTGATTTTGTATCTGGGTTTTGATTATTTGTTCTTGGGATTATTTGGCGTGCGAGAAAGGATTTTGACCTCTTTTTTAGCTTGTTTTCTTGAAATTGAACTTTTCTATTCTGTTTATATAGTTGTTTTGTGTATATATCAGAGCTATGCTTTCATTAGTTTTGAAATAAGAGTCGAAGGCTGTTATCATTTGACATCTTGTGGTAGCTAAGAAGATAGACAATGGATGTTAATGAATAGGAAGTTGATATCTGGTCTTGTAAGAATTTCCAGTTTGTGTGGTGAAGTGGCTATGGAAGTTGGAATGTTTTTCTTTTATGTGGTCTAGTTAATGTAATGGACTGAAGTTTCACTTGTTTGATTGGGATGAAGTTCATACTGCATTGCATGATTGAGGTTTAGGAGCTGGAAATTTAACAATTGAACCAGGTACTTCTTGGGAAATGGTGGTTGTGCTTCAAAGGCAACTTTCCAGATGTGGTGCGGAGAGAGATTTAAATTGATGGTTAGAGATCTATTGTCTTGATGTTCTCGTAGGATTATGAAGTTTGAAGTTGTGAGTAATATTGTCAAAGAGAAGTTGAAGTTTGAACTCTTAGGAATAAGACAATCATTCTTATCTGCCAAAAAAATTGCATTCAGGTTATGATTATATAGAAAGCTGTCAAAGATGTCATGGGGATTAGAGAGGTTTTCATCATACTTTAGAACATTTTTTATCCTCCAGTTATAAACAACATGTGTTTATTAAAATTTCATAATTTCTCTTAAAGCACTCTTTAAAAAAAAATGTGGATGCATGGATCTTTCAAGAAAATGAAACGTTGAAAAGTCGATCACTCAGAAATAACATTGATTTCCTCAATAGAGATCTGTATCAGTAGATGATAAAAATTAGTTCTATTTTTCTTGCATTGATTCAATGTTTTAGTTTCTATGTGAGCTATTATATGACATTTATGATATTCTGTCTCGTGAGAAGAATTTTTCTTGATTTATTTTCTGTGTTCTTGCTGGGAAATTTAGTGTGAGAATGGACATGTAGCTTGTTCTTCATGCAGCAAAAAACTCCAACATGAGTGTCCTTCTTGCGCTATGCCCATTGGTGATAACCGTTGTCGTGCCATTGAGAAGGTTCTTGAATCGCTGAAAGTACAATGCTCCAATTGGAGGTATGGATGCAGAGAAAACATTTGTTTCAGTAAGAAATACGAACATGACAAGTGTTGTAGCCATGCGCTGTGCACATGCCCCCTGTTGGGTTGCAACTTCCAGGGCTCATCTAAGCATTTGTACCTACACTGTAGACGTAAACATTTAGGCAAGTTGACAAGTTTCCAATTCAATACCAGCTTCCCTCTTTTCATTACTGTCAATGACAAATTCTGTATTCTTCAAGAAGATAAAGAAGGTGTTTTATTCATTCTGAATAATAGATCGGATACTCTTGGACATGTGATCACTGTTAGTTGTATGGGGCTTTCTTCATCAAAGCCAGGATACTTTTACGAACTTATGACAAGAGCAGAGGGAAGCAATATCAGATTCCAATCTTCCACAAGAAATGTCCAAAGCAGAGTTGATGACCCTCCATCGCTGGGGTGCCTTCTAGTACCAAATGATTTCCTTGGTACTTATGGGCAGATAACCTTGGACGTCTGCATCTGGCGTCTTGGCTCATATCCTGCCATTAGCTCTGTGTAAGTTATTAAAGAACTGAATTGCGGTTTGTGAGTGGTCTTTTTGACATTATAAAAGCAGATGTGGCTAGCCTGTTTCTTAGTTTCTATATCATCCTTTAATTTCTTTCCTTTCTCTCTCTGATTGAATCTATATTATGATGATATTACTACAACGATTTTCATTTTTCACCTCTTGATTCCAAGGCTCCTCTCAAGTCCCATGTTTTTATTCATGACTTTATCCACCAAATAAATAATACAGCTTGAACTGTATCAATCAGAAGTGTGTGTGTGTGTGTGTTTGTGTTGGGATATATGAGATTCAATGCTTTACAAAATCAAATAGATATTTTGTGAAGTGGTATGTTCTTTTCTGATCTCTAGTGGTTCCTCACTTTGATCAATCCATTTGATCCACAGAAGAGCATGACCTCGGATTAAAGATTGCAGCATCAACGTTTCCTGGTTAACCCAGATGCCCTCTCAGCAGTTCCTGTGATCGACTGGCTGCTGCACGCTAGGTGGGCTGCTGTTCTGACGTAGCATGGTCATATACATGAACAACAATTTGAGTTGGTGGCTCTCCTAGGTTCCTCAGTCAATTTGAGTTGGTGGTACATCAATACTCTTAGAGATCAAGTAAACTACCCTTGCTGGTTAAGGCTTGAAATAAGGGGTAGCTACAATTTCTCCAATCATAAACGTATACAGTACAATACAAATAGTGTAATGTAAGCTAGTACAAAAACGACCTTATCATCACAGCATGATCAGGTGAAAGAAATTATGGCTGTCCTGTGATGTTGCTGCTGGAATGCATTTAATAAACTTGAAACAAGGGCCACTGAGATTCTTAGTCTTGAAGCAGATCAAACTAGGCCTTTGCCCCGCCATGATTTCCGTTATAGAATGAAAATTTTACAGCATGATGTGTTTGAAGTCCTAAATAATTTTGTTAAACTTAAGATCTGACCTCAAAACTCAGCTTGAACTTGAGATAGTTTCATCCTCTAAGAGTAGTAGTAGTTATCACACTTTAAAATAAATCATCGTCGGTTAGCTATATGGGAGTAAATTCTTCAGAAAGGAACAAATTTGTCCATTTGTGCAGGATGGGACCTCAAGAATTTTACTCAAAATATCATCACAAGATATATAAACAAAGAAATATCTATGGAAGTTGGAACCAAGGCACTTCCATCCATTTATTTTTGGATAAGATACATGGAACACATAGCATAAGGCTAGCATCATGAGAGAAGGTATAGCTTAATTGAGAAACCATGAATACTCTAGTTTGTTCACAAAAATCACCCCTCTATCTTGCAAAATCTTCACCATGGAAGCCAATGGCTCCTTCTATCCTCCCAACAAGCATACAAAAAACCCTAAACAACCCACCTGCAACATGGAAAGTGCAAGCAAGTGCTAAAGGCTTTGGTAGCGCCCCACCTTCCATACAAGAAAGTAGCATTAAGAAAACCTCCAAAAACACCAACAACAATGACGACGAAGAAATCCCAGAAGAGGTGCTTTATAGAATCATAAAGAGAGTCTTGGTATCCGTTGGGGCACCTATGGCACTTGCCTTTGCATCAATGAACGTGATAGGTTTGGTCATGGAGCAGCATATATGGAATGTGCCAAAATGGTTCATGTTTTTGACACTTTTTCTTACGTTAGGAGCTTCTGTTTGTGGGATTGCTTATGGGGCTTTATCTACTAGCATGGATCCAAACGAAAAGGGATCATTTCTTGGGTTTGAACAAGTCCAGAAGAATTGGGTTGAGATGTGGAAAGAAGAAGATGAGGGCAAGAAATCTTGGGACTGAGAAAGGATAAGATCACGAGCCTCGCACGTGCTTTTCTCTCCTTTCATTATTTTTTTGTTCTCCCTAATATGGGAGGGCATGGATTAGTAATGCTTTTGCTAGCCAGATAGTTGGTGTTCTAGTTTCTCGATGTTGTTTTTCTCTCTTTTATGGAGCTAATTGCAAATATATGGTTACAACAAAATTATAATTCAATTACCATCATGTTCAAAATTTATAAAGTGTTTTGGTTAGTGTATTAGAATAAAAATAACAAACTCAAAAGAGATAGAATATTGTTCGATTGAAAAGATATACAGATGAAATCAATATTTTTTCTAAGATAATTTTATTTTGAATTGTTATACTTTTAAAATATTAAATATAGAGAGAAACATCATATATGTGAAAGTAATTAAGATCAAACATAAAAAGAAAGCTAAAAATCTCAATAATCTATTTATTATGAGTATTTAGTGTTAACCTAAATACAAAGAAATTATATATAGGTTAAACTGAAAATATTATTCTACCCTTAATAAATAAGACTAAATAAATATTATTTAACATCTCCTCTCAAACTCACGATACGACAACTACAAACATCAAGAGTTTGTCAACTAGAAAACGAAAACGAGAAATAGAATGCGTCTTGGTAAAGAAATCTGCAATTTGCAAGGAAAAAGAAACAAAAGGCAAAGTAATGATGTCATGTTTGAGATGATGATGAGTAAGATGACAATCGATCTCAATGTACTTAGTTCGCTCATGAAAAATTGAGTTGTGAGCAATCTAAATAGAACTCTGGTTGTTACAATACATAGGAGTAGGATAAGAAAATGAAACTCTCATATCAGCAAATAACCAATGTAACCAAACAATCTCTTTGGTAGTAGATGTCATGGCATGATATTCTGCTTCGGTGGATAATTGAAAAACAATAGATTGTTTCTTGTTCTTCCAAAAAATAAGAGAATTACCTAAAAAGATATAAAACTCGGTAACAGACTTGCGATCTGTGGGATCACTATCATGATTAGCATCAGAGTATGCATGGACCTCCAAGGAAGAGGTGAATGAAAGTAAAAAACTCTAAAAAACTGTACCCCGAAGATATCGCAAAATACGAAGAACAGCTGCTTAGTGAACAGTAGTAGGAGAAGCAACAAACTGACTAACAACATGAACAACATATACAATATTTGGACGAGTAATTGTGAGATATACCAAGCTCCCAACAATAGTACGGTATAAAGTAGGTTCTATCAAAAAGAAACCATTAGAAGAATGGTACATTGCGTTAACTTCAATAGGAGTATCTACAGTCTTATTATTAGTAAGTTTAGCCCGCTCAAGAATATCTGCAACATATTTCAACCGAGAAAGAAGGTAACCTCTAGGTGAGTATGTTATCTCAATACCCAGGAAATATCAAAGATAACCAAAATCCTTCATTTCAAATCGTCTAGCTAACTCTGTCTTCAAAACTGAAATACCATTAATGTCATCACCAGTAACAATCATGTCATCAACATATAAAAATAAAATGATACGACCTGCATCGGTGCACTTAATAAAAAACAAATAGAATCATAACTACTAATAGAAAGTCCAGAAGAATTGGGTTGAGATGTGGAAAGAAGAAGACGAAGGCAAGAAATCTTGGGAGTGAGAAAGGATAAGATCACGAGCCTCGCACGTGTTTTTCTCTCCTTCATTATTTTTTTTCCTTCCTAATATGGGAGGGCATGGATTAGTAATGCTTTTGCTAGCCAGATAGTTGGTGCTCTAGTTTCTCGATGTTGTTTTTCTTTCTCCCATGGAGCTAATTGCAAATATATGGTTACAACGAAATTATAATTCAATTACCATCATGTTCAAAATTTATAAAGTGTTTTGGTTAGTGTATTAGAATAAAAATAACAAACTCAAAAGAGATAGAATATTGTTGGATTGAAAAGATATACAGATGAAATAAATATGTTTTCTAAGATAAATTTATTTTGAATTTTTGTACTAATATCAAGAGAAACGTTATCTCTGTATCTATTATCTCTATTATATTTTTATCTCGAGATAATAATTTAATGTTGTCTCTGTTTTTTTTTTTAAAAAAATAGTAATCTAATGCTGAATTTATTGTATAAGACATTATAGCTCCTAAAACAATTTTGTGGTAAAATTCAAAATTTATGAAAGTGAATTTATAATAAGTAGAGCTTACCTTGTGTGTCCATGTGTGTATGAAAGCCATTATCCTAAGAGTCCATTTGAAAATATGGTTGTGGTTACTTTTAAAAGTGCTTTTTATTCGGAAATGCATTAAAATAATATTTTTTTTATTTTTAAAAAATTATTTTTGGTTTTAGTGAATTAAAATGATCTGAAAACACTAAAAAAATATTAATTTAAAGTAAAAAAAATTCAATTTTTTATTTAAAATGCAAAAATAAAAAATGGCGTTTCTATGTTATCTTTCAAGCTAATTAGTGTTTTGATAAATTAAAAACACTTATTTGAGTTTCCTTTGATAGATAAACATAAAAAGAGAGAGACTTCTTCACGCCAATATACACTTATCCTAATTCCAAAACTAGCTTTAATTGTCGGAAGAAGGCAGCTAAAAAGCAGTCAAAAAGCAGCATGTTCCATCATATCGTTACATCTACGAATGCCACCAAAATCAAAACATAAACTAATGGAATCATGACATGAATGGACACGTGTATAAAATATTTATTATTGATAAACATGTTTATTTTTTTTAATTTTTTTTTATAAGCATGAAGATACTTAACTGGTCAAAAATCCTGCATGTTCTTGGCCATATATTACGTCCTCAAAGCGGGTTTTATTTGATGCCTCTCAAATATCTCGTCCTCGACAATAACCGGATTTCATTGAATATTTTAATTTGTTTGCGGTACCTGGGATTATTTTTTAAAAAAATTTAAAAATATTTAAACATTAAAAAATATCTGTTCTTTATCAAATTCAACTTAATAGTTTAATCTTGAAACTTTTTAATTTAATTAGCTTGATTTAAAATTAAATTATATGAAAGTTACCTTGACATGATTCGGTCGATTTGACTAGTCTAAAAATATCCGGAACAACTTGTTAAAAAAAGTTTGAGGATGATATTAAGAAAAAAAATGATGAAATTGACATAAAAAACCTCTCGACCCAACTTTTTGCCTAGTCCAAGTTTAAAATTAAATCTTGTGGAAGTTAACCCGACATGATCCAGTCAACTTGGTTGGTTTAAAAACAACCAGATCGATTGATAAAAAAAATTTGAGAATGATATAAAGAAAAATAAAGGATGAAATTAACAGGAAAAAAAATCATCCTGACTCGTCTCCTTGCTTAATTAACTCGGGTTTAAAATTAAACCGTATAGGGTTACCCTAGCATGATTCAATCAACTTGGTCGATTCAAAAGCAACCTAAATGATTATTAAAAACAATCCGATGATAAAATTAAAAAAATAACCAAGATGAAATTAAAAAAGGAAAGGAATGAAAAACAAATAGGGGACTAAATGGAGACCATAATGATTTCCAAGTTTTTTATTTAAATCTTGTTTGTTTCATGAAAAGTGATTTTCTGAAAATCACTTTCCAAACTTTCTAGAATGGAAAACACTTTCTAGAAGTTGTGAAAAATTTAAAAATATCATGTTATTTGCTGATTATATCAAATTTGGTCCTCAAACTTTTGATTGCTATATATTTTGTTTTGAATCTTTTTTTTGTTTAATTTCATCCCTTAGAATTTGATTTGATTTGATTTTATATCAACTTTGGTCCTCATTTTTATGATTGTTATTTGCTTTTCTCTTATCGTTTTCTAATTGAAATTTTTTATCTATTAGATTTGGTCCTCATTATTTTAATTGATATTATTTTATTTGAAATAACTTATGAAATTGTATTTTTTTTTAAATTTCATCACCTTTCAAGTACTTTTCTATATGTTAGATTTGATCTCTATTATTTTGATTGTTATTTATTTTATTTGAGATAATTTATAAAATTATATTTTTTTTTAATTTTATTCTCATTCAACTTTTTAATTTGTTAGATTTTGTTATTCATTATTTTAATAAACTTGAAATAAATATTAACAATTTATTTTCCAGCTTATTTTTCTTAACATGGCCAAACACTGTAAAGTATTTTCCAACTTATTTTTCATAATACTACCAAACATTAAAAAATAATTTATTTTTCAATAATTTATTTTAAAAAAAAATTAATTAAAAAAAAACTACTCAGCAAACAAACAATTTTTTATAGACGAGTAATTAGTTGAAGGGCTGCTGTGCACATGACCTCATGAATGATGACATTGAGCAACATTTTTTTCCCATTTTGATTAAGACCCTTTTATCATCAAGTGGAAGGGTTGTGTTTAGCTTGCTAGAGAATAAACCTCCTCTGTACAGAAGAGCCTGTGATATTTTTAATCCATCACAAGTGCTAGCTAACCTTCAAATGGTCCCTCCCTTGGTAAATGTCTATCATATTACGTACGACGGCATCCTTCTCTAACAGCGTCTCCTCTGATGGACGACATGCATGCATGACGGCTGAAGCAAGTTTAGCCTCCACCCAGTTCGAACCTCGATGGTTTTGCTGGCGTGACCTTGCAAAAATGGTCCAGACCCAAAAAGTAAAACTTAAAAAAAATGGATTTAAATTGCTTGAAGGAGACGACATTGCTAAATCCCCAGGGTAGTCGATGCACGATGGTTGATACATGTTGATGCAGGACAAATTAAGCGATTACGAGATTTTCTTTGTCTGAGAATAATCTAAATATTTTTTAGGGAGACTTTTGTGGCCGGAGATGGTTCTTCGACGCTTTTCGATCTTTCTTTTTAATCTTTTAAGGTGGAATTCTTGAATCAATATATTATAAAATCTATTCCATTTAATATAATAAATCAGTGATAAGGGTGAATGCTTAAATTCATTAAAAAAATCATTTTAATTAATGTATAAAATGATCTAAATATAGCCTTTCTGGGCATTGAAAATGGAGCACCTACGTACCTTTTACTCTAGCCATCAACTTTGCTGCGGGAGGATAACTAATGAAGACCACTGCCCTGAAAAAATAATGACTGGCTAGCTTGGCCATCTTTACGCTATAGTGATGCAAGTCTTTTTGTTTTTTTATCCTTTTTATTCAGCTGTTAAATTGGTATTCACACGGTAGAATCTGTCTATCAAGAACATAATTTGGGTCGACTCCGCCTGAATCTTGGGTTATGAAAAATAAATATTAATTAAAAAATATATATTTTTAATATAGTTTTGAAATGAATTTTTAAAAATAAAAGAAACTGAAAAATATGTGCTTCGATCAATTTATTTTAGCACGAACAAATTGACTCATTCTATTTATAAGATCAACCGACAAAGCATGCAATTGTATACTACAATAATGTCAACAAATGCCAAACCTAAGATTTGACATGATATATATCCTATATATATTAAAATATTAAATAGTTAATGAAAAATCAGCACCAAGATTTTATGTAGTAATTCCAAAATAAGACCCACAATTCATTAAATATAAAGCAACCCCACTACCAACTTGTGCTGTAGTCTATTTCTAATTAATATTTAACACCCAAATTTTCCAAAATCACAACATATATATATAAATTTATTTTTCACCTATTTCATCGATCTCTTATTAATATTTATTAATTAACATCTAATTAAGAAATTACACAGGCATTTGGATCATCCTCAACACTTCTAACATGATAATATGTAGTCATATGAGGATTATAGGCCTTGTAAGCCTTGACCAGCTCGTCCACAGCATCTTGTTCTTTCTTCTTCGGATCTTGTTGCTTCTTTGGCTCTTCTTTCTTCGGTTCTTCCTTCTTCTTCTCTGGCTCTTTTGCTGGTCCTACTGTAATTATTTCTGTGTTACATAGCTTTCTCAGTTTGCTCACTATGTGTACTGGATCAACGTCCCCAATCACTGTCAACTTCTTGTCCTTCATGTCCATGGATATTGAATCCACCCCTGCAGATTTTGCATTACAAATCAAACCGCTCAATTATTATTTTTTCTTGAGAAAATTAATCACAAATTCTTCAAAAAAATAAAAATAAATACCTGAAAGACTAGAGACTTTCTTCATGGCTTTTGTCTTGGCTTTCTCGTCATGCAAATCCAATTTCAACACAGCTTTCTGTAACAAAACAAAATCATGTTTTGTTATAAATAAATACAAAGATAATCAAGAAACAGTGATCACCAAACATCACTATTAATTAAAGATAATTATAACATGACCCCATCAAGGATTAATGCACTAAACATCACTTTAATCAAAGATAAAGATGATATGACGTCCCCATCAAGGTTTAATGGGCCAAGAATTATCTCATAGAAACAATAATGGCTAAAACAATCAAATTTAAGCTAACGAAACTCTCGGAATTATGGAGAAGAAGCAAGTTTTTCATCAAAATAAGTTAATGATCGACCTCAAAGAAGAAGAAGAAAAAAAGAAAGGGACCTTTACTCATGATTCTTAATTTCACGCATGCATGCATGTCATCTAACAGAAGATATATAAAGAGAGAGCTAATCCTCACCTTCATATCTATAGCTTGGAGAGACTTGATCAAAGAAAGATTTCAGATCAAAGACAGTAAATGAAAGGGTCTGCGGTGAAGACGTAAGGGAGGAGGAGGAGGAGGAGGAGAAGCTAAATAAGAAAAACTTGGTGATGAGGTGAAAGGGTTCTCGGTGGTGTTTTTATGGTTAGTAAAGGCAGGATTGTAGGACCATTGAAGGAAGGCACTTCGGTGTTTCCCGCGTTGAAAACGACTTCGTTTACAATCATTGTACTTTCTGATGGCTGGGTTTTTTTTTTTTAAAAAAAAAATGAAGTTATTTCTTACAAAACAATTTAGCATATTCTGGATAAAAATATACATAAAGTTTTAAAAAATAGATGAAAGTTTTTAATCGAGAATTTCTAAAAGTTTGAGGGTAAAATTGATATTAAAAATCATTTCATAGTAACATTGATACTACATATATAATTGGGTGGTATTTTTTAGATTTACCCCTTTTTTCCCTTCACTTTTCTTTCTGAAAAAACTCTCACTCATATAAGTTAGCTATGATTTATGATCCTAAGGAATATATAAATCGATAAATAGTTTAAATTTTTTTAAAATCATCTTATAAAATTATTTTTCATACTTTGGTGATATTTTTAAATTAAATTTAATATATTAAAAACAAACTCATCTCCGCAATACCATAATCATTCATATCAAAATTATAACTAAATATTGACTTCATGCGAGTAAAGTGAGTATATAACTTGTTCATCAATGTGTATGTCTTACATATATGGTTGAGATATATCTATCAAATAAGCTATGTTCTCTCTTTCAACTTGGTTTTTGTTTATATATATATATATATATATATATATATATATATATAGAAAAGCAAATAAAATGATGTTTTTCAACTCAAAAAGTAGAAGAAGCAACAGCAGATCAACTGGTTATTGATTTAAAAAAAAAACAATTACTTAAAAATATATAAAAAGAATTTAAAATTTTAATAAAAACCGAATGCTTGTTTTCTAATCTCTCCCATGGTTATTAACCCGGTCCCTCGTGAGATTTGTCTATAAAACTGAAGCCACGATTCCGCTTTCGTAGAAACAACTCTAGCCAGCGTAAGTACATCATCTTGATTTCCAAATCTTTATGGTCAAGATGAAAGATCTACTGGTGTTCTGTTCCTTTCAATCACGCGTTAGGACAGCAAGTCCAGTCAACAATGCAAGACTCGTATATTACTTTCTAAGCTTGTAATTTAGCAGCAGCAGCAGCAGCAGCAGCAGCAGAGGATCGACCTTATAAATAGAATCACACTAGCACAGGAGGGGTTTGTGTCTGTGCTTGCAGAAGACAGGAAGAACTCCGATGGACATGGCATCCTCAAAACCTTGCAAGATTTTACATTTTGTTCAAGCATTTCTAATTCAGCCATTCGAATTACGGATTATTTGATAGAAATTACATATTTTTCACCCCAATATTATGTCCTGTATTCCTTTAATTATTTTATTTTCAAATCCGATACCCCACTCGTAAAATTCTAGCCGCCGTCCCTGCAGTAACCTTGGAGTTCTTGTGTGCTTGGCATACCATGTAATTAATAGAATCTCAAGGGTCAAGCCTGTTATTTTCGAAGGGAAACAGTCCACTCTAGGTTCTAGATTCATTATCAGCATCTAGTCCAAAAACATGGCCAAGAAATCAATGATATTTTAAGTCACAACTGAAATCTTCAAAGATCCAACAAAGTTTGAAGCTTTGAAGAAACTAGTCCTAAAAGAAAATTAAAGGTCGAGCTTTACACAAAAAGAGCTAGCAGAGGCAATATAGGAAAGGCAGGGGCATAAGAGCAATCCACGAGATTTAATTGCCCCGGGATAGACACTATAGGGATCCGATTATCTAAATTTATTTTTTAAATAAAATAGATCAGGTAAATATGTTAAATCTAAAAAACTTAAACTTGATGGATCTAGTGAACATATCAGACTTTAATAAGATATTACCAAGTTTTAAATCTATATATTTTATTTTAGATGATCATCTATAATATAAATATCAAAGACATGATAAATCATTATACATTTTCATCTAGAATAATCATTCATATTAAGGTAATGATTTTCCTATACTTATAGATGTATACAATATCTCTTAAGAGACTTACTATACTTATTATGTTATTAATAATATATACGAGATATTTGTTTCTCATTAATATCGTCAAAAACAGAGGATTTTTCAGCTTTTTTCTTCTCTGAAAATAATAAGGTTTAGAAGATATAAATATCTTCTGAAACATATAAGTAAAGGGTTCATAACTTTTTATCTCTTGAGATAAAAATACATAAATTTTATAGTATTAACCAACTTAAAACTAAAAAAAAAATACCTTTATTTCTTGAATTTAAAGCTCTTTTAAAATATTTATTGTCTTAAATCATTTAATACATTTCTCATAAATATACTGACCTTATCATCGGAGGGTTTTAAAATCTTATTGATTGAGACTGTTTTTGCAGGTATTCAAACTTTTAATATAAGCTTGGAGTTTTTAGATTAAGAAGAAGATATTCAAGCACTTGAATATATTGATTAACCATTATATATCTTAAACACTAAATAACTTTTTAGTTATATATTTTGGATTTTAGAACATCATCGCAAAACAAATATAAAGGGTTTATGAAATTGAAATTTTATATTTTAAGAAATAATTTCTTTTAACATCTAATTAAAATAAAAATTAAGAAATGACACAAGCATTAGTACCATCCTCAACACTTGAAACATGGTAATACATGGTCGCGTGTGGATAATAGGCCCTGTAAGCCCTCGCCAACTCATCCACGTTTTGATCTTCATCTTTCTTCTTATCTTCTTGTTTCTCTGGCTCTTCTTTTTTCTTTTCAGGCTCTTTTGCTTCTCCTACAGAAACTATCTCTACGTGACAAAACTTTCTCAATTTGTTCACTATGTTTACTGGGTCGATGTCGCCTGTTACTGTCAATTTCTTGTCGTTCCAGTCCATGGATATTGAATCCACCCCTGCATGTCAGCATCACAAAATAAACCACTTAATTATTTTTAAATAAATTCATATATATTCAATAATAATCTTGATTTATAAGTTAATATGATCATGGAGATAAAAAAAAAAAAAATACCTGAGAAACCAGAGACTGTCTTCATAGCCTTTTTCTTGGTTTTCTCATCATGCATATCCAGTTTCAACATAGCTTTCTGTGACAAAATAAGTTCAAGTTAATTTTGTTATAAATCAATATATATCAAGATAATCAAGAAACAGTGATCACTTAACATTACTAAGAGATAAGCCCAAAACAATGATCAAAATGATATTTTAGCTAATAAAATTCTCAGAATTGTAGAAAAGAAGCAAGTTTTCCATCAAAACAAACTAAAAAAAATACAAGAAATAAAGACTTGACTCATTCTTTCATGCATGACTGCGACGTACGCGGTGCTCCTGCATGTAGTGCAAAATGTGTTTCGCATAAAAAAATAATATTTTTCATGCCAAACACATAGCCAAACAAAGCCTAAGTCCTCTAGTCACTAGCAGAAAATTAATATAGAGGAAGTTGATTCTCACCTGCATTTTTATATATACAGGAATATTGAAGATCAAGGACAGTGAAGGAAGCTTGAGGTCAAGAACTAAGACAGGAGGAGGTGAATGTTATAAACTTGGCGTGCAGATAGAGGCATGGGGAGAGATTTTATAGCGACGGAGAGAAAACTGAGTCAACCACAAGGTCAAGTTTGGGGTCCATGAGCACAAGTTGTAGGGCATGTCAACAAGCAAATGAAAGCGCATTGGTGGTTGTATGTGGAAAACGACTTCGTTTCACTCATTGCACTTTTAAAATTTGACTGAATTTAATTTGTTTATACTATTGTTAGTCAAGGAGTGGTGCCTGGGAATTATATGATATTTTTTTTAATGTACCGAATATAAGAGTGTTTTACTTGATAAAATTTTGATTTAATATTTTTTAGTGTGTTTTTATAATTTTAATGTATTAATGTTAAAAATAAAAAATAATAATAAATTATTTTAATATATTTTTAAATAAAAAAATATTTTAAAAAACATATTATACCATAATATCAAAAACATATTAATTCCAAGGCATCTTATAACTTAATTGTAAGAAAGTAAAATTTTTTAAAGACAAGATATAAGATGTAATTAATCTCTTAAAGCTAACTTTAATGTGTTAAAATAAGTCATTCATGTTCAATCAGATTGAAGCATTTACAATTATATATATATATATATATATAAAATTTAAAAGATAATTATTTTCTATAAAACACGTGAAGAACATTTTCTCTTATTAATGAAAAATAAAAATGAGCATTGATTATTGGATTGTAGCCTTCTTGGTTATAAAACTTAGATTAACCTAGTGAGTGAATCTTGATATCTGAATAAATCCGAGTTGAAAAAAAAATTTATCTGAGCTAACTTGTTACAAACCTAGATTGACCCATGACCTGAGATAAAACTCAGCTCTTAACCCATTAAATATTTTTTAAAAAAAATAATTAATTAAAATAATATTATTTTGATGTTTTTAAAAAAATAATTGAATCAATTTGAATTAACATTTCTACTTCATAACTTTTACTGTATTGAGTTATTGTAAGATGAGAGTACTTGACATTGTTATAAAGGAAAATTACAAAAGTTTTCTTGTGTTTTTTACCATGAAATTAAAGACTGTACATACTATATATTTATTCATTATGATTTTTAAAATGTTTACCTTCCATGGCAACGAAAAAGCAAACCCCCTTTATGATCAGGATATCCCTCTCTCTCTCTCTCTAGGATTTATTATGCACAATTTAAGTGATGTCTATTGACCATCTAATTACCCAACATGCATATATTTACTCTTTCCAGGAAACAACTCTGTAGTCCCATGTGAACACGAGAGGTCTGAATTTCCAGAGGGCTCTGAGAAACCAGGTTGGAAGAGCTGCTGCCCTTCGTTTCTCTCTCCTCTTTCATTTTAACGCGTGAGGAGGAGGGACCCCAATCAATACAATAAATGTAAAGAAACTTTCCTGCTTCTACTTTAGCATGCATATATATATATATACATACATACATGTGTGTGTGTGTGTGTGTGTGTGTGTGTGTGTGTGTATAGATTCAAAACAGGAAAGCTGCGGCTTTAGCTTTTTCTTCCTAGCGTGTTTGTTGTCGCTGCAGTTATTGTATTTTAAATTATTTTTTTTTGAAATATATTAAAATAATATATATTTTTATTTTTTAAAATTTATTTTTGATATTGACACATTAAAAAATCTAAAAATATTAAAAAATAATTTTTTAATAAAAATAAATAATTTTTTAACAAATAATATTTTTTTCACACCTAAAAACACGCTTAATTCAAACCCATATGGTACGTACCCACTATGCTTCTTTTATTGTTTTCTTTCCACCTATACTGCGTGAGTGACATACCGTGTGAGGTTGGAAAGAGAAGTGATGATAATTGGATCTTCATTTTCTAATAAAACATTACTAACTAGCCCTATAACGTCATTTGAAAGGATGTTTTTGTTAGTATATATATCTTGTAATCAATCAATGGCTTCTTAGAAGTGAAATGTATTTGTTTATGTAAATATTTTTAATTTTTAATAAAGATTTATTTGTTTTTAATATTTATTAAATATTTGATTAATGAATTTAGAATGAAAATAAAGTTCCTGGGATAAAAAAGATTTGCAAAGTAAATTATAAAGTTGTTATAATTATGAGATTTATATTGCATCAAAATATTATTCTTAAATGTTCTTGGTCAATGTTTTATTAAAACTATATATTAATTAGAATTATTGAGACTGATACATATTATGTTATTTTTTTTCTTTTTTATGGAAGGAAGCATATGTTCTCTTAAGTTGAAGTATGACGAATACCTAGAAAAAAATATGTAGATACTTGTTAGATGACATATACACTAACATGACCCGCGTGAGAATTCTATATGGAAAAATCGCATATGTCTATAGAAAAGCTCACGTAACGGTTGTGTAAGCGATCTTTAGACTTGAGATCACTAAGTTATCTTATATAAAGAATCTTATGTTTGATTTTACTACACGTTGTCCTAACTAAAGGTAACAAGTGAGTAAATATTGGGTATAATATAAACTGTATAAATGTATTTGAGTAATCAAGAGAGGATTTATCACCCTAAATAAATTAGATAAAATATTACATATGTTCTTGAATAGTATTTATAGAGATATTATTCAGAGGGCAAATTGACATTTTGCTTTTTATAGAATTTTTAGGTTTTCCTATAAATAGAACGTGATGTCTCTAATTTTTTGTACAATAGAACAATACAAAAAACACCTGAGAAATACAAAATAAAAAAAAAAGCTAGTACTTAAAAGCATAATAGTCTCTCTATCTTAAAAGGGTTTAAGAGATTTTATCATTAATGGTTCGTGTGGATTACTATCAGAGGTCGGACACTTGAACAACTTGGAAACTCTCCAAAAACTGGTTGACTAATTGGCTTGACCAATATGAACTGGTCGACCATTTGAGTCATATATGGGACTGTAAGGGTATAAATAACTATATATATATATATATATATATATATATATATATATATATTATGAAATTAGAAAAGGATTCAAAACATTTATGATATACAAACTATTATAAAAGTAAAAACACTTTGAAATCATCAATCATTGATTATACTTTAATTTGTGTTATTAAACCTTCATATTCTAGTATAAAAGTATTTGATCTCATTCATACTACACTTAAACACCTTCAAATCCTAGAAATGCTATCTTAAAAGATATTGAGATATTAGAACTTTCAATTGTATAATCTACTATATTAAGAGAGATAGTTATGATAACAAAATTACTCTTGTAAATTTTTTGGAGTTAGGTAAAAACTGTTGGTATTGGTAAGGTAATTTCACCTAAGAAAAATGTTGAAAATGACATATCTTCAAGCGGAAAAAATCTTGAAGATAGAATATCGTAAAATCTTGAAGATAGAATATCTTCAAGTGGTGTAATAATTTAAGTGTGGATTCATCAGGTAACTATTGTATTCTTGAAGTTGTACTGGTGAAGGAATACAATACTCAAGTACGGGTTGATACTTGAGGTGTGGATGTCGGCTTGCTGAACCATGTTAAAAACAAGTTTGCAAATTATCTATTTACTATAAGCTTTAAGTACTTTAATTATATTGTTAATTATTATGTTTACTTGAAATAATTTGCATTATTTATATAAATTAGTGATACATCTAATTCATTCATTCTCTTAGATGTTAAGTTGTCTTAATCCTTAAACAACATTTTCTTAGTAACATTTTTAATAAAGCAGTATCCAATACGTAAGGCTGTATAAAAGGCATCCAAAGGAAAATCTTATGAAATCATACATTGTAAACGGATGTTTATTTGCCTTATTTCACCTATTTATCTTCATGTTTATTCATCATCTCCAAGTTCATTTAAGTTCAATATTTTTTTTCTATCTTTGAGCTTGCAAGTATTAATATACATTATATTATAAAAAGGAGTATTGTTAAGATGATGTAGTGGTATGACTACATTTAAAAGATTATATGAGATAAAAATAATCTTTTTTTCTCCTAATCTTTATTGTTCTAATTTATAATATTTACTAAAAGAAAGAATATATTATAATAATTTTTTAAAAAAAGTATTTTTAATATTAATATATTATCTAAAAGTAAAATATATATATATATATATATATATATATTTTTTTTTTTTGCAGGGTCTTAGTCTTCGTTTCTCTGTCTACTTTTCTTTCGATTTAGCGTGTGAGGAGGGATCCAGTCAATATATGCAATAAATGTAAAGAACTTTCCTGGTTCAACTTTAGCACAGGATTGACAATAATATTATCATGACCCATTTGTCAATCCACTACGCTTCTTGTCTTCTTTGCTTTCCACCTTCCATTTTGCTTTCCACCTTCCATACTGCTTGACATTGCATAATGCAGGGCTGTAAAGAGATGTGGTGAATAATTCGATCTTATTGTTATGATGATAAATTAATGGAATATTTAATTGTGTTGCAGA
Source organism: Populus simonii (assembly GCA_007827005.2). Taxonomy (NCBI): domain Eukaryota; kingdom Viridiplantae; phylum Streptophyta; class Magnoliopsida; order Malpighiales; family Salicaceae; genus Populus; species Populus simonii. The sequence continues at coordinate 46,666,758 of CM017464.2, read as the reverse complement.
GATTGTTTTTTAAAGTGTTTTTTATTTGAAAATATATTAAAATAATTTTTTTATTTTTTTAAATTTAATTTTAAAATTAACGCATCAAAACAATTCAAATACATAAAAAAAAAATAATTTAAAACAAGAAAAAATTCAAAAAATTTTAGAAACACATCTCACCGCACTCCCAAATTAATATATGTTTTATAGTGGTTGTAGAATCTAGTTCTTTTACAATTAAATAAATATTTATATGAAAGAACATGATTTAATTTTTAAAAATATATATTTTTTATTAAACAAATTATTCTTTTAATAGTCATGCATTTTTTTCACCAAAATATTTTTTATTAATAGCATTTTTTTAATTAAAATTAAAGGCCATCAAAATATTTTTTTTAATAATTTGAATAATTTAAAATAAACTGGAGAAAATGTATCTTTCCAATCTAAGCTACGTCACCTTATTAATACATTTTTTATTTTTCTTACAAAAACATGTTTTTTTTATCCAAAGCATTATTTTTTAAATTAAAAAAATTGATCATGATCTAAAAAACCAACTTTAAACCAAAAAAATAATAAAAATCATGTTATGATATTTTGTACGTAATTGAAGGGAAAAAATAACAAATCTAAAAAAATTCTGTAAAAAAACATAATAAAAACAACAAAATATAAATTTTATTTCTTCATTTAATATTAATGATAACAGTTCTTTTTTTTAAAAAAAAATTTATATTAAGTTGATATATAATAATTAACGAGATAAGCAAATATTATAAAAATCGTATTTGAAAACAAAGAGAAAATTGAATGGTATATAATGAAATAATATTTTAAATAATATTAAGGTAGTTGTTTTGAAAAATATTTTATATAATGGTATAATATTTTAAATAAGATAGTTAGTTCTACCCTTGAGATTGTTTTAAACTAACCCTTTTCATCCTGACGCAGATTCGACTGGATCGTCAAATTTTGTTCTGGGTTTTGCACTTTTCGCTTCAATAATTCAGGTTGTTGTTTTGATGCTTTGTTCTGTATGTGCTTTTTAGAATATTTACAAAAGTGGTAGGCAAATAATTTAGTTCTAAAATTATATTTTCGTGTAGAGTTTTTTTTGTAAGAACAATGTTGGTGCTCTCTTTTCTTAAAATGGCATATCTGCCACAGGGAAGAACATTTTTATCATGATCTCCCTGACGCCCGTCCTAATGCATAAACTAACTTCTCCCCTTTTGCCTATGGAAGGACTGTCTGGCTCATATCTCTTAGAAACCCTTGTACTGGCAATTCTTCTCCAATTCATCACCAAGGGGCTTATTGTTTCACTGAAAGCTGCCCGAATTCTGATGAGAGTCCTGGAGGTTTGAATACCAAAGGACATCTCCTGCTGGAGGGAAGAAAGGAATGCTGCTGACCTTGGAATTGGCAATATCTTTGATCTTGGGCGAAATTACAGAGAAATGGGAATAGAATTGAAAACTCCAGGATTCTTTTGTTATCTCAATGAATATCAATTTCAAGTGTACAAATGCGAGTGTATGAATAATTTTATTTTTACTCGACTGGTTGTTGTTGATAAAATTGTTTTAAATATATATTAATGAATGTTGTTTATATATATTCTACTACTTTCGTAATACCCACAAATAATTAATAGATTTTAATTGCAGATAAAATCAGCAACCACGAATATCTATCTGGGATCTTTCGTTGTTGATTTTGTTAATAATTTTTATCAGCAATGAATTTTATTTTTTACCTGCTGGTATATCATATCCTCCTACGGTGTGCACTGCGGATGACATATGTGATGCTAGGAGTGGAACAACTGGATATAATCGCAAGTTCTCAAAGATGATATGTTGAAGGTAGATTATTTTCAAAGAATCTGATTCCTCCACTAAGCGGTCTTGAACAAATCCAGTCTCCAAATCTTCTCTTGCTTTCGTTATCACATCTGCAAACTGCCCACTCTAATGGTGTAGTAACAGTACTCCATGTCCCTGCAAGCAACATAATCTGGAAAAGGAATCGTAGTAGACTTTTAGTTTTAGATACTCCATGCATGCATGCGTTAATTACAAAATCAAATGAAAATTGAGAGTGATTAATTACTAGAATAAGTCCTTTAATTGTGTCGTCTGTATAGTATTCAGACTGAGCTTCCTGTAGAGTAAGCAAATGATTTATCATCGTATTTCTATCTTTTTTCCTGTTGGTAGCAACAACTTTTGGGCACCAATGATGAAAAGCCATAAACCTAAAATTGAGAGATAAAATTGACTTTAAAAAATCTTTTAAAAGAGAAAAGACAAGCAAATTAAACTTTGAGTTTAAGCCTTATATGTGCACTTTGGTCAAATTGGGCTTCGGCCTAGGCATGGCCTTGGATTTACCATAAAATAGTTTTTTAGACTAAAAAAAATTATTTTTTATCAATATATTTTGGGTTTGAATTTATGATTTTTTTGTTCATAAAAATTATTTTTTACCAATTCATTAACCTGTTCAACCTATAAATAAAGATTGTGAACAATCAGTCATTTTCTTCATCAACCTAAGCAGTTTTTTCAGCACAAAAAAAAAGGATTTAAAGCTAAAACTATGAGGTTCAATATTGTTTTATAATAGGTAATTAAAGCTGATAATTAAGAGAATTTATTATGGTACTTACTAGGATTATTTGAACTACAAAAAAATTATTTTTTTTCAACCTATTAATTTGTCCAACCTATGAATAAAAAATCTCAACAATTAATCTTTTTTTTCATCAACTTGAATAGTATTTTCAACAAAAAAAAAACTAGATTTAAAGCCAAAACTATCAAAATTAATATTATTTTATTTCATATAATTAATGTTGATAATGGAGAGAGTTTATTATGGTATCAATTTTCATTCCAAAATCCTCTAAAAAGGGAGCTAAAGAAAGAGTGTTTCTAGACAGATTATGGATAAATTTTGCTCACCTCTGTTTTTCAAGTTTATTCTTTTTTATTTTAAGCTCAATTTTTCTTTTTAATCCTCGTACTCTAAAGCTTAAGTTTAGTCTTTATAAAGAGATATTTGAGTTAAGCTTCCTTTGAGTTTGTAGATCTTTAAAAGTACATCTAAATAAGATGGTGTTGTTGGGATCTTTAGAGGCTAATTGCATATATCTAATTTGTACTAAGTGAGGAGTAATAAAGTTTTAAGGATAAATTATTAATCCATAACAATAACAAGTTTTCAGGATTAATCCATCAATATTGTATTTAATATTTTTAAAAATTAAAATAAAAAAGACATAAAAAATTAAAATAAGTATAAATAAAATAAAAAGCAAAATTTTTATTATTAATTTAAAAATATTACTGAATACAATTTATCTAGATGATAGAAGTTGGAGGAGAAGGAGGCGAAGGCAAGTCTTTGTCAGGACTAGGTGGGCTATGAGGTAGACCATATGTACCATCAAGGCTTGACAATAGCTCATCGTACAATAGTCTAAGTTTGGTTGTCTCAAACCTAAGTTGGGTCATCTCGATACTAAGTTTAGTTGTCTAAGCTTCAATTTGTTCTCGTACAAATGCCTGAACAGCCGAAGATCGTAAGCTCAAACCCAATTGTGAGGAACCAATGATCGATACACTATGACTCATCTGTATATCCTTGGTTGTAGTATTTAAGATACCATAAAATCAATTTTTATTGGATTTGTCAGACGATCTAGCCTCCAATAACAAACCCATATCAAGTTCTGAAGGGTCAAAGGATCACAATCGTATCTCTCTTACAATCGAGTGTTATATATTTCCTAGAAAAAAAAAACAAGCTAGCAAATTTTTTTAAAAAAATAATAACTCAAGAAAAAAAAATTATTGAAATTTGACTTACCATGAACTTTTAAGCTTGACTATTTACAAGTTGTTGCACCCTTTTCCGACGATTCTCATTTCACATGTGCATCAAAAAGATTAATTAGTCTTGGATCACGTCCAAAAACTGTAGCCTATAAAAAAAAAAAGACAATGTTACTTAAACATTTTCATATAAAACAACACTTTGAGAAGAAAATGTATATAATAAAACAAATTATTGAATCTTTTACCATCCGCTTGGAATGCTGAATGAATAGAATGGATATGCCAATGTGCATGTTAATTGAACCATGAACCTCCCTATTTTAGTTCCCCGCATCAGATCACGACTATTGCATGAAATGCTCAAACATCATGTACTATATATAAGCTTCCCAAATAGCCTCCAAAACATGTAAAGGTCTAAAATTATAGTTTTGGGGCTTATTTTTATTAATACATAGTTTTATATTAACAAACATAACTTTTTAAAATATATTTTCATTATGTGCTACACATTCGATCTTAAGAGAAAAATGTCTTTTCATGTCTTTTCAGTTTTCTTGAGAAGCTCTTTGGAAAAATACTAATTTACATTTTTGTAGTTTTTAAAATTAATTCTAGTAGCCTCACTTAATTTTGAAGTTCTTTTAAAACTTGAAAATTTATTGGAGGATCTTCTTGTCATTGACCTTTCTATCTCATCTATATGTCAAAAAATAAATTTTCTTGTTTGGAACATGCGCATTTATAGAATAGCTTAGTGGTAATGATATTAATAATAAAAATATTATTAGATTAGTTTGTGTGTTAATTGAGATTAAGTCTATTTTTTAAATAATTTTAAAAACACGTAGTAATACATTAAAAAAATTAATAAATTACTAGAGAATATTCTTTTAGAGGTTCCCATATAAAAATAGCTTGAGATGGTTGAAGCCAATAGAAAATCAATAAATACACGAACATTATATAAAATTTGAATCTCATTGATATCTATTTTAAAAAAAAATTCTTTGATATAGTAATAGAATGGAGAGACTGATCTCTATTTTTTTAAAAAAATTAATAACATAATATATTAAAATGAATTAATAATACAAAATAGTGTGAATATATATAAATTTTAAATGGAAAAACTTTTTACTTGGAAAATCAACTAACAGATTCTTTTTTTAGTTTGACATGTTTCTTTGATAAAATTTATAAAACTCATTAAGGTCACATGTTATGACCTTAAAGACTCATTGTTGTGCTTTCTCACACACGTTATATATATATACGAGATGACATTCCCGCGCGCTGTCACGGGCTTATAAAACAAATGTATTTAATAGCGTTATAATTGTGAATCAGTGCTAGATAAGTAATAGAAATTAAAGGTATGATGGAGCAAATATTTCATGATGAAAAAAAAAATTGTGTTGGTGATCAAAAACTTAGAGACTGAACAAAATGATTTGTAGCAATTTACCGTGTTTTGTGAGGAAAAAGACAGTGCTTTCACCACATGATTTAACTTTTCAGTTAATAAAAACAAAAAAAAATTACAAAGCTAAATTCTCTACCAACTTAATATTAAAAAAAAAACAAAGATAATTTTGGAAGGAAAAAAACCCATGAGAAAAAATATTGTAGCAATTGACAATGTTTTGTGAGGAAAACTATAGCGCTTTTCCCAATAAAATAAAATAAAAAACCATTTAGAGAAATATTGTAGCAATCCACAGTGTTTTGTGAGAAAAACTACAACGCTTTCCTCATATGATTTAGTTTTATTGTAATTATAATTCTTAACCAACTCAATATTAAAAAAAAAATCGACAAAGATAATTTTGAAAAAAATCATAAAAAAATCACATGGGAAAACACTGCAACAATTCACAGTGTTTTTTTTTAAAAAATTACAAAGCTAAATTCTTAATCAGCTCAATATTAAAAAAAAAATCGACAAAGATAATTTTAGAAAAAAAAAACAAACACCAAAAAAAGGAAAAAAAAATCATGTTGGAAACACTGTAGCAATTCACAGTGTTTTGTGATGAAAGCTACAGTGTTTCTCTACATGATTTAGCCTTATTTCTAATGATTTGTAATTATAATTTACAAACAACTCAATATTAAAAAAATAAAATGAAAAAAAGATAATTTGAAAAAAAATATATAAAAAAAAAACATGCGAAGAGACACTGTAGCAATCCACAATGTTTTATGAGCAAAGCTACAATGTTTTCCCCACATGATTAAGCTTTATTACAAAGTTAAATTCTAACCAACTCAATATTAAAAAAAAAATTGACGAAGATAATTTTGGAAAAAAATATCACAAAAAAAGAAAACACAAAAGAAACTGGAAGAAAACTATGTGAGGAAAAACTGTATCAATCCATAGTGTTTTGTAAGAAAAAATTTGTATTTACTTATAATTGCAATTCTTAACCAGCTTAATATTTAAAAAATAAAATTGACAAAGATAATTTTAGGAAAAAACATTATAAAAACAGAAAAAAACCATGTGGGAAAAAACACTGTAGTAATCAACAGTAATTTTCAAAAAAAGTTACAGTGCTTTCCTAACATATTGTAACTGTAATTTTTAACCAGCTCAATATTAAAAAATAAAAAAAAAAGAAGATAATTTTGGAGGAAAAAAAACCATGCGGAGAAACACTGTAGCAATCAACAATGTTTTAAAGAAAAAAAATTACAAAACCAAATTCTCAATCAGCTTAATATGGAAAAAAATCGACAAATATAATTTTAAAAAATAAAAAAATAAAATAGAAAAACTATGTGGAAAAACATCGCAGCAATTCACAGTATTTTAAAGAAAAAAATTATAAAGCAAAAATTTTAACCAGGTCAATATTTAAAAGGTAAAATCAACAAAAATAATTTTGGAAAAAAAATAAATGAAAAAAAAAAACAGGAAAGTTGAAAAAAAAATTTGAAAAAAAAAACGAAAAAAAAAGGAAAAAAGGGCAAATTAGCAAAAAAAAAAAACCAGGAGAAAAATCATTGTGGATTACTATTGTAATCCACCGTGAAATGTGTGTGGGAGAACAGTGATTCCCCCACACCATTTAGTATATTTGTTAATATATATATAAAGTGATTTCCACAGTGGAAAGGAAAGGGGATTTTTACTGGGATCAGAGTGGCAGTGGCAAGGGCTCTTCTCTGCCCCCACGGCTCTCAAGTCTCCTCTATTGTTTTTGCTATGCGGACTCCAACATTAATTAAGCAGAAAACTAAAAAGGCGTGGGTTTTTCCCTGTGAAAGCTGCATTGTTTATCCTTTCATATATTATTATTGATGGGTTTTACAAAAAAAAAAAAATCAATCTTATCATGAAGACTTTCTTTCACGCGATTGCATCTTTTTTTAAGCCAAATTCTAGGGCAATTAAATAAAATTTAGTGGCTATGGATGAAATTGAAAGATTAGAGATCAAAATAAAAAAAAAGATGACATAAATAGATGATGGTTTTAAAGTCAATACAGAAGGTTTTGTTTGGTCCTTATATTTTAGAAATTACAAAAGCTTAGTATCTCAATATTTTATTAATTTTATTTTGGTATAAAAACTTATTTTTGTTATTTTTTAATCCTTGATTTGAGAGAGGAGAGAGAGATGTCGCCGGATTCAGGCTTAGATAGAGAAAATATTGTTGATGCAAATTTAAGCCACCAAAACGTTCGATCTTTATATCAAATTGTTTTATTTGATGAGGAGAGTTCATATTAGATGATTTTTTTACCTTGAAATAGCACAAAAATATCTAAGCTCGGGAAGTTTTTTGTTTCAGGTTGATTTCGGGTTTTCAGATGATTTTTAGGTTTTTGTAGGTTATGAATAGGTTTACTATGGTTTCTAAGGTGTTTTCTGAGTGTTTTGGGTCAAAAAAATTTTAAAAAATGGGTTTTTGAGTCAAAGAACAATTTGGCTTGATTTTTCGGCCATTACAGTGGCCGAATTTTGAAGAAATTAGGCAATGCGTCATCTGATTCTTTTTTACAAAAAATATCATCCACCCCAGATGCAACATAAAAAGGGGCCCATGCGCACAAGCTCACATATCTCATCTTGCGAGATTAAATATTTTGATTTATATTTATTTCTTGATTTGTTTAGCTAGCGTTAATAAAATTTTTTTAGTTTATTAGCGCATATATATATAAACTTTTTGATTTGCTTAAAAACTTTTAGCTATAAAAATACGTGGAAGAAACTAGCATATATAATTTTTTTAATAGGAGATAAAAATATCTGACTCGCAATGAAGGGCGGGTCACATAAGTAATTATCTCTAAACTTTGTAGCTTACAATACGTGTTTAATATTAAGATATCTTTTACAATTGCGGTTTAAAAAAGTAATTTTTAAGAATAATTATAAATTATAGTTTGTTTTTAATTAAGCATTCAAGAAAAGAATTTTTAATGGTATCCATATAAAACTATGATGTATGTTAATTAACTTAAATATATAATTAGAATAAAACACAAACTACACCATATAACAAACAAAGCCGTATTCTTTATTTTCTGCTTAGCCTTCTACCTATTTCATTGATATATTTTTTTCTTTCAAAATAAATAAAGAAATAAGCTATAAGAAGACAAGATGAGGTAATGAACTCAGAAATATCTCCCATGCTACAAATTGCCACCACACGTTCACCTTGTCCAGTTGTCCCCCACCTTCGTATGTGTCCATTAGAGCTTTACAAGGCATGAGGAAGACCACATGCCCAGTTCAATTTTGTTCTTCAGATATTTCCTTCTATAGTTATGGAATAGTTTTATTCCCTTTCGAAGGCCCGGCCATGAGGACATGGGTGCCCATCGAGGTCTTGTTTTCATTCCATTTTAAGGTGCATTAATTGAATTAAAAGAAACTAAAAGCGTATATGTTCTACTATAGCATTTTTAATGGAGCTATATGTTTATTGTAATTGTTGATTAGAATGGTAAAATTATATCAATAGAAAATTGTGCCTTACCAGCAGGGATATAATGGTCTTTTGCTATTTCTTGCACAGTAAAATAACTAACATACCATTTGAGAGCCAGCGGACAAGGGTTTTTCGACCTTTTAATTTTAAAAACAGAGGAAAATAACTACATTGCCCTTGAATTTAAATTAACTTTAACTTGGATCAATGTGTTTTATTGTCTTTTCCTTATGGTTTCTTTTGTTATTATCGGGTTTGATGAGAAGTGATTTAGTATTTTTACATGTATAAAATATTATTTTATATTAAAAAGTGGGTTGTGCATGTTGATCATGCAGACATTGCATGGGTATGCCCGTACTATTCAGGTGACGTGTATGATATCGTTTGACAACTAAACTCTGGCTTTCGTGGTGGCGTTTTAATCCTCGCAATAATGGTTCCTTTATTTTTAAGCAACGTGTGTGACCAAAAGATCTTAGGTTTTTGCCAACAACCGTTTCTTTCTTTTTTCTTCCTTCTTTCGTTTCTCCTCATTAATTTCATCACTTCCCCTGCACATTTTCAAAGCAGCACTTCTATATGTTTTTCTTTCAAATTTGTTCTCTATTTTTTTTCTAGTTGTTTTGTTTTGAATAGCTCGTGGAATTGGAGTTTTCTTTCAATTTCATCATCCTTTGATTTTTTTTACATGTCATATTAGGTCCTCATTCTCTATGTTTTTTAAAATCATTCTCTTAATTGAATTATCTTTCAATTGCATCCCTTAATATTTTATTTCATTTTATTTTTATCACAGATTTGATCCTTATTTTTTTAATTACTATTTATTTTGTTTTTTTTATCTTTTTTATTTGAAATTTCTTTTTCAATTTTATTCCTCTACATTTTATTGATTAGGATATTGTTGATCAAGAATTTAATTGCATGATTTTTTTAGGTTTTTCTTCTATGGCATGACTAGGTCTTAGACATATTTGAAAGATTGGCCAAGTTGGTTTATGTCTTTTTCTTAGATTTATTTTTACTATTGATTTTTTTTTTATTTCATCCTTCTATAAGGTTATCTTGATTTTGTGTGTCAAGTCACGAGTTTTGTGGGTTAACTCAATTGACATGGATAAGTTTTTTTTTAATTTATTTGTTGTTGCTGTCTATTTTTTATTTTATTTTGTCAAAGTAACCAAGATTATTGAATCTAATGAAGTTAATAACTCAACTGTCAGGTTTCTTTTGCCTATTTAAAAACATTGACATCACCTAAACATCTTTTTTACATTGAAAAAAAGTTAGGTCTCGCCCGTAACATGGCGTAGGTCACCAATCTAGTATCTTCTATTCATGGAATTTTAAGATCACTTGATTATGTATAAATGCATACCCATTGCTTTAATTTTTTTTCCATGATTTCAAAACACCATATGAGTTAGAATGGATACTCTAACGAAACTATTCATGTTTAGTTAGTGTTATAAACTAAAAAAATTTGGAGCTATTTTGATAGTTTTGGCTAATCGAGTTGGAAATTTCAAATGAATAAATTTGGAGCTACAAATCTCCAAATTGAGTAAGGTTGGATCCAAATAAAAGATGTGTACCCCTTCTACCAACTTCAATGGTCTCAAGTGATGATGATGTTATAATTGCTCCGACGAGGCTTTAAAAGTGAGCAATTCTATCAACAATGATTGAAACATAATTGTGCAAGAACTGACATTCTTTTCGTGTTTTCACACACCAAGGCTCCTCAATAGTAGTGTAACATGTTGGGTTAAAGAAAACATGTTTTAGAAGTAAAAAATGTTATGTTCAGGGCTTGACAGTGGCTGCCTTTTGCTGGGTTCATGGTTGGGTTTCTGGGCAATGTTCTTCATGTGTCTTGGGAAGAACATTGCCTTAGCGCCTTGGTTTGGACCAATTTTGGTCCATTTCTTTACTCAGAACCCTTCGTTATGCTTGATTATTAAAAAATCTAGGGTTTATTTGCATCAATAAGTTTTTAATGGCATTTAATCCTAGGGTTTTAGTTTTGAACCAAAAACCTATTTTGATAAAATTGTGATATTTAAGTGATAATCGAAGTGAATGGATACTAGATTATTGATCCTTACACGATTTATAACATGTATATGCCTTTGTTTTGATTGTATCTGGTCTGATTTAGGTTTCACATTGTTAGGTTGGGTTTCAGTGTTCTTCAATTTTTTATTTTTTGTGTTTTTTTTGTTTAATCTATTTTTTTTACTTTGATTTTGTTTTTGTTTTTGGATTGTTTTTAGGTCAAATTAGGATTTTTGGTTCAGTTAATAGTCAAACCGAAAAATTCAGGTCAACTCGGTTGGGTCAAAATTAGGTCAAAAGGTTAAAACCTTGTTTGACTTGCAATATTTTTGCTAAATGGATTTTTGGTTTAAGAATGTGTTTGACAATCACTCCCTTAGGCCTGTTTTGGTTGTTTTATTACAAAGATAATATATATATATATATATATATACATACATACATACATATATATATATATAGTCAAATTTTCTTGCATATATTATTTTTTATAAAAAAAATTACATTTTTATCATACTTTGAAAAAAACACAAGAATCAGTCAAAGAATATCATAACTAGTTTATGATTATCCATTAGAACTTGACCTACATTTAAAAAAAACAAATTTTTTTAATATACGAGATTATAAACTTATACGTAAGATGTATTCCTGATATTAAATAAAAAATAGTTCATTTTATTTTTTATGTTTTGCATTAGAATTGTTAGGTTTTAACTTGATAAGATAATGACCTTCGTAATGAAAATGACTTTTCTTAAACCTTAGATAGTCCAACAATTAGAAAACACAGCAATACTTTAGTTTATACCAAACAAATAAGTAATGCAGATTACCTCAAGTAAGGCATGCTTGGGGTGCTAATATCTTCTCTTTACTCAATCAATCTTTTTACCTGAACTCTGAGACCAGTTAGGATTTATAGTGACTATAATACTAGGTGGTGATTCCATTCATTCTGTTTTACTGATAAATGATAATAATTTCTTATCTTTTTTATCTATATTATTCTCGATAATTCTAATCCGAGAAAATTATCGTCATGATATAACACACACTCGACAACCTGGAAAATAAAATGTAATTAAATAGGCAATAATTTAGCATAATTTTATCCTTTATTTGTAAAAATAAATGAATTTAATTTTACACACATTTAAGATGCAATTACCATCTTCACTTTTAAAAGAGACTCCCGACATTATGAAACTAATCATATAACACATTATCCTTACATATGTCATTTCAATAATACTATTTAGCCTAATCATGACTGATTGTCCTTGTTGTACATAATATTTAAAGATAAAAAATAAAATAAAAATGGGAGATAGTTAAAATAAATAGACTTGTATTCTTATTTATTATGTTTTAAAAAGATATAACGAGCTTTTAAACTATTATATAAATAAATATATTTATATATTTTTGTTTCTATTTATACAATTAAATATATTTTTGTTATTTTTATATTTGTTTTTTTTATCCTAAAATATCAACTAAACACAACTTAAGGGATATGTTAAATATCTTATTAAAAAAATTATTTTTTATATATAAAAATTGACTTGATGATTCTTTTATTATTACAAATAAAAAAAATTAAATAAATAAATCTATTTTTCAACTATTATTTCTAGTTCGAAGTTAAAAATAAGTTGTGATAAAAAAATTGGTTGAAAACAAATGACACTAGTTTAGTATAGATGCATGTGCGAATAAAAAAGAATTAAGGTAATAAAAAATATTTATATTATAAAAGTTTAATTAATATTATTATTAAATTCAATTCAACATGTTAAAAATAAAAATCTCTCAATCCCTAAAGTTAAAAATTAAACCTTATAAAATTTGGTTGATATGAGCTGGTGGTAAAAAGTCCACTGAGCACACCAGCATTTTACATATACATACGTGGCGTATTCTTATAAGCCACTCAACCATAATCCCCAAAATCCCCACAGCATCCAATTATCTCCTCCACTTCTCTCTCTCTATACAAAACCCATCGATTCAAAACACGGAAAAAAACCCACCAAAACCAAAAACCCATTTCTTCTGCTTCAATGGTATCAAAAAACCCGAACCCGGCTGACGGATCTTATCTGGATCCAACTGGAATGGCAGCATTACCTGGACTCTCACCTTTCCCTACAACAACAACGCCGCCAACAACCACAACGACGTCTTCTTCAACATCGGAGGATCCGAATAAGAAGATCCGGAAACCTTACACGATTACCAAATCCAGAGAGAGTTGGAGCGAACCGGAACATGACAAATTTCTCGAAGCTCTTCAGCTGTAAGTAACTATTAATTGATGTTTGATGATAACCCATTTGTTTAATTAGGGTTTTGTAGTATTTTTATTTTTTTGAGAAATTTTGAATTGAGATAAATTGAGAGGATTTTGTTCTTGTTTTGATTGGTTTTGTGTGTCAGGTTTGATAGAGATTGGAAAAAGATTGGAGCTTTTATTGGCTCAAAGACTATTATTCAGGTATTGTCTACATATATGAAATGTGTGCATTTAATTGCATTTTGATAATTTGGCGGAGGTTAACTTGTTGTTTCTGCGCTCGCGCTCGCGTTTTATTTAGTTAACTTTTTTGGTTAATAATTTGGAGTTAAAAGTTTGTGTTAGGGTTAAGTTTCAGGAAGTGTTAGTTTCATGTTAAGTAGGTTGTGTGATTTTAAGTATGGTGTAATAAGGGTTTTTCTGATATTAGTGTTTTGTTGCCTTGGAGTGATTAAAATGGCTTGATTTGTTTAAGGGGTTTCGAGAGATTAATGTTTTGTTGTCTTGGAGCTGTAAAGATTGATAAAGGGCTCGATTCTTGTTAGGGGTTCAAAGAGTAGTGTAAAGCCATGGAGTTGTGAAAAATGATGTTTGCTTTTTCTTTTTGGTTGCTAAAGAGATCTGCGATCTGCTATATAGTTTTATGGTTAGTATGAAATTGAAAAGCATGGATTTTATGTGTGGTATTTTTTGTTTTTCGATGAATTCTGCTGTTGAATTATTTAGAGGCTTGTTAAGCAATCTGTCTTGTATTTATGAAAATTGTGTCCAGTTTTGTGTTTTTGAACACTGGAGACTGAAAGTAGAGGTACTTATGAGAAACTTTTGAAATGGAATTTTTGCAGATACGAAGTCATGCACAGAAGTACTTTTTAAAGGTTCAAAAGAGCGGAACAAATGAACATTTGCCTCCACCACGGCCTAAAAGGAAGGCTGCTCATCCATATCCTCAAAAAGCATCAAAAAATGGTGAGTAGTGCATTTATTTAGTATTCTCGGTGCCTTCAAGATCAATGCATAAACAGCACAATGTAGTCCTGACTTGCATGTATTGTACTTGGCAGCCATAGTGCTTTCACAACCATCAGAGGCTTTTCAATCATCGTCTGCTCCCCTTGAACCTGGATATGTCTTAAGGCCTGATTCGTCTTCAACACCTATGAACCCCATTGCTAGTGCTGCTGTTGCTTCTTCTTGGACAAACAATGTGCCAACTGTTAGTTTATCAAACCAAACAAAAGGTTAGGAACATCAACCTTATAAACATTGCTGGCATAGTTGTTATATTAAGTCATGGTCATATTTGTTTCCTCATTACTTTGCAGGACCAGTAGCGGCTAATAATTGTTGCAGCAGCACTGAGAGTACTCCAAGAACAAAACCAATTGGGAAAACAGCTGAGCAAGGGAATCATGGTCATTCAATGAGAGGTGAGGGTTTCATTTCATTTCTTCAACACCATAATCTGTGTACTACCAATTTAATGCAGTAATGATATTTGACCCTGTAAATACTTGATTCATGTCCAATTTCTGAAGTTAGGCTAAAATGCAAAATGCAGTTTTTGTGGATAAAGGTCAAAAGCTTAAAGAAATAGATATGGTGTTAAATATGACAGCTCTCTAAACTTAAGTGTGTGCATGCACAAACATGCATGTTGATATTATACTGTTGATGTCTGTCTCTGCTAACTTTATGTGACCATTCATACTTTTCTTTTGTAGAGATCATTGATAAGGATATTTTTTCCTTTTATGGTAAATGATCTCCTTGCAGCATTCTGAACTTTTACCATGCATTCAAGTTTGAAATGATCACCGGTCATAGAGCTGGATGGTGACAAATACTTGGTTGCTTGAAATTTTTCCTGTATCTTCTCATTGATGACTGAAAGTTATATACTATTCCTGTCATGCCAAATGTTTTATCAGATTGCCACTGTCAGGTTGCTCCCTTACACAGGGTGCATCAGCGCATCTTATTAGAGGGTTATATAGATGGATGCAGTCTAATTGTGTTCTGTCATTCAGTTAGAATGTTTAAGTAGTTACCATGAAGTTAGACCTTTCTGCATAAGACAGATGTTTTTGCATTTTTACATCTATGTTCTCCTTTTGTTTTACCTTTTAGACCCTTTTTTTTGACATAGAGAGCCTTGATGAGTTTCTCTCTTTATGCTAGTTTTTAATTTTGTATTTCATTGCGCAGTCTTTATCACTCACACTGTCCCTTTGTTTGCAGTTCTGCCAGACTTTTCTCAGGTATATGGCTTCATCGGCAGTGTCTTCGATCCGAATGTTACTGATCAATTGCAGAATCTTAAGAAAATGGACCCTATAGATGTTGAAACGGTATGTTTGTGCCCAACCTCTACCATTTTGTTTTTCTATTGTTATAAGGTTATTGTGCACTACACATCTCTCACTGTTTAAAAGTTCATTTATTTTTCTTCGTGGTTTCTTTGCAGGTGCTATTGCTGATGAGAAACCTCTCACTCAATCTTACCAGCCCAAGTTTTGAGGAACATGTAAGTGCCCTTTCAAAAAAGTAATTCTGTTTATTGCTTACTGCTGTTTCGTCGGCTCAAGTTTTAATAATATCATGTATTCGTGTCTGTGCATGCACTTAATAATGAAACATACATGGCACCGTATGAAAAATATCTTGTGCTCAATGAGGCAATGTTCTCTTTTGCAATCACATCAAGTGTACTTGAGAGTTTAGACACTCCTTGTGTCGTGCATCAGTTATAATATCATGTATTCGTGTCTGTGCATGCACTTAATAATGAAACATGGCACCATATGAAAAATATCTTGTGCTCAATGGGGCAATTTTCTCTTTTGCAATTACATCAAGTGTACTTGAGAGTTTAGACCTTGTGTCGTGCATCAGATAGCAAACTGGCCTTTCCTATTTTCATCTCTGTAGGACCTACCGGAACCTAATAGCTCACAAGATAAATCATGTCGAAGAAAGAAACTAGTTAGTACGTATAACCGGCCATGGGTTTGTAGGCCATGGTCAGTCAATGGGCCTCTCCATCCATTCTATTTCCTTCATTTGCCACAGGTGGGGTCTAGTTGTTCAGATAGATGGCCAACTGATTTTTTTCAAATGCCCATGGCCTGTTTTATCACTAGTATCTTGTCCCAGAATGTAGTTCTCAAAACATACTGTTGTATCCAAACCAGCTAATTGAATCTTGTATTTTGACGTGCTCTATCCTATTAATGCAGAGAACCTTGCTCTCTTCCCACGAGATCGACTCAGAAACCATTGGTGCGAACAATAATGCTGACCAATCAATGAATGTTGCTTAATTTTGGTGGGGAAACAAGATCAAACAATATTTCATCGTTGTTGCATGTGCTTCATGTTTGTTTTTCAGACAACTATTACCGACGTTTATTAGTTGGTATGCCAGGAAAAAGATAGCGATCGGAAAGCTTTAATGCCAGCTATTAAAGGCATCTGCTTCAGTTTTTCTGTCACCAGCTTCACCTGTTTGTTAGGCCATCAATTGCAGAGTTTGTAAGTAGTAACTGTTGTCCTACTCCTATGTATATATGGGAAAGGAAAAATCCATAATAATGTATAATAAATAGTTCAAGAGTGTATAGTGATCTCATGGCCAGCATGTAAAGTGCCAAATCACAAGTTTTGACTGTCACCATGTAAGCAACATTCATCCTATCTGTTGTTACTCATTTTAGGGCACAATACAAACAATAAAAAAAATATAAAAAATATTGGAAGAAAATAAAAATATTTCAGTGAGAAAAGTATACCAGAATGCTCAAGAAATTGATGAAGACTGGTTAAGGAAGATTAAATATACGAGATTGAAAAATTTGACAGCATATTTTTGACTGATAAATGTTTTATTGGCAAAAAAAAATTTAATTTGAGGAGGAAAATTTAAAATTGGATGCAGGGACTTTAGAATTTTTATAAGGTTTATTTGAATTTAATGAGGGTTTAATTGTAAGAAAAAATGGTTTTTAAAGTCAATTTAGGCTTTAATTGGAAGAAATTGAAGTTTGGGGGTTGAATTATAATTTTTAGGAGTTAATTTGATCAAATTAAGGGTTGAATTGATAAATATTAAAGTTTGATGGATAATTAAAGACTTGATTAAAAAATTCAAAACCAATGACCAAACGATAAAAAACATGTGAATGCAGGGGTTAAAATTGATCAAATCAAAGGGTAGATTGAAGAAATTGAAAGTTTGTTAGTTAATTGAAGGTCAAAATATACAAATTCAGAACTAAAAATCAAAATGAAAAGGATGATTAACTTAGAGGCTGATAATTTAGTTTGTTAGAGGTGAAATTACATGAAATTAAAAGTCTGAATGTAACTATGGGTACAATTAAAAAAATTGAAAGAATAGGAATTCAATTGAAATTTGCTAATCCCAAATCAAAAACCCTAAACAACGCGTCATTCAGACTTAAAGAAGAGAAGGTAAGTGACATATCATTTGGTTGATTAGCCTATATTTTTTTACAATTTTAGCTGATTGAGTTGACAACTTCAAATGCATAAATATAGAGCTACAAACCTTCATATTGAGTAAGGTTGAATGCAAATGAAATGAGTCCTTATCAAGGGTTTACAATACTTTCCTTAAGATCAAAAGGTCAAAAATGTATTCAAAACCTTTTAAAATCTTTGCAAAACTCTATAAATACCCCTAAGCTTATAGAGAAGGAGAGGAAGAAAAAAGAAGAGGCTATTCTAGGTATACTTTTATGATCCAAAAGTAGGTCCTTAATGGCCTGCTTTTGTTGTTTTTTGTTTTATATTTATATTTATAAGCATAGAAAAATGATTTGAATGCTCAATAAATAATGTGGTATTCACTTCTTTGTTGATGTGATTTTTATTTAATGAAGTCATTTTAAAGTTTTTTTTAACATATAATGTTGTTTTAGTTTTTGTTTGACTTAAGTAATGCATGTTAAAGTAAGAGTGTTTATCCTTAACTTGTTAAGCCTGTTCATATACAAAATAGGTTCAGAAAACTAATTTAGAATCCATGTTGCGTGAACATGTAGGTTGTTATAGGTTGTTAGTTTTTGAATGTGGTATCTCATGTTTGATTTTGATGTTTTGATGTTTTTTTTTTATTCAAACATGTTTGTGTCTGATATTGTAACTTGTTATGATAAAGAAAGCATACTTTAGATGCCAAAAATGCCCATTTTTGGGCTTGGTAGTGGCTGCCTCATGATTGTATTTTTTCTAGGTTTTTAGACAATGTTCTTCGTACTATTAGGAAGAACATTGTCTTAGACCTTTGATTTGGACCAATTTCAGTCCATTTCTTATGCATGATTATTAGATAATCTAGGGTTTATTGTCATCAATAACATTTTTTTTATGGTTTTTAATCCTACAATTTTAGTTTTAAACCGAAACTCATTTTGACAAAATTATGATGTTTAAGTTAAAATCGAAGTGAATAGATTCTAGATTATTGATCCTTGTATGATTTTCAACATGTATGTGCCTTCTTTTTTACCAAATCTGGTTTGTTTTGGAACTCAAGTTGCTAGGTTCATGTTTGGTGTTCTTGATGTTTTTGGTGTTCTTCATTTTTGTATGGTGTTTAATTTATTTTGTTTAAGAATTTTTTAGTTTTTATGTTTTTTTGGGTGTTTAGTCTGTTTTTTTTACTTTGGTTTTGTTTTTGGCTTATTTTCGGGTTAAATCAAGATTTTTAGATCGGTTTATAGTTGAACCAAAAATTTCAGGTCAAGCTGATCGGATCAACTCGGTCGAGTCGACATGGACAAAAAATATCTGGGGTCAAAGGGTTTTAATAACCTGTTTGGTTTGCCATGTTTTTGTTAAAAGGTCTTTTAGTTAAGGGTGTGTTTGACAAACACCTATTAAGCTTATTTTGGGTAGTTTTATTACAAGAAAAAATGGATTTTTGTCAAACAAAGCCTAAGAAAAAATAAAAAATAAAAAAATATTTTTTTTCTTGCATATGGCCAAAAAATCCTAAAGTTATTTGAGTATTTTTTTAAAGAAAATTTAAAATATGTTTGCATGTTTAAAAAAAATGCGTGAATTTTAAAACAAGTTTGTAAAACTTCAAAGGATTTTGGCCTATATTTAAAAAATATTAAAAAAATTATTTTTAGTTAGAAAATATTATTCACTATTAATATAATGATTTAAAACCTAAAAGAGATCAATATCTAAAATATTATTAGGGATAATAAATATTATTCACTTTTAATATAAGGATAAAAAAAACTTAGAAATAGTTAATATCCAAAATATTATTAGGGACAATATTTTTATTACTCAGTTTAATACAAGGATAAAAAACTGTATGAGGTTAATATCCAAAATATTATTATGAATAATACAATTCATTCACTTCTAACATAAAAATAAAATCTGCAAGGAATTTTATTTGAAATATTATTTGGAATGATGCGGTAGCAAAAATTCCAGTTTTACCCCGAAAGATGCCTCAACAATAATTGAAGATATTTCACCTTTCTAGGCTGAGTCCTTGACCCAAAAAACCAGGGTTTATTCAACGTAGCAAATCCGTCATGGTAAGTAGAAATAGATATCATCAGACCATAGCAAATAATAATAATAAAAAAAAAACAATGCAGTTTATCTTATGTAAGATGTGTTATGGACTTATATAAGATATGTTATGGACAGGGATAGAGCAAAAAAATAAAATTAAAAGGGGTCAAATTAAAAGAATTATTCTAAAAGGCTAAAATTTCAGTTATTTTACTATTAAAATTATAAACATTGTTAAAGGAGGGGTTGAAAAAAATATTTTCTTGCAGGGCCTACCGCCTCCGCCGATGCTAATATTTTTCTTTTATCTTCAATTTAGAATCTTTAGAAAAAAAAACTAATTAGGGCTATTAGTAAATATAATTATAGATAATAACTTCACAATCAATTAATTAAAAAAACCAAAAAGATCGCTGTGACTTCGCACCCTCGCAATACGAGGGTACAACACTATCTTTGAAACTCTACTGTCTCTTGCTCAATAGGGTATATGTATATTATTTGGCTACATGCATGGTCTTTTTATGAAGTTGTAATCCAATACTTGAAGGATCGAAATTTTTCATTTTTACTTGTTCATTTGAAATGGAATTCTTCATCTCTTTCATCTCACCCGTGTTCCCACTGTTCTTCGCACCTCAAGATGGTACTTCTCCTTCCTTACATTTGTGTCCTCTCATTCGTGTGAAGGAGAGGGGTGGAATGATGAGAAGTGCTGACCCCATGAAGCTTTCCTTCTCTTGGTCAGGTTAGGGTTGTCGGCTAAGCGCTCATGGGCTCCATATAGAATATAGTGATTGATTAAACAAGAATGACAAGTAAAACATTGGTTTACAAACATAAATCTAGATTAGCAGCAGAACTTTTAGGTTGCAGATATTGGATTTATTGAGGGAAATATGTTGGGTAACATGACTCCCTTGATCAGCCTTGAAGGTCCCCCAAATTTGGCCTCCGAGCATCTTTGATAGATGTCATATGCACCTTTGCCTTTATTAATTCAGGGCCTCATATGGCTTTCTTATGGGGCTTATGTATCTAACTCATGAAAATCATGCCCACATCCTATCAAGCACATACCATACAGATAACTGATCGATCGGTAACTGAGATGCACAGACTTAGGTTTAAGGTTAATGCTGGAGCTACAAGTTCGATCTTCACAAGGTTTTTGTGTTGAATGTAACAGCAGAAGGAAGGCATAGTTGATGATAATGAGTAGTAGACTCGAATTCGAGTCTGCAGTGACCTGGAGCATGCAAATGTCTTCACGATTAACAAGCATGTTAAAGCGAGCTAATTTTATCTGTTTATTCACCTACCCTTCTGTTTCTGAAATATGTACCCTCTTATGTTTCAGGACGTAGTACTAAATCTGGTGTCTTCCTCAAATACTGACTCAAAATGGAATCATACCTACGGATCAATCTATTCCTAAAGAAATCTTCTTACAAGTACGAGTTTCTCATACCATGGCTTGAGATACATGTATGAGAAGATGCTTTCCAGTAACTATCGGCTGAATTGTTGAACACTCCCTGTCCATGGCCAACCAAGATGCATCTGGTTGGTTATATGTTCCATCTCTGGAAGCCTGTTGTTGATGGCAGCTTGATCACTGTTTGCAACTACATGAGAACCTGAAAACAAAAGACACTATCAACATAGCAATGGAAATAGAACATATCACTGTCCAAAGTGATGATTTCCATGTTTTACAATCATGTATAAAACAAAATAGGAGTTTGTTTGAAGTTGATATGATTAAGAAGAGGCGTGTGCTTTACCTGGACTTGTCGTTGTAGGGCCCCTATAAGTTTGATGACAATAGTTCAGAGGAGAATAAGAAGCCATTCCGTTGATGGGGGGATAAGATAGTCCCCTTGGTAATCCATTTACTTGGTGAGGAAATTCAGCAGGAACTAGGATCTGCTGGGGCAAAGGTTGCATAGTAGGAATGTCAAAGCTGGTTGATGCATCATATGGGTCTAGGGGAAGCACATATAAAGGAATATAGCTGATAGGAGGATGGTTATAAGAAAGGTTCTTCAAATGGGGCTTGAATTTATTCCTACGAGCTCTTTGAGAGTCTGAAGGACAGAACAAAGCGCTGCTTTGGTTTGTCTGAGAATGATGGGATTGTGGGAATTCTTGCCTGGCACGCAGATTTCCATGAGAAGTATCTAAGCCATTTATATTGTCAGAACCAGAACAGGTAGGGGGAACTTCCAAGCTGGATTGAGATCTTTCATCCAATGGGACATTTAAAGCAGCTAGCATCTGAGAAACATTTCCCGGCATTCTTGAACTAGAAGCAAACAAATCGGTTTCAGTCACGTTACTTTCAGGTAATAACACCAAGTCCATTGGTAGTTTGAAGTCATCAGAAGTAATCAAACTGTCCTCATCAGGCAAACAAATTTCATCAGAGACTAACTGAAGACTTGTGACCTCGTGTTGTTTAGCCTTTTTGTTGGATTTTGTTTCAAGACTTTGCTCAGGAGACTTGCTCATCAGCTCATGGGGTAATAGTTTGCTGAGAATAGAACTTTGCTTGGAATAATAGGGCCTTGCATCATATTTATTTGACGACACCAAGCATTCCTCTGATTCGTTGCACTTGCTCATCATCTCATGGGGTAATAGTTTGCTGATTATAGTTCTTGGTGTGGAAGAACAAGGGCTTGCATCACTTGGTGTTGATGATAGCGCACATTCCTCTGATTGAGTGCACTTGTTGAAAAGCCTCTTCTCGGTTCTGAAATCATCCAGGAGAGTGGCAACATCTAGGTCCAAGTTTTCCTTGTGCTCATCTGAAATATTCTTTCGGTTCTCTTGAACACCATTTTTATGTTCCTTCCCTGTCCATTCAGGTGACTCTGAAAAAGGTACATTAGAATTTATAGGGCTTATTCGTAAACTTTTATGGGAAGAAACCACAATTATAAAATGAAAAGAAGGAAATCCACTGCATGGAAAAGCTTAAGGAGAACAATTTACCTCTTCCCCTCCTTTCACCTTCTGCACTCTCAAGTCTTGGACACTCCGTAAAACCAAATGTTTCCCCATTTTTTTCATCTTTATTCTCTCTCCCAGAAATTAGGTTCATCTGAAAGAAAACACACATGATTTTCACTAGATCCCAGACATCACTCTTTCAATTTATTAATCTTTTGAACCATAAAATTAAAATGCAATTAGCATTATATCCATTTCCGTAATTAGGAAGTGATGTTAAGCTATCAAATGCCCTTCTACATCAGCACTGAATAAATATGTACAGACCAAAGCATACCTTATAAAGGTGTGGAGGCCGATATGGTGCAATACTTTTGTTGAGCAGATTACAACTTCGAACATTTTGAGCAGATGACCCAGCTACACATACAGGTGCTCTAAGAAGATACCTGTTTCCCAGAAGTCCATTCGCAGGATTCTGCTGTGGATGTCCATAAGCAGGATACTGCTGTGGATGATCATTAGCAGGATTCTGTTGTGGCAGTCCATTAGCAGGATTCAGCCATGAATCGAGAGATTGGATGCCATCCCTTCGGCCTGCATTATATATGATACCAATCATTCAACATCGCACCAAATTCAACTCAACCTCAGCTTTCATTTAGCAGCCACCCACAAAACAGGCAATTAAATTCAATGACACCCATAAAAAAGATCGATGCAGATATATGGCTGACCAAACATAGAACTCCCTTGAACCTTGACAAGTAAGGAACTCCAATCTTTCTCTGATGAATGAATCAGGACTCCAACTTGAATTTGAAAAGACTCCACATCAATTACAGCATCAAGTAATCATTAATCTTCACCCATGTATTAGAATAAATCGTAATCCAGACTACATAAATGAACCTTAACAAACATACCTTCGGTCTCAAACAGATATCATCACGCATTGCTTTTACGGCATGTTAGCACAATTTGATCATCTTTTTTGTGAAGTTATTAACAGCGTACATAAATTCATTACGTATCACTAGAAATCACTTTCATCCATACATGCATTACATATTACAAGATAAAGGGCTGTGGTATACCTAAATCAGTCCAAGTAATTAAATCCCACATTACACAAAAACATAATTACCATTAAAACACAACAAATCATCTCTAATCACGTACCCGAATCATAAAGCAGATATTTTGATCTAGTAGTTGCTGCAGCATTGAGTTCACTGTGAGACAGAAACACAGGGAATCAACAATCAAATCAAGTTAATTAAGAGCAATAAAACCAGAGACAAGCAAGAAGATCAAATTATGCTAACATACCATAAAATTGATGAATCAAACCCACTTGGTAACCTCTTGCGTTCATCAATTTCAGCTAATGATAAAAGAAACCCTTTCTTATATGCATATCTTGTCTCTCTGTTCCACAAAAAACCACAAACACAACATATCATTTATATGAAACAACTCATTAGAATTCTTCCATTTTTTTTTTCACTTTCTCATAAACCAAACACATACACTACATAAATTCCATTTTATTACTAACAATTTCATAAAACACTAACAAAAGTTCATTTTCCTCAAATTTTCTTTCAGTTTCTAAGCAACCAAATACAAACACTACCACTAATAATAATAATTTCGTAAAACACTAACAAAAGTTAATTTTCTTCTAATTTTCTTTAATTTTCTCAGCAACCAAACACAAATTAACACTGCTTCATAAACTCTTACCACACAAATAACACCACTCTTTTTTGTCACTACTAACAATACAGAGAAACAAAACAAAACAAAAACATTTTCCTCTGCTTCTCTTTCATTTTCTCAGCAACCGAACAGCATTTAAATAACTTTTTTTTTTTAAAAAAAAAAAGAGGAACTAAAATTACTTGTGGAACTCTTGAATTGTATCATCATCTGATGTTGATTTTGCAACGTCTTCAATCTCTGTACTCATTTTCTAAAAAAAAAAAAAACTATAAACTATAAAATGTGACTTCAAATCCTTAAAAAATCATTTTTCTTTCTTGTTTTTTTGATTATGTGCTCCATTTTATCAACACACTGAAGCCAGCAATTTTAAGATTGAAGACCAAAAATGAAATTTTCTCTGAAAATTGGATTGTTTTTTAAGGCATGAGAAGTGTGTTTGGATGCAGAAAAAAATTCATGAAGGAAAATTTGACAAGGAAGAAAACTTGCAGCCCAAGTACTCAGACTGACACCGACACAGTGCCAGTCTGTTGTAACAGAGTATTATTGAAATAAGTGACGTGTCAGATTTTGATTCGGTGGATGTAGGTACAGAATGTGAAGTCAGTACAAGGAAAGGAAGAAAGATTAAGGAAGCAAGAAATGAGGGTTTGGTTAATTTAACATGAGAACACGTGGATTATACATGAATTTAAGGAAAAATATGCCGACCATTTATTTTTGAAATAGGGATAGATGTTTATTAAGCTAACGGTTGTTATTGTAATAATAATTGTTTTTGAAAATATTTTTTATTTAGAAATATTTTAATATAATAATATATTTTTTAAATTTTATTTTTTACATCATTACATCAAAATAATAAAAAAATAAAAAAATTTAGTTTTAAACAAAAACAATTTAAATTTTTATTAAACAATATTTAAACTGTATTTCAAACACTATCTAAAAGCCAATTGGCAAAGAGTCCACCAATAACCTGTGTTTCGGATGAAAAAACATAAAAACAATATTTTTTTATGGTAAAACTAGATTGCACTGAAACAAAACCTAAGTGATTGAGATAAAATTAATGATGATATTAATTATGTTAGTAATAAGGTAATTTTTAGTTAACATCTCAAGAGATAATAAAATAAAATAAAAAAACAAAGATCAATGAAATATAGGATAGGTCTCGGTGTTATTTATGATTTGAAATAAATAAAATTTATTTTAAAACTATTTATAAAAATATTTAATGTATAAGCTCATATTAAAACTTATAGTATAAGCTTTCAAAATAAATATTCGGTGATTAAATAATTAGATCACCGACTAACAAGAAACATAAATACAATTCCAAAAAATACGCTAATAATTAAGAAAGAAATAAAAAAAAGGTTATAAATTAAAATTGGACTTCTAAAAAGCCAATTAAAGGCCCATATCAAAATTAATCTCAAATAGAATCCGGGTTACCCGCTTACCCAGCCCAGAACCAAACCCATATAAAAAACACTATCGTTGGCTCTAGGGTTTCGAAGTCCCCTTGCATTCTATCAAAAGAAGAGAGCTTCCATCGTCTCTGCAGCAAAAAACAAAAGGGGCTTACATTTTAGCAACCATGGTAATGCCCTTTTCTCCCCGTGTCTTCTCTTTTCAATATCTAGACTTTAAGGTACTGACTGTTTTGATGCTGTCTTTCACTCTTTTCAGATTATCCCAGAGAAGAACAGAAGAGAGATCTCCAAGTACCTCTTTCAAGGTATTTTTGTTTTTATTACCTTTTTTGTTTGCTTTTTATGATTTAGATCCAATTTTAGTCACCAAGAAAGAAAACCCATGAAAGATATTTTGTTATTTTTCAGGTTTTTGGATGTCTAGCTCTAGTTGTGGCTTTAGACAACTAGGGTTACAAATAGTTTCAGTCAGTTTCTTACAGTTTGTGAATCTACAAAAATGATTTGGGGATGCATCTTGTGTGCGTGTGCGTGTGTATTGGGCTTTTTGGTAAAGCTTGAAGTTAAAACATTGAGCTCTGCAATGGTTCTAAAATGGATGACAACTTGATGACGCGGGACATTAGAAAATATAAGATGGACTCTTTTTTTGGGAGTGCTTGTTGTAGGGTACATCTTGTTTAGTCTTTTGTTCTCCCTCGTCTTATAGCACTGACAGTTTAACTAAAACGCAGCCAGTATCTCATCCTTGAGCTAATTCTCTCTTTTAGGGTTGTAGGTTTTAATGGTTTTTGCTAGAGCTTGTGTTAGTGTCGTCAAACCATTGAAATGGAAAGACAAGTAGAAGCATTTTGATCTGTTCCATGGAGGATATAAAATACACCCGGCCACTAGTGATCTGCTGAAATTAGGGGAATTTTACTAGAGGGATTGTTGTTCTGGTTAAGTGAAAACTGCAGCTTTGTTTCTTGCTGTTATGGTTTTTGTTTGCAATAGCTGGAATATAAAATTAGACTATGCTGAGTATCTTTGTCAATTTTATCTGTTGCACCTTTACCTGTTATGTTTATTTTGGACATAATCAGTTAATTTGAATAATGAAGTTTTGTTATTTTTTCTAGTTTACTTAATGGGACTAATGAGGTTTATCTTAATCACATATTGTATGATATACCTGCATGCACTTACCTTGATTTTCTCTTGAATCTGTAGAGGGAGTTTGCTATGCGAAAAAAGATTTCAACCTTGCAAAGCACCCAGAGATTGATGTTCCCAATCTCCAGGTTATTAAGCTCATGCAGAGCTTCAAATCCAAGGAATATGTTCGTGAGACATTTGCATGGATGTACTACTACTGGTATCTTACCAATGATGGGATTGAGTTTTTGAGGACTTACCTGAATCTTCCATCAGAAATTGTTCCTGCTACCTTGAAGAAACAGGCAAAGCCTGCTGGCGGTCGCCCATTTGGAGGCCCACCTGGTGACCGTCCCCGGTAATTTAGACTATTCTGAAAATTTGCTGATTGGAGTCTTCTTCTCACCCTTTCATTTTTTTCTGAATATACTAATTGAAATGTGGTGTTTGTTTGGGTTTCTAGAGGTCCACCTCGCTTTGAAGGAGACCGTCCTAGATTTGGTGACCGTGATGGTTATCGTGGGGGCCCTCGAGGGGGTGAAGGTGGTGAGAAGGGAGGAGCTCCAGCAGATTACCAGCCTGCATTTAGGGTAATTTCAATTTAATACCATTTACCCTAAATCCCTAATATCCATTAGGGACAACTACCAGAATAGTTGTTTTTCTTTCTAATTCCATTTCATGCTTGGAACTTGCAGGGCTCTGGCTCTGGTGGAAGGCCTGGCTTTGGACGTGGAGGAGGAGGTTATGGTGCTGCTCAATCTAGTTCTCCTGGTTTTGCTTGAAGGCATAGCATGTCTCTTACAGTTTTGTTGTCTTTACCAAATGTATCGGTTCAGAGTTGAGGAATTTATTTTGTGCTCTCTATCAGCTCTCTTAGCAATCTGCAACCTTGAGACTAGAATACCAAGGCTGTTTTTTTTCAAGTAATCTTGCATAAAGTTTGCTATTTGATGAAATGGAACAGAGATTTTTCTGCTTTACCATCATTTCATTGCTTACTATATAGTGGCTGTTTTCTTACCGTGGGCATGAGTTACTAGTGTTATTTGCCTAAGGTACACAGAATAACTTCGGGGGTTATGTTACTGCATTTTTGGGTACAAAAACTATGCTATAGAGTTCTTGTAAAACCAGTAAAAAGGGTCAGCTTGTTCTTGTGCCCTGGTGGTGCTAATCAGCAGATCATCCTATAACTTTAGAGTCGAAACTGCCTATTCGATTAGCCGATTAACATGAAGCTTATCATAAGAGATCTCGTCTACACCCGAGCTCTAGCTTCCAGAATGTCAACAAAGCCCGCGAAACTTAGACTGTCGAACCTGAGATCGTATAGTCAGCTTAGTTAAACAGGGGCCTTGTTTTGAATATCCGCCCCAAAAGACTCAACTTGACGGGTAGGTCTCTAATCAAAGTCCATTGTTATATCTGCAGGCTGCAGCATCATACAAGCATCTTCACTATTTAATATAAAGAATACTCATGCTACCGCCTGTATGCCAGTTGCATACAAGGGCTTAATTGCATTTGTATCTTTCGCGTAATCTGTGATGCTAATGACCGACCCATCAGGTGACCTTGACTCAAGAAACGATTATCCTTTCATGAAATTGATGGAACAGATGCATCATGCATGTCAATGGAGAGTTACACCAACAATAGACTGGTACAATAATAAGACTATGCCCCTGCTGGGGTAGGCGTAGACAATTTAATAGATAAGAATTTAAATACAAATATTTTTGGAGAAAGTAGCAGAATCTATTCATGCTGTAACAACAGTACAGATGGGTAGAAACTATTTGCAGACACCCCATATGACCTCAAAACAGACACGATACTCTAAGACGCTTGCAAAGACACTAGAAAAGGACCATTTCTCTCAAGTAACATCACAGACGCATGCCTCGTATCTACAACCAGACCCATCAAAAGGTACTGTCAACAGCAAGAATAAACCAACGATTTAGGAGCTCAGTCCACCTCCTCCATCTTGCTCTCCTCAGCACCATCTTCCTCCAAAGCAGGCATGTCCGTATCATCACCAGCAGCCTCATCCTCATCAATGCTAAGACCCAGTTTCAACATCCTGTGAATCCTAGCAGCGAAAGTGTTTGGATCATCAAGGCTGAAGCCAGAGGTTAACAAAGCAGTCTCAAACAGCAGCAGCACGAGGTCCTTGACAGATTTGTCATTCTTGTCAGCTTCAGCTCGCTTTCTCAACTCCTCCATGATGCCATTGTCAGGATTGATTTCCATAGTCTTCTTGCTTGACATGTAAGAGCTCATGCTGCTGTCCCTTAATGCTTGAGCCTTCATGATCCTCTCCATGTTGGCTGTCCAGCCATACTCTCCAGTCACTAAACAGCATGGAGAGTCAACAATCCTGTCAGAGACAACCACCTTCTCAACTCTGTCTCCCAAAATGTCCTTGATGGTCTTGCAGAGGTTCTCGAAGGACTTCCTTTTCTCTTCCTTTTTCTTTTTCTCTTCTTCTGTCTCGTCGTCAAGTTTCAACCCTTCCTTTGTAGCAGAAACCAGCTTCTTGCCGTCATATTCCTTCAATTGGCCTACAGCATACTCATCGATAGCATCAACCATGAATAGCACTTCATAGCCCCTCTTCTTGAGCTTCTCGAGGAATGGAGAGTTCTCCACTGCCTTCTTGCTTTCACCAGTAATATAGTAAATGTCCTTCTGCCCCTCTTTCATTCTGGTGACATAGTCCTTCAAGCTTGTCATCTCATCACCACTCTTAGTTGAATGGTAGCGGAGCAAATCAGCCAATTTGGCTCTGTTCTGGCTGTCCTCATGGATACCCAATTTCAAGTTCTTTGAAAAAGCATCATAGAACTTCTGGTAATCCTCCTTGTTTTCTGCAATCTCGCTGAACATCTCAATGCACTTCTTCACAAGGTTCTTCCTGATAACCTTGAGAATCTTATTCTGTTGAAGCATCTCACGAGAGATGTTAAGTGGCAAATCATCAGAATCAACAACACCCTTGATAAATCCAAGGTATTCAGGGATAAGCTCCTCACAATTGTCCATAATGAAGACCCTCCTGACATAAAGCTTGATGTTGTTCATCTTCTTGCGAGTATCAAACAAATCGAATGGAGCTCTCTTCGGCACAAAGAGGATAGCCTTAAATTCAAGCTGACCCTCAACAGAGAAGTGCTTGACGGCCAAATGATCCTCCCAATCATTGGTCAAGCTCTTGTAGAAAGCGGCATACTCCTCCTTGGTGATCTCCTCTGGCTTGCGCAGCCAGATAGGTTTTTGCTTGTTAATGAGCTGCCACTCATGGGAAACCTCCTTAATCTTCTTCTTCTTGGATTTACTCTCCTTCTCCTCATCAACTTCCTCAATATCCCCCTCCTCTTCCTTCTTTGGTTCATCATCCTCATCATCACTAATCTCCTTCTCAGTCGTTTTCTCTGTCCACAAATAGATAGGATAGCTGATGAACTCAGAATGCTTCTTCACAAGATCCTTGATCTTCCTCTCCTCCAAGTACTCAAGCTACGAAAAACATCATCACAAAAACAAAAAAGTCAGAACCGCACATCAAATCAAACACAAACAAGCCAACAACAGCATCAATCCACAAAAATATTTGATCAATTAAAATAGGATGCTTTGTTTACCTGGTCCTCTTTAAGGAAGAGGGTAATCTTAGTACCCCTACCAAGTTGCTCTCCATTAACATCCCTTGTAACAGTGAAAGAACCACCAGCTTGTGACTCCCAAACATATTGCTCATCATCATTATGTTTAGTAGTCACCACAACCCTCTCTGCAACAAGGTAAGCAGAATAGAACCCCACACCAAATTGTCCAATCATACTCACATCAGCCCCTGCCTGCAATGCCTCCATAAATTCTTTCGTCCCCGATCTTGCAATTGTTCCCAAATTATTCACCAAATCTACAATATTTCACAAACTCAAAAAATAAGTCTCCCCAATTCATATCAATCGAAATCAAATATCTCTAATACTACCACTAACCATACCAAGAAACCACATTTCACTCTTAACTCTAAATTTTAATCAGCCTCAGAATCGAGTCCCAAAACTCATTATCAAAATCAAGAAACGAAATTTTCAGTTGCCCAGATCATAGTTTTCAAAGAAAAAACTTGGGTTAGAAGGATTTTATAGCTACCTGCTTTGGTCATGCCAACACCACTATCAATGATGGACAAAGTGTTGTTAGTTTTATCAGGTACGAGCCTGATGAACAACTCAGGTTGTGCATCAAGCTTGCTCTTGTCCGTCAAGCTCTCAAATCTAATCTTATCCAACGCCTACACAAACCCCAAATCACCGCCATTAGTACCATCAAAATCAAGAAACCAAACCAAGAACTCAAAAAATGAAACAGAAAGAACGTACATCAGAGGCATTGCTGATAAGTTCACGAAGAAAGATTTCCTTGTTGGAATAGAATGTGTTGATGATCAAGCTCAAGAGCTGGTTGATCTCTGCTTGGAATGCAAAGGTCTCTGCTTCTCCCATTTTCACGTCTGCCATTATCTTCACACGCACACAAGCAAAGCTAACAAGAAAGCAAGAAAGCCAGAAACGAAGCTAGAGAAAGATTTTTGATGATGGTATTGTCTCGACATTTGAGTGCTGCTTGGTTAGGGCTTTTATACTGGTTCCTTGGGTTCTTCTAGGTTATTCTTCTTCTAACGTGGAAGCTGAAAAGGTCTGGATTGTTCTAGGAAACGACGGCGTAAAAGGAAGGATTGGATGGTTTTGGAGGGAATTGAGAAGGTTCTGGTTGGTTAAGGAAGTCTGGACCGGAAGGTTCTTTTTTCTTTTATCCACGCTTTTTTGTAACATTCACGCTTGTTAATCAGGCAAGTTTCGCAGGCGGTAACTTGTGATTTTAAGGCATAGTTTGTTTGTTAGGTGCAAAAGCGATTTTAGGGAAGAAAAAAGAAGAAGATTTTTTTCTATTTAATTTTTTTTGTTTATTTAGATTCTTTTTAGGAGTTAATATAAAAAATATTTTTTTAAAAAAATAAAAAATATTTCTTAAAAATAAAAAACACATTAACAAATAATTATTATCACAATGCCAAACAGGTTTTTACAAGTGATAAACTTTTGTCTGCATGTAGGTTTTTTTCAAAAGTTTATTTGATTTAGAAAAAATATTAAATTGATATTTTTTTTAATATTGTTTAATAATTTTGATGTGTTAATATAAAAAATAAAAAAAATCTAAATTTTTTTAATATATTTTTTAAGAAAAACCCTTTGCCCTACAATTCCGAGCCCTATATAAATTAAATTTTAAATTAAAAAAAATTAATTTTATTTAATTTTATTAAATTAACCTAGCTAAACATGATTAAATTAACTCTAAAAAATAAATTAAAAAAAAACAATTTTAATAAAAAAAATTGAAGAAAGATGAACTGTGGAACGTGAACCTATTCTTTTACTTAGGTATTTGTGTTACTCAATGTTTTGAGATGGCTTCTTTTTTGTTCTAGAATGTCTAAAATTTCAATAAATTGCTGACTTCATTTTTTTAAAAAAAAAATTAACCGAAAAAAAAGAAAAACAAGATAATAATTTTGTTCCAGAAGATTCTTATTTCGATGCACGAACTCAATTTTTTATCCTTTTAAACTTTGCGTTGTTGCTGATTTTTTTTTTCTTTTCTATTGCAGTCATTGGAAAACAAACTGTCAGATATAATGGACATGAAGTGCACAATCTCAATGAACTAGAGTTCGTGAATGACGAAGTTTGGGCTAATGTTTGGCAGGTGTGTTCTTGGATCTTCATTATATTCATTTGGTTACAGATTGGATAATTTCCCGTTATTAGTTTTTGGGCTCAAGTTCAGTGATTGAGCTACAGGATAGCGAATAACTTTTCTCCTTCCCTTGTATCCCTTTAAACCAGTGCAGGCATTTGTATTTTAAACAAATGTTAAAGACTTCCCCAAGCAAGCTAGGGAAGACTCTCCTTCCAAATGCTGCCTGAACCTTTTATTCTCAATGTGCAGACAGATTGCATTGCAAGAATCTCACAGAAAGATGGTTCTGTGCTTGGATGGATTTTCCTTCCAAATTTAAGGTTCTGTTTTTCATTTGCTTTCCTTATGTATAGTTTATTAGTTTCTGGTATGTGTTCTAATCTGATCACGAGATAATCAATTCCCTGTGATGTTGCTAAAGGGTTTCAGAATCTTTCATTTTCTTTTCTGTTGTACAGGGAAGGCTTGATAGCAGCTGGACATCATGTACGCATTATAACAAGTAATTTATGAAAGCAGATTGTGATATATTGCACTCTCTGTTTGTTTCCTATTATTTTCCCTTCCTCTCTCATTTTTCTTGTATAGACTGTGGGTTTGCAGAATTATCACGAGTAATGTTGTCCTGTCCTGCTGGAATTTCCCATCTTGCTTGCTTCTTCTATTAAAAATGTCTCTCTTTCTGCTCTTGGACTTCTGAATATCACACACAATGTTCGAGTCTAGAACATACGTCCTACTCTACCCTTAAGCCGAAGAATCCATACAAACTCTAAGGCTCTTTTGGTCGCGGGATAGGGTAGGCCCGCGTTCATGCACAGCACAAAGCAGGGCGGGCCATGAACTCTGGAGCTCGGGCTTGGCAACCCATCTCCTTGTCACGAGGGTCGAGACCGGACCCCGCATGACTCGAACCTGCCACAGGACCACACAGGCTACTTTCCTTAGTTTTAGAAAGGTTTGCAGTTCCCGTAGTGATCCCCCTCCAAATGGGAGGCATGCAGAGCCTGGGTCGGTGTGCTCAGCGGTTCCTTCCGGACTTGAGGCACCAAACCCCCTTTTGGGGTGTGCATTTCCAATTACTTTCTCGTCCTCTCTCGTTTTTCTTGTATAGATTGTGTGTTCACAGAAGTCTTTTCTTTTCCTAATTCATGTGTCTGGATTTTTCACTGCATTATAGGGCATTGATGTTCTAAATGGCATAGCATGGGATGGCAATGACAACCGCCTTTTTGGTAAGCTGCTGCAGATGGTTGCTCTCTTCTGTTTCTCTTGAAATCCCATTGACATGTTTTATGTGGTCCATATTTTTCATATGCTTTATTGACATTATGACCCAAAAATCTCATCGTTCTGTGAGAAGATTTTCTGCATACAAATTGCTGTGCTTGCTGGTGGAGTTAACTACTGAAGTGTCTGCATTTCCGAAAGCAATTTTTTTTTCCTGCATCTCATAAACTACTTTTGTTATGTTGAATCATGTTTTCCACAAGAAATCGTATTGTAGCAGATTTCTTGTTATATGACACAACTTTTATTTTCCATCTTCAATTTTCTTTGCAGTCACTGGAAAATTTTGGCCATAGCTCTACGAAATCAAGTTGTATCCAGCGAAGAAACCTTTTGATATTGGAGTGCCTGAGAAGCTTTGCATCCCACCAAGATCATGACATGTCACGCTGGTAGCCCAGCTTGCTACTTTTTAGTTGAGAGATTTAACATGTCCAAACCTTTGTTATTAAATTTTATTTCGTTTTATTATTGTATTTTAATTTATGTTTTTTCATTGAAATTTTATTATTTAGTGGGTTATAAATTTAAATTGATTTTAAAAAATAAAAGTAAAAAGTAAAAAATAATATCATCAACAAGTCAGCCAATACAACACCATATCACATGTATTAGATCAATAATATTTTGTGTGATCCAAATGGTTTAGTACCATCATTAAGTATCTTGATTGATAAATCACTCAACTCTTCAGTTTATTGAATTTTAATTCTTCAGTATTGCATTTGTTTTTTAAATTATCATTTATAATATCTTATGTGCTCGGAAAAAAAAATTATATTACATTACACTCTTATATTTTTGCCATTCAAATTTAATTATTAGTCATTTTTATTATTTGTGAAGCTTATTGAAAATGATAAAATATTGTGATTTTTGTTTGATTAATAATTAACACTTAGAAGATCTACATTGCAAGCTTGAAATTTTCTTAGTATATTCTAATTATCTTTCATAATAAAAAATAGCTTTATTTTTTTATTATATTTTTACTTGCAAGAATTATAGTGATTTCAATTAGACTTCTTTACACTCATTTGCATAGTGGTCCTATAATATCTAATCCTAAGTTTATAATTACCATAAACCCGATTATTAGATACTTTTAGAGTCATTTAAGGGAAAATATAACTTATGTGAACCTAGATGATCAACTTGTCTAAAAGAGTTAAATCATTAGAGATTTTTCAAACAAGACACCTTAATACAAGTAAAAATTACAATAATAACCATTATATGCAAGTTTATCATGAGCATCACCAATATAATTACTATTTGGGTTACTCCAACCATGATAACTCTGATGAGAGAATTATGAGACCTAATAAATAAAGACTTCCACTTTTAATGGTCACATAAAACTTAGTGGTGCCACCTAACTTTACTAGAAAAGTGTTAAAGATTATTTGGTCAAGAGAGGTGACCCTCTTATTACTAACTGGATTGAGCTGATGCAGGAGTTACAAGAAAAGTGTTTACCCCAATCTTATAGAACAAATCTTTTAGACCAATAAAATCGTCTTAGACAAGAGAACAAGTCTTTTAGTGAACAAGTCTGTTAATGAATATATAGTGCGATTTAATGAGAATAAGATGAAATGTTCAGTTAAAGAGGAAGAAACCATGACTCTAAATAGGTTTTATAAATGTTTGAATAGACAAAACATCAAGACCTTGTAGTACCCCGTTTAGATCTTAGTTTGGAAATATTAGTTCTTTGTTAAGTGTCTCACTTGATAGAGTCATTCCTAGTAGTGCCCAACTTTATAAAGAAGATAACAATAAACGAGTCATTGATGAAGTGTCTAGGATGAGTCAAAAGATTTAGTGTGTTAAATGTCAAGTTTTTGATTATATTGCACCTAATTGTACCACTAAACCCATTGTCATCAAGGAACATAAATTATCTAGGTAGAGAGAAAGACTATAGTCATCAAATGTACAAACCCAATCTTGAGGATCTTAATGACCTAGATGGAGAGGATGTGAAAGAAGATAGACTTGGAACAATAAGTTCAAATGAGTTTGGAAAGGAGATTAATGAAAAGTATATTGTGTCTGTGTTAGTTGAAGAGGAAGTTTCAGGAAACTCTCTAGTGGAATTGCTTGAAGAGGTAAGTGTAGTGTTATAAGATTTTGTAGATATTTTTCCTCATGAACTCCCTAATTCATTATCTCATATGCTTGACATTTATAACGTAATAGATTTTAAGCAACATGTTGAGCTCATTGATCCCTTACTCTTTACATATTACGAGAAAGATGAATATAATTATAATTTACTAAGTTGTGTCTATTTTTTATCAAATCAGGTTTTGGATAGTATTTGTTTCATTCCACCATCTTAATCATATAATGTTCATATTTACAAACCTAGGAAGCATGTAGATCTTCTTCCCATATCTTCTCACACTAGAATGTCTGATTCATATGAGTTTTTTTGTATGTTGAGTTCATAATTTACATGTTTAGATCATAAAACAAATTCAAGCAAGTAAAGAACAATACAAGTTTCAAACTGATTTACATAAATGTCCTGACATATTTAATATTGGGAATTATTTCATGATATAGATTAGACCTAAATGATATTGTAAAATTAAGATAACTCTGTACAAAAGAAATTGAATAAAACAATGAAAGGAAAAAATTAAAAAAATCAATTAAAAAAACATCGAAAAAAAAACTCAAGTCAATCCAAGTAAACTCGACAACCCGCGACTCGAGATATGAGATTGAGATAATGCCGTAGAAAAAAAAGCGGCAATAATCACAAAATTGAAAGCTTAATAACTTAATATCGAAGGATGAGAATGAAAAAAAAAATCAATTTTTTTTTTAAACCTAAAAAAACCAATGTCAAATCGAGCTAATTTTCAAAACTCATAACTCACGTCACGAGATTAGGTTACCCTATATGATATAAAAATTATATGAAATAAAACAACGAGAGATGAGATTGAAAAATAAAAATAAAATAAAAAAATGATCAAAAGAAATAATAATTAAAATAATGAAGACCAAATCTAGTTTAAAAATTAAATGAAATAAAACAATGAGGAATAAAACTAAAAAAATAAAATAAATCAAGATAAAGATTAAAAAAATATAGTAATTAAAAAAATAAAGACCAAATATGATAAATAAAAAAAATTAAAAATGATGAAATTGAAAAACATTTTGAATTTTATAAATTATTTCAAATAAAATAAATAGTAATCAAGAGAATAAGAATGAAATTTGAAGGGAAGAAAATTGAAGGATCACTTTGAAAAATTATAGGGGCGGGTGCCGAAATCGATGGGGGAGAGAAAAGAAAAAAAGAAAAGGTAGTTGACGTCAATCTAGTCGCCCGTTAATCACACACATCATCTTGTAATCAGGGGGCACCAAGATGGTTCAAAAGCTGTTGGGAAGGCAATAGTTTGGCCTTTGAAACAATCGTTATATGTTGTCTTAACCTAAACGTTGACTCGTGCAATGCACACATCAATTATTTTTTTTATAAAAATATTTATTTTTATTTAATTACCGAAATACCCCTTGATCAACTTGTTTATTAAAAAATACTATGAAGAAAAGACTCAAAAGCTCATGTCAGTTCAAAACAAATGTTTTTAAAGGTAAATGAATCATTTTAAAGTTTTTTTAAAAACAAAAATATTAAAAAAACCCTAAAGCCAAGTTAAAAAAAAAAATTAAAAATAATCGAGTGATTTTACTTTTATGAAAAAAAATATGGAAAGGTATCCATGCACATTCAATTCAAAAACGACTTTTAGGCTATAAGAAAAAAATTGCCATACCCTTAATAGAAGGCTTAATTTTTTTGGAACAAAACAATAATTTCATTGTGTTAATCCACCATTATTTTAGTGAGGGTATAATTTACAGGTTTTTGTCAATAGTGGATGGATATGAAGGAAAACAAAACTTTGTTTCTTTTTATTGTAAAACTGAATAACAAGTCTGTCGTCTTCAGGAGCACATTCGATGAAAATGGATGGCTTAGGGGAACGAAGATAACGGGCTCGCCGTCCATGGCCCTTCTGAAGAAATCAAATGCAGAAACAACCAAAACCATCAGTAAATGAGCTTTCGAATCAAGCTTGAGCACACCAATGGCTCAAGTAGGCTTTATTAGCAACCCTCCTAGCTTCCATGAAGAGCACTCGTATAAATTTAACAAAACAGCTATCCAGAAAGATATAATAAGCCAAGGAAAATAGAATTTATAAGTAAATGAATTGAAAATGAAAACATTTGATAAACTATAAGCACCAAAATGTACTTTATCAATCATACAATCAACACACGAAAAGAAAGAATCTGCCATCTGAGGAACAGTCTGCTAATTGGCCTAACTAAGAAAACTTCAAAATTGGTACCGTCAAAGCGAAGACTCACCAACTCTATAACCAAACCAAACGCATTTTTCTAGAGTAAAAGTCCTCTTGGTCGGTCCCCATGAATTCACCTTTCCATGGCTTCAAAACCTCGTAGAAAGAAACCATATAAAAAGCCCAACAATATTTCCATGCCCTCTCCGTCTTTTACTTTTAGTTACAAGAAAGTTTCAGTCTTTGTTTCATTAGTCATGATTTTCGGTGTTATTTTTCTGTTGGGCATTTCATCGAACATTTTGAGTGGCATTGCTCTTGTTCCTAAATTATACTCGGTTCAGGTTATCAATGAGTTCCCTCATGATCCCAGTGCCTTCACTCAGGTAAGTACTTTTATGGCTTAAAGAAATCAAAGATTTCATTTATTTTTGCCGTCAATATTTTTAGAATGAGAAGGGAGCTAACAACCTACTAAATATTTCCATCGTCTCTTCTTAGATCAAACTTTTCCTTTTATCACCAAAAGTCTGTCTGTTCAGGCAGTCATGTGTATAACTGTTATTTTTATCCTGGGGATTTCCTTGAACATATTGATCAGTTTTGCATGTGTTGAGCACTCTCCAAAAATCTATTCAATTCAAGTACTCAATGAGTTCCCTCATGATCCAAAAGCTTTCACTGAGGTGACTCTTTCTTGGGCCGTCTCTTTGTTTCATAAAAGAGCAACGGAGTCCCTGATTTGATCATCTTGATCTTCGTTTGAAATGTTTTATCTCGCCCCGTTTGGTATTGCGATACAAGTGGGGATGGCGGAAAATTTTGAATTTTTTTTATTTAAAATTAATTTTTTTTATGTTTTTAAATTATTTTAATGTATTGATTTTAAAATAATTTTAAAAAATTAAAAAAAAATTATTTTAATATATTATTAAATAAAAAATATTTTAAAACACAATCATTATCATAATTTCAAATATGTTTTTCGTCTTGTTATAGTTAATTTAAATTTATGCCGGAGCTACAACAAGCAAAATTGGAGACCAGTCATTCATTTTTGAGTGAGGTATTAAGGATTTGTTTTTGTCATTGTTAGACCGGAATTAGGTGGATTGCAGGATCCAACACACGTTGGGATTCCAGTAGGTGATGGCACTACCAGAAGTTTTTGTTGACTGTTAACTTGTGGGACTTTCTGTGAATGGGCTGTCATTTTTATGTACTTGGCATGAAAGAGTTGATGCCGTTCATGTAGCCAAGTCTTGTTCATGCGTTTCATTTCATTTTTCATTTTTGATTTTTTTGTTCCCTTAACAATTCGATTGAGATCCCTAAGCACACATTTCAGAAAGCCATTCCAAATTATTGAGACTCTTCTTCTTTGAGTATGAATTGCCTGTGCTTTATTACCAGGTTATTGACTGCATCAATCCTGGTTTCAGGGTCTTCTTTATGCTGGAAATGATACACTATATGAATCAACTGGCCTTTATGGGAAGGTAAATTTGCTGCATACTTTGCACGGTGTCTTTTCTTTTCTTGTCAATTACACTTATGTTAGATGCAATTCACTACTGATCAGTCTATTTAACTTTATCATTTCAGTCATCTGTACGCAGAGTAGCTCTTCATACTGGAAAGGTACGAACTCTAATATTTGGTTTCTCATTTATTGTCAGATGTTTTCACAATCATTTTCCATGGCTTTTCATTTTGAACTGAAACTGCTGAACATATATGCCCGCGTTAGAAGAGAGTTAATTATTTGAAGTTAGCTATTAGTGCTGCTAGTGGACTGATAAATTGTATTTAACAAGAGAAAAAATACTGGTGATTTTTTATTCTTTATATAAATAGTTGGCAGAGGTAGCAGTGACATTTAATTCAACAAGTGACATTTAATTCAACAAATAAGCAATACATAAATTATATATCAAGGCATATATTTTAATTTAGGCCTTAAGCATTATTTTTTGTGTACAGGTTGAGGCTCTCCAGAAGATGGATGATTCTTATTTTGGGGAAGGTTTAACCTATTTTGAGCAAAGGTTTGCGATTCAGCTGCAATTTTTTTCTTGTTGATTCAGCAAATATATATTTGAATTAAAATATGCCAAAGGTTGGCTTTTTCACTTGCATTCATAATGACGATACATGCTTAGCCTCCAATTTAATTTATTTGCATATTCAGTTCTATGTAGTCAAAATAAAAAATATTATGCTAAATTGCTAATACACTTATTTTTATTTTCTTTTGTAGGCTGTTCCAAGTAACTTGGTTGACGAAAACCGGTTTCATATATGACCCAAATAATTTAAGCAAAGTTTGTGCTTCACCGTTTACTTTTGATATATTCAAATTTATTTATTAAGGTTGATAGGTCCTTTTACACATTTAAGTATTGGAATCTTTGAGATTTTTCTCTAGTTTTTCATTTGGGTATCACCAAACCACATTTTTATGGTAATATGCTGTAGAAATCTCCTGCTCTAAATTTTGATTCTTAAAATTATTTGCTTGTCAAAATGCCTACAATCTTGGGTTGTTGTTGCTTTTACAATTGTGATTAGTTACTGCATGTAAAACTGCTCTGCAGACCAAACTTTACCTTGTAGTAAAACGATCATGCTGCATTTTCCATACTTGATTGCTTGTGCATTATTTTTGCTTGTAATTTTCTTTCCTGCTCACGTGCATCCTTTTTTGGGGTGACTTGAAGGTTGTAGTTTTGGATATTTTGTAATTTAATTTTTATTTAGTGCAGATTGGGAAATTCACTCATGGGATGGAAGATGGTTGGGGACTGGCTACCAATGGAAAAGTTTTGTTCGGCAGTGATGGGACTTCAGCATTATATCAGCTTGACCCTCAAACATTGAAAGGTTCTTGCATAAAACAGTGTATCAGTTTCTGAAAATTATATGGTTTTTTGTTGTTCCATTTCTTTTTTCCTTCTTCTTTTGAACAATTTTCAACGGTGTTTTCCCCCAAGATTATCAATGTTCATATAAACCTCAATTGTTGTAGTTGCTCATAATAGTGTCCTGTTTCTTTTCCTATCTTAGCTGTGCCATTTTTCCTTGGTATGCTTTGTGCTAACTCCAATTCTGATGTATGAACTTGATTTTTAAGTTCCTTTTAAATTTCACATTATTTATCACTGATTTTTTTCGGCTTTTCTATTGCAGTCATTGGAAAACAAACTGTCAGATATTATGGACACGAAGTACACTATCTCAATGAACTAGAGTTCGTGAATGATGAAATTTGGGCTAATGTTTGGCAGGTGTGTTCTTGGATCTTCATTGTGTTCATTTGGTTACTGATTGGATAATTTTCCATTAATAGTTACTTTCTGGCATTTCAGTGAGGGCATTGATATTGTAGTTCCCCTATGGAGGGATTTATTGCTTTACTAAACATAAGTGATTTAAGATTTAAATGGTTCTTTTTTTGCCTTGGATATCTTCTATCCCAACCCCCCTGTTTTTGGGCTTAAGTTTAGTGATTGAGCTACAGGGTAGCAAAGAACTTTTCAAATGCAGGCATTTGTATCTTAAACAAAGGGCAAAGACTTTACCAAGCAAGCTAGCGAAGACTCTCCTTCCAAATGTTGCCTAAACCTTCTATTCTCTATGTGCAGACCGATTGCATTGCAAGAATCTCACTGAAAGATGGTGCAGTGCTTGGATGGATTCTCCTTCCAAATTTAAGGTTCTTTTTTAATTTGCTTTCCTTAGTATAGTTTATTAGTTTCTGATATTTGTTCTAATCGATCATGAGATAATTAATACCCTGTGATGTTGCTCAACGGTTTCAGAATCATTCATTTTCTTTTCTGTTTTACAGGAAAGGCTTGATAGCAGCTGGACACAATGTAAGCAATAGTCAAATAATTTCTAAATTCAGTTTGTGATATAAAGCACTCTCTGTTTGTTTCCTTAGTAAATGGAAAGGAAGAAATACTTAAAAGGAACTGCATTTCCAATTATTTTCTCTTCCTTTTTGTTGTATAGATTGTGGGTTTGCAGAAGTCTTTTCATTTCCTAATCATGTATTGGATTTTTCACTGATTATAGGGCATTGATGTTTTAAATGGCATAGCTTGGGATGACAATGACAACCGCCTTTTTGGTAAGCTGCTGCAGATGTTTTTTCTCCTGTTTCACTTGAAATCCCATCAACATGTTTTATGCGGTCCCTATTTTGAACACATAAATGCTGTAGCTAACTGGTGGAGTTAACTGCTGAAGTGTCTGCATTTCCAAATGCAATTTTATGACTTTTTTCTGCATGTCATATATTACCTTCATTATGTTGAATCATGTTTTCCTCAAGAAGCCATATTGTAGCAGATTTCTTGTTTTATTATATAACTTTTATTTTCCATGTTCAAAACTTCTTTGCAGTTACTGGAAAATTATGGCCAAAGCTCTACGAAATCAAGTTGCATCCAGTAAAGAAACATTTTGATACTGGAGTGATTGTGCAGCTTTGCATCCCACCAAGATCATAACATTTCAGACAATAATACTGAATTGGATGTGCTCATAAAGCATATTTTTAAACTTTTGGTATGATATTATTGAAAGGAAAAGGAACTTTAGGTTCAAAATAAAGTTTGGCTGACACGCAGGAAATACACAAATTGGAGAATAACACTTCTGCTTCCTGGGATTTTTTATGAAATTGTTTTGAATTATATCATTTGAGTTACCTTAGGAGCTACACGGTATGGTGCATATAAGTCTATAACTTTACTTGAAGCCAATAATTTCCAAATGAGGGAATAGTAGGAGGCAGATTGGGATGTGATATTACTGGATGTGGAAAATTAGTGCTCACCATGGTCCTTGGAGGTTGGATTGCCACAACACCTTTAAATTGTTGGGTTTGAGTCCGACACAATGAGTTATTAGTTGCGAGTAAGATATAAAATAAAAAATAAAAATATGTTGGGATAAAGAATTTGTAGATATTGTTATTAATCCCGGTTTAATATATGAATCATGAAACTATTTAATTTAACTTTTTATGTAGCTTGAGTTTAAAATTAAATCATATAAAAATTGCTCTATAATGATCTATTCTATTTGATTGATCTAAAAACAATCTAATTGTTTAGTAAAAAATTGTTTAGTAAAAAAGATTTGAGAATGAAATTAAAAAAAAAATTAACATAAAAAAAATTATACAAATACAAGATAAAT
Source organism: Populus simonii (assembly GCA_007827005.2). Taxonomy (NCBI): domain Eukaryota; kingdom Viridiplantae; phylum Streptophyta; class Magnoliopsida; order Malpighiales; family Salicaceae; genus Populus; species Populus simonii. The sequence continues at coordinate 46,623,150 of CM017464.2, read as the reverse complement.
ACATGAAATATACGAGATTGAGAGTTGGAATATTTTTATTTATAGAAAATTACTTATCTATATTATATAAAAAAATATATAATCAAACCAACTTCTTGATTTAATACAAGTAAAAAACGGTGAAAAAAAAAACCTTCACTATTCATTCATATGAATATTCATATAAGCACCATAAAAAATGCCATGATAAAATAAATAAATAAATCAAAACCATGCTTCAAGTCCTTCATTTAATTTTAAGATTTTCAACTCTATTCACCAAATGATCTCTCAAATTAATTATTATAGTATAGATGACTTGTTTAATATTATCCTGGCATTAAATGAAAAATGAAGATTTTCTTTGAAGTGGCAAGTTTAATTTGAAAGTCAGCTATTCAATTTTTTTTTGATTAGTTGATCAAATATATTTCAAAGATTTGAAATAAAATTTCATGTAGCTAATCTCAAACTCCTACACCTACATTATCTTTGTTTTTTTTGTTCTTTTTTAATTTTAATCTTAATTTTTGGTCCTAAAAATATCAAAAACAAGAACAGCTTCTTTTCTATTTGCATGGACTTCACTCTTCAGCTTCACTCTCTATCTCTAATCATGGCATGCAACACATCATCTATTGAACAACAAGATATCAAAGCACAACTCATATTTTGGCATAAGATTATGGATTCTAATACTTGCTTTGATTGTTGTCCTTACTGTTCTCTTTTTGGTCATCATCGTTGCTTGGATCATCTATCTCTGTCGCCGAAAATCGAAACCTTTCAAGCCCCATTTTCGCTTATCGAACCCCCTTTCGATGAAAGACTTTAAAAATTCTTGCACTACTCCTTCCATGGATAAAAGGTTTTTGTCGCATCGAATCTCGGAGGTTGAAATGAAGAATGCGAAGTTAGACCGTCAACTGGTGATGTGATCTGAACAATGGTCTAATATGAGTAGTACTGCGATACAACTCAATGGAGTGGTAATGTAGCTTATTTGGAGTCTGTTTCTAGTCACTCTTCTGTGGTTCCTGATACATGGAGGGGAGACCGGATTGCTTTGAAGGAGATTGAGGTTGTTGCGGATGGTTTTGCTGATAAGAATCTGATTGGAAATGGAAATTGTGGTGTTGTGTATCGCGGCGTGATGTTGGATGCTACCAGAGTGGCTGTAAAAAGGCTACTGAGTAACAGGTGCTTAATTTTGAATCTCTGTTAGAAGATATATGATTTATTGATTACATCAAATCATGCATGCTAGATTACTGAAAACAAAGAAATTGTGCATTTCAGAATTTTGAGTAGTTTGTTGATGAACTAATGATTAATCATCAGTTGCCAAGCTGAGGACTTCACAGCAAGGGTCGCACGAGATGAACTTTTCGTTTCTTTTTTTCCGAATGCCTGATAAGTTCCTTTTCAGAATCTATACTAAATTGTTATTTATCTCAACCTTCTGCTTGTTTCTCCCTTCTATTAGAATTCTTGTGAGCGAGTATGTTGATAATGGTAATCTGCATCAATGGCTTTATGGATTTTCTGAACAAGTCAGCCCTCTAACATGGGCTATACGGATGAGCATCATCCGAGGAATAGCTAAGGGGTAAGTTCTGTGATCTTCAGATGTTTATACTCTTCTATTAGTTCATGCTCATAATATGTATTTTTGCTTCTGAAGATTAGCCTACCTTCCCGAAGATATCGAGCCAAAGATTATTCATCAGAACCTAAAATCTAGCAACATATTGCTTGATCGCCAGTGGAATCCTAAGATAAATGATTTTGGGATCACTAACAATTCACTCAATGGAAACATCTGGGTGAGTTTCTTCGAATCAGCTTGCTTACCACATAGGAATCTTGCCCTGGTTACTGTAAGTGAACTTGATAATTTGCTCTGACTATGTAAAGGAGGATGTGTTTGCAGTTATCTAGCTCAAGCAGACAAATCTGCTGGAGTTCTGAGTGAAAAGAGCGATGTTTACAGCTTTGGAATACTTTTCATGGAGATCATATGTGCTAGAGTTCCTGTAGATCACAATCGGCCTCAAGTACAGATTTCTTATCTTCAAGATGCTAGTTTTACTTTACTCTCCGTATATAAAAAAAATGTTTCGTTGATCATAGAAATTAGTCATTCATTGCAGGTTTATTTGGTTGACTGGTTAACTTCCATGATTGCAAATAAACAAATTGCGCTTGTGGTGGATCCTAAATTGCCAGATATGCTACCTTCCAAGGAACTACAACGAATGCTTTTGCTCGCTCTTCGCTGTGTGTTGATCGTGATATAAAGCAGATGCCTGCAATGGGAGATGTGATCCACATGCATGAGCCTCGCGACTTATTGCTTGATGATGTAAGAACTAAGAATATTGTCTTCTTAAAACTTCAGTTGGGTTTATTAGTCCGATTATATGATGCAGGATCGTCGAAAAGGAGAGATGGCTCATCTCGTCGAAAAAAGCAGCAAGAGAGTCACACTGTTGCCAAATTTGGTGAAGGTGATTTTAGTACACATGAGAAAGAAAGAAAGAAAGATTAATCTCCACCAGAAAATCACGCCGGTGTAAGAAGATTTTGTTCCTAACAGATCATGGATAATCTGACTTCTGAGAGGTTGTAGACATCTTTTATTCATCTGTAGAGATGAAGCTATGAACTTTCTGTTCATCTGTAGTCACTTTCATCATGAGTTAAATCAATAATTTTGTCCATTCAATCCATCCTTCTTGATCAATAAAATATATTAAGCTGATGAACTGCACAAAAGTTGCAAGTCTTTTTTTATTTGATTTACACATTTCTCTTATTTGGGCTTACAAAATACAAACAATATTCTGCAATTCGTTAACGTCTAGTAACTTCAACCTATTTTATTCATCTCTAGGAGAACCGCAATGGCTGGATGGGGCATGATCTAGCTAGTGGCAGAACAAGTTTGGAGCCTAACTTTCTCAATCGGAAGTTTGTCTTCTGGGAAGGGACAATCCATGCTTTTCTTCGGCAACGCAGCACATGGCATGGGAGTCACATTGCTTGAAACTCCCGATACATCAGTGCAGTTCCATGCTGGTTCTTTATGTTTCTCAGCCAAGGTCATTGTTACATTAGAAATGCAAATCCCTGTAAAAGGATTTCCCTCGCTGAGTCCTTCTAGTTTCCCCGGAATCGTTACATTGTCAGCTACTATATCTCTGAAATTTATATTTGTGATCTCAGGCAGTGCTTTTGGATCATATCCCTCATCAGCGTGTGACGAATAAGAGCCTATTATCCAAAAGACATACTTCATTGTCTTTAGGGTCATTCTTCTCACAAAAATGTCTTTTACATAACCTCCTCTTCCTACAGCGGTTTTGACTCGAACAGCTGATTCAGTGTTAATGGCTGTAATATCTTCAACTCTAACATCCTCGATTCCACCGGACATTTCACTTCCAAGAGCAATGGCAGCACTCTTAGGGGAAATGCATGTTATCCTTCTTATGACTAGTTGCTTCATAGGCATCCCAACTTTGATTCCATATTGATCCAATCCACTCTTAACTGCGATGCAGTCATCCCCAGATACGATGTAGCAATCTTCGATTATAACATTAGAGCATGAATCTAAAACAAAATGAGAGAAGCCATCATCGATAAATCCGAAATTAAGATTACATCAAACATCAAGTAAAATCTATGTTGCTATACGAAAATAGCACACACCTGGGTTAATCCCATCTGTATTGGGAACATCAACCGGTGCCAGAATAGTCACCCCCTGAATCCACAGATTGCTGCATTTTTTAAAAACATTAAACCACACAATTATATGCAATCTGCTTTCATAATATGCTGCTCAAACTATCATAACTTCTACACAAGGTTTAGCACATTAAAATGGTCAAACCTGCTATAAATAGGATGAACATGCCATTGCGGAGAGTTAATCAAGGTTATATTCGATATTTGAACCTGATCAGAGTACATGATCTCGATCAGATAAGGCCTCTCCAGCTTTTTCAGTTTTTTCTCGTTGAACTTTTCCCACCATACTGCACCCTGGCCATCAACCGTGCCATTATTGCCTAACAAGAACGGTACATGAGAACCCATTGTTTAGAGAAAAAAATAAACAAAATTATGCATAATATTTCATAATTTATCTAAAACCAATGCCTTAAGAATATTGATTACCAGTAATTATGACGTCGGTCACGTTTGAAGCAAAAATGAGACCACCAGGCCTTCCAAAAACAGCGTTTTCTCTTACTCCTCCGTAAGAGGGCAATGGAGTGAGAAGTGGCCATTCATCCTCATCCTGCCAATATGATCATGTAAATATACAAAATGTAGTGATTTATAGCTACAAAGAATTAATCATATTACAGGAGAGAAATGCTTTAAACAGCTGTGATGGAAATGAACATAGAATCGCAGCCATTCACGTTCGACAAGAACACAAATGAATGTACAGGCTAACATGTTCATAGCTTGACTTTGCAAAGCATTCCTCCCTGTAAATATGAGATCAATATTATATTGCTCTATAGAGAACACATTTAGATGTTAGGTTCGCCGGAGCCTTGCTAAATTATGTGGGATCCATCACTTTTATGAGCAAGGAGTCATGGTACGTAGAAGGCCTCATGCAATAAATTCTTTTTGAAAATTAAGTAGGAAAGATCCACACCTGAGAAGCAAGAAGAACAGCATCCTTATGGAGAAAAAGAGTGAAATGGCTGGTGAGATTAAAACTCCCAGTTAACCATTTTCCTGCGGGTACAATAAGTTGTGCTCCACCATCTGGTGCATACTTGCTTAGTATCTTAATTGCTTCTTCAAAAGCCTTTGTGTTGGATGTTTTTCCATCGCCAACTGCTCCAAAATCTGTCAAAACTGCACTGTGCTTTCGACAATTTATCGCTTTGTACTCTACCGTATTTTGGTGGTATTCTGCGACTGTTGAACCAGCTAGTGATGATCCCAATATGAAAACGGTTGAGATAATAATCTGCAAAACCTGTAAATCATCAAGGTCATAAAATTCTATCATTTCCTTTCCCAACAAGGGACAAAAATTGTGTATCACAATTTGATAATCGCTGCATTAAACCAGATCCGAGGTAATAGATGTTACATGTCATACAAGAAAATGGAAAGAAAAAGAGGAGAGGAGAGGAGAAAATGTTGTCTCTAGCTTCAGACAAACTACCTGGTACTTTCTGTACTTAGAACAAAACTCCATTTTGTGTATGTAAGTGAGAGATGGGATTCATCTTTCAGTACAAAAATGGAGAGAATTTATAGAGATCCTTTGGAAGAATGTTAAGGATAATAATTACCCCGAGAGTTTCTGGGATATTTGTGGATGAGAGTAATCAAGATGGAATTGCCTTTTTTTAATCCTTTAAGATTCCAAATAGAGCAGTAACATCTCATTTTTCGTCATACGGTTATGGAATATTAACATTAACAAGGAACAAAAAAAAAAACTAAATGGCATGGTGAAAACATCGTGGCCTGTCTCCCGTAGGATGGCAACAATTATTTTTTTTCCAGGTCTGGTGTGGAAATAGAGGCAATGAGAGAGAAGAGATGGAAGAAAAGAAAGGGAAAAAAAATTGCCACCGGAGTGATGCCATCGACTCTCCGTCGACATGCGCCATCCTGGGAGCGAGCTCCCGAGTCGATTCTAATGACATCAAAGAAGATTATTGTAGCTCGGAAGAAGCAGAAGCAGCACGTACGTACCACTAAAATATGGTGAGCTTTCTCACTTAATTAATTATTTTTATTTTTATTTGATACTTGATAATTTGATAACTCTGCAAATATTGTTTAATTAATATGATACCTGATTCTTTGAACAATTTTCGATTTCATAGCGCAGACACCGGGACTTGGACTAGTGGCTCTAAACTCTTAATGCATGCTTTGATTGCCTCTTAGCTATCATTCTTAGACGACAATTTATTTACAAACTAGTTTTTTTACATTAAGATACAAAAATTTCATACAAATTGATTTGTCAATTGATAAGTGGTGAAGTATATATGGATCCCATGAACTGAATGATAAACGGTTCATCCTCCATATTGAAAAATATTAACTGTCATGTGTGTTTGTGTGAGCAGTTTGTTCGTATAGCATTACTCTTACTTTCAGCTACATAATATTTGTAAATACAAATACAAATATCAAATGATTTTTTCTATTAATACATTGCAGTAATATTTACCGACTGATTTTTTTCATTGCTAAATCCATCAATAAATATCAACAGAAATATATCGTCGGTATATACTTAAAAAATCCTAGTCAGAATAAAAAGAATAAAAAAAAGGTTAAACAGTCAGATGACATGAAAATTTTTATAAATACAGTTATTGACGATACAATTCAATCGTGAATATACCAACGAATTAAAACGGATAATATTTTTTTAGCACTCATAATCTATTTATAAAACTACCGGTAAAATTATTAACAACATACTTATCAACTAACCAAAAATCACCGATGAGCATTTTTCAAATTGACAGTTTCTATTCATGATTCTATTAGTAAAAAAATCATAGATGAAATATTAATATAAACACGACAAAAAATTTTATCTATAAAACCGTTAAATTTAGTACTATCAGAGTTTAAAATGAATTTTTCAAAGTTAGACCATCATCAGGAGGTGTTAACTGACAGGTAGTCTACTATGACTAATGGGATCACAACTCAATGCAGTGTTGCTGTGTTGGTTGAGCTGATTTGGGGTCTGTTGCTAAGTACTACTCTTCTGTGGTTCCTGATACATGAGGCGAATCAGATTTCAGTGTTGTTCATTGCAGCAGCTAGCACGCTGGTGAATACTTACCAGAGAGATTGTAGAGAGGCTATTGAGTCATATATAGCTACATAATTTTGAATCATTGGTTTTGCTTTACAATCAATTTGTTTCTTGCACTTTAATTTATGGGTTTAAAACAATCATTTAAAGCAGTAGGTAAATAAATGGAAAAAAGAAAGATAGAAAATTTTCACCAATCAACCTTTTCTTTGTGACTTGTGGTAACTAACGAATTCTATGCTAAATCCATGTCTACGGTTTAGGATCATCAGCCTGTTAATTATATTTGTTGCTCGAAGAGAAATATCACCATCATGGCTTGATGGTGGTATATTTTTAGCTACTAACCGAACAAGTTTTGAGCTGAACATCCTCACTTGGCAGTCTATCTTCAGGGAAAGGACACTCGATACCTTTCTCCGGAAATGCAGCGCGTGGCTGTGGAGTTACTTTGCTAGAAATTCCCTGTATGTCATTACAGTTCCATTGTAGTTCCTTAGGTTTCTCAGTCAAACTTATTCTTACATTAGAGATGCAAGTTCCTGTAAAAGGATCATTCTGAATTCCTTCAGGTCTTGCCGAATAGGTGATATTGTCAGCCACTATATCTTTGTAATTTATTCCTTTGATCTCAGGCAATGCTTTCGGATCATACCCCTCGTCACGATGTGACCCATAAGAGCCTGTCATCCAAAAGGCATACTTCATTGTCTTCCTGCAGGTTCATCTCTACGTACCCCATAGGAGGGCAATGGACGGAAAGCTGGGCATTCTGACTCATCCTGGCAATATAATCATGTAGAAGTGCATATATATACACAAGGAAAAAAACCCTATAGATACGTATACATGAGAAATAACAAGAATTTTCAATCTAATTTGATGATGCCAATATACATATGATCAAGGGCTTCACTCCCGTGTAAAACTAGGTGCAACGACTCAAGATATATTAATACATTCACACCCAAAAAACAAGAAGAAAAATCCAAGTGTACATTTCTAGCACCAATAGAGGATCTGATCATACTTTGATGTCCCCCCACGTACAAGAACTGTTTCAAAACCGTCCATGACCGCTCAAAAACTGCTTGTCAAGATCATCAATCAGTTTCCTCCATAACTTCTTGAAGCTCTAGATTAATAGGGGATGAAGAGTCATACCCGAGAAGCAAGAAGGACTGCATCCTTGTGTAGGAAAAGAGTGAAATGGCTAGTGAGATAAAAGCTCCCAGTTAACCATATTTTCCAGGTGGCACAATAAGTTGTGCTCCACCATCTGGTGCATACTAGCCTAGTTTCTTGATTTTTTTAAAAAGCCTTTATGTTGGATGTTTTTCCATCATCAACTCCTCCAAAATCTGTCAAAACTGCACTGTGCTTCCGACAATTTATCGCTTGGTACTCTATGCCAGTGCCTGCTAGTGTTGAACCAAGTGATCCCAACATCAAAACTAACGATGTAATTATCTCCCATACTGTAAAACATCAAATAAATTTACATCATTAATCTCAATATTATCATAATAAGGAACGAAAATGGTCTATAATGAAATTCAATAAATCATCAGGTATTAGGTAGCCCATCGTCAAGGTTACACTCTACCGCTGAGTTATAATCTCCCTTCCCTTGCTCCCGTCAAGAAAAGAAAAGATGAAAATGAAATGAAAAGAATAGGAAAGGAAGAAGAAGAGCAATTGATTGTTTCTCTTGAAAATAAATTAAATATGGTTTTAGAGAATATGTGTAGAGACAGACTAGAGACTACGTACCTGGAAATCCTGTCTCCATCTAGGACATAACTCCATTTTGTTAAAAGAGAAGACTAAATCATTTTTTAGTTAAAAAATGGAGAGCATTTATACAGTTTTGTTTGAATGAATATTAAGGAAAAATAAAATCACTCCATGGAACAATTTGAGCAATTACCATGGAAAGATCTTTTTGTTTTTTTTCTATCCTCTAAAAATACCAACTATATCAGTAACTTTAAGTCCATGGTGGCAGTAAGGAAATTAAACCTGGTTAGTAGTTTAGATCTTGATTCACTTTTAAAGAAAAGTTAAAAGAAGAAAATCAAAGCTTGATAACAACAACAACAATAATAATAATAATTAAAGATTACAAATGGGAATTTATGAGGGAAAAATAGAGAGAGAGAGAGAGATTACATGAGATTTTTTGGATTTAGGGCATAACTCTAACTCCATGTCTGAAGGGAATGTGAAATAACAATTTTCTTGCACAAAGAGGAAGGATGAAATATATATATATCCCTCATAAATTCCCATTTGTAATCTTTAATTATTATTATTATTATTATATTATATAGACAGAGAGAACTAACTTTGAGTATAATGAATATTAATTAAGGATGAAATCCAGACGAAATTCTTTAAAAATCAATGCAGGAAATTCAGTCAAACCTTTTTAAGGTGCCAAATAATGTATGAATTTAAATTATGATGAAGTTTTAAGGAAAAGGTTCCATTTAGTATAGTGGTGATGTCATGCACGTTTGCATGCACGGTGGGTCTATTTATCTTAGTTTTCTTTTTTTTTTCTTTCTTTCTATTTATTTATTTTCTGCCATAAAATATAATTTGAAATGAACTTTCCGTTGACTCATTTCAGTTTTAATGTTATGTTAGAGAATAATATAAATCATATTCTAAAATCTTAACAATTTAAGCTATTGGACTGAGATGGTTCTATGACATGGTTGGTATCAAAGCCTTAATGACTGAGCGGTCACGAGTTCGAATCTCACCATCCTTATTTATTTGATAAAAATTAAGTATAAGATAATATGTGTTTGTGCAAGTTTCAAGTTTAAAAAACTTTCATTTGAAGGGATGTGTTATAGAATAATATAAATCATATCTTGAGACCTCACCTAACAGCTTAAACTATTGGGTTAAGATGGTTTTTTTGTTAGGATACTGGCATGTAAACCCGACAAGATAAAAGGCAATGGATAAGATAAAATGAGAAATGAGACACACAAGAAGTTACGTGGTTCACCCAATTGGGCTACGTCCACAGGCAAGTATAGAAGGATTTTACTAAGTAATGTGGGAATTACAACCTCTCTCAAATAATAGGAGAACAACTAAGAATCTCTCTATTATTAGGAGAAAACACCTCACTTACTCTCTCACAAATACCTCACAATTTTGTGGGATTACTCTCTCTTCACTCTCCTCTTCTCTTCTCTATCTTGGTGTGTGTATAGGCTTGAATGCATTGCCTATTTATAGGCAAGAGTGAGGGTATAATGGTCATAAATTTAGGAGGAATATATGCCTAACAACTCATCCTCCACTAATTTTGCCAACTCATCTCCCACTCAAATCCCATCAATTATGCCAACTAATTAAATGGCTTTACATTCTCCCACTTGAAGACTTTGATGATTTAATCAAGTCTTCACACTTGGTCATTTGTGATTCTTCTATCCTTTATATACTTGCCATCTTCATGCTGCTTACGTTTCTGCTAGGCCATAAGAAGATCTGCACCATATATACTTATCAGTGTTGACTGGTTTGGTCAAAGCATCTGCTGGGTTTTCCTTTGTGTGAACCTTCTGAAAATCCACACTTCCATCTTCCACCACTTCGCGAACAAAGTGATACTGAACATCTATATGTTTTGTTCTTGAATGAAACGATGGATTCCTTGCGATATGCAAGGCACTCTGACTATCACAATACAAAGGAATCTTCTCTTGTTTATGCCCGAGCTCCTCCATAAGTTTCTTCATCCATATTGCTTCTTTACAAGCTTGTGTAGCTGCCATGTACTCAGCTTCTGTTGTGGATAATGCTACAACAGTCTGAAGTTTAGAGACCCAGCTCACAGCTCCTCCTGCAATTATGAACACATAGCCTGTAGTGGATTTTCTTTTCTCAAGGTCGCCAGCAAAATCTGAATCAACATAACCCTTGACAGTAAATTCTAATCCTCCATAACATAAGGCAGCATCTGAGGTACCCTTGATGTATCTCAAGATCCTCTTAATAGTTTTCCAATGCTCTCTACCAGGATTTGCCATGTATCGACTAGCTGCTCCCACTGCTTGTGCAATGTCTCGTCTTGTACATATCATGGCAAACATTAAACTTCCCACTGCTGATGCATACGGTACTCGAGACATCTCCATCCTCTCTGCTTCATTGCTAGGAGACATACTTGAGGATAATTTGAAGTTAACAGGAAGTGGGGTGGAAATTGGCTTACAATCTTGCATGTTGAAGCGACGCAAGATCTTCTTCAAATAATTCTTCTGAGAAAGCCAAATCTTCCTCTTACTTCTGTCTCGGTAAATTTGCATCCCTAGAATCTTGTTTGCTGGTCCCAAGTCCTTCATATCAAACTCCCTAGCCAACTGTGCCTTCAATTCTTGGACTCGATCTTTGTTGGGGCCTATTACCAACATGTCATCCACGTACAACAACAAAATGATGAAAACATCATCTTCTTCAAACCTCTTGTAATACGTACAATGGTCTGAACTGAGTCTGTTGTACCCAAGGCTAATTATAAAGGAATCAAATCTCTTGTACCAACACCTCGGCGCCTGTTTGAGACCGTATAGAGATTTGTTCAACCTGCAAACCAAGTTCTCCTTGCCTGTTTCAGCAAAACCCTCTGGTTGGAGCATATAAATTTCTTCTTCAAGTTCTCCATGAAGAAATGCAGTTTTCACATCTAACTGCTCTAAGTGAAGATCAAATATAGCACACATCGCCAAGACTACTCTGATTGTAGTAAGTCGCACCACCGGAGAAAATATCTCATTGAAGTCTATCCCTTCTTTCTGAGCATACCCTTTCACCACCAATCTTGCACGATACCGCTCCACTTGATCATTGCCATCACGCTTTATCTTGTAAACCCATTTGTTGCCAATGGCCTTTCTTCCTTGTGGTAGCGGAACAAGATCCCAAGTGTTATTCTTGTGCAAAGCTTCAATCTCCTCTTGCATTGCTGTCATCCACATAGATACATCTATGCTTTTGATAGCCTCATGGAAAGTTGATGGCTCTCCATCCTCTGTTAAAAGACAGTATGCAATGTTGCTCTCAGTAACATATTCTGAGTGCCAAGCCGGTGGTCTCCTTTCACGAGTTGACCGTCGAACTTCAGGAGTTTCAGACTCTATTTGTTCTTGTTCTTCATGCTCTGGTGCAGCTTCAGAAGAAGTACGATTCTGAGTATTTTCCATCTGGACTTCTGTAGTCTCCTTTAAAATGCTATTATTTTCTTCCATTTGCATTTTATCTTCTGCAAATATAACATCTCTGCTGATGACTACCTTGTGGGCAGTGGGATCCCACAAGCGATACCCCTTCACTCCATCAGCATATCCCAAGAATATATATTTTCTGGATTTTGAATCCAGCTTGCTGACTTCTTGAGTATTGTACATCACGTACACAGGACTTCCAAATATATGCAATCGAGAATAATCAGCTGGCTTCCCAGTCCACATCTCCATCGGTGTCTTCAGCTCAATTGCAGGTGATGGAGATCGATTTATCACATAACAGGCGGTATTGACTGCTTCTGCCCAGAATGACTTTCCTAGACCTGCAGCCTTCAACATTGCTCTTGTTCTTTCTAATAAAGTTCTATTCATCCGCTCTGCCACTCCATTTTGTTGTGGAGTGTATGCCGTTGTGAACTGCCTTTTGATACCTTCATGTTGACAGAAGTTATCAAATTCATCACTGGTATATTCTCCTCCATTGTCAGTCCTCAAACACTTGATCTTCTTTTCAGATTCAAGTTCCACCCGCGCTTTGAAAATTTTAAAGACTGCGAACACATCTGCCTTCCTTCTAATTGGATACACCCAACATCTCCTGGAGAAGTCATCTATGAATGATACAAAGTATCTTGCTCCTCCCAAGGACACAACCGATGCTTGCCAAACATCAGAGTGAATCAGGTCTAAGATGTATTTGCTCTTAGTTGTTGATGTGCCAAACTTCAACCTGTGTTGTTTGCTTGTAACACAATGCTCACAAAAGGGTAAAGTAACCTTTGTAAGCCCAGGGAGTAACTTCTGATCAGAGAGAACCTTTAAACCTTTCTCTGACATGTGGCCTAGTTTTTGATGCCACATCATCGTCTTCTCTTCTGCAGGACTGGCTGATGCGATTGACGCTTCTCCCCCATGATGTGTTTCTCCCATTAATACAAACATGTTTGCAACTGTTTTTCTCGCCTTTAAAACCACCAACGCTCCTTTGACAATTTTCATTATTCCATTGTCTGTTCGGATCTTACAGCCAAGACTATCAAATTGTCCTACAGACAAAAGATTCTTCTTCAAGTCTTTCACATGTCGCACTCCTGAAATAGTGCGAATTAAGCCATCATACATCTTCAATTTAATGGTGTCAATGCCAGCAATCTCTACAGCATGATTATCACCCATGAACACTTTGCCTCCAGAGATAGGTTCATATGTATGGAACCAATCTCGATTAGGAGTCATATGCCATGTTGCTCCTGAATCCATTAGCCAGACCTCAGTAAGCTCTTCTCTATCTGTAGAGATTGTCGCTGCTTCACTATATAAAACCTCCCCATCTTCTGAGGTGCTCGCAACACATCCTTGAGGTTTTGATGACTCTGCAGTGTTCTCTATACCCTTTTTAAACCAACAATCCCTTTTGAAGTGCCCTTTTCTGCCACAGTTGTAGCATTTCACAGTCTTCTTGCTTCTTGATTTGGACCTCCCTTGCCTTTGACTCCCACTGGAGCCACGCTCTGTTGATCTCCCTCTTGACACCAACAATGCCTCTGCTTGGTTTGAACTATTTCTGTCTCTTTTATTTTTGCGCCTATTTTCTTCTTCCAAAATGGCGGCTGCAACATCATCAAAGACTAAATAGTCTGTAAGGATATTATTGGTCAAGTTGATAATGAGCTGATCATACGAATCTGGAAGACTTTGAAGTAGAAGCTCTGCACGTTCACTTTCCTCTATTGTTGACCCAACGTAGTGAGTTGTGAAAATAGAGTTCTTATTGTGTTGATGTGGTCAGTCACCGCCGTGGTTTCTGCCATTCGAAGGGTATAAAGTCTCCGCTTTAAGAAAATCTTATTGTGCAAAGACTTGGACTCATATAGCTTTGTTAGAGTCTCCCATATCTCCTTAGCTGTTTTCTTCTCCGCCACACTTGATAACACTTCATCGGCTAATGCTAAATGTATGTTAGCAATAGCATTGCCATCCATTTCATTCCATTTTGCATTATCAGTGATTTCCGCAGGCCGATCCCCAATTGCTGCCAAGCAATTGTCTTTCCTTAAGATTGCCTTGATTCTCATTTTCCACAGTGAGAAATTGCTCCCCTTGAACCTCTCAATCTCGTACTTTGCTGCCATTGTATTCACCGAGATCTATTCAGCTATCACCGTTTCACAGATTTGTAACGTATATAGAAATAGTATCGTGTGAATAATACTTCACTAAGTAAGTTCCCAGGAAAGATTGGAGGGGTCACAAACGGTCCCGCTTAAAACCCAATCTCCTTAGACAGAACTTCCTAGACTGTATTTAATCACCGCACTGGCTTTCTATATACGCCAACAATAGCGTATGTGAACAGTACCGTATGGATGAATAATGCCGTATAGGTGAATAGTGTCGTAGACGTGAATAGTAACCGTATACACGAATAGCTTTTGTGTATTAACAACACCAACCAGAAGGCTCTGATACCACTGTTAGGATACTGGCATGCAAACCCGACAAGATAAAAGGCAATGGATAAGATAAAATGAGAAATTAGACACACAAGAAGTTACGTGGTTCACCTAATTGGGCTACGTCCACAGGCAAGTATAGAAGGATTTTACTAAGTAATGTGGGAATTACAACCTCTCTCAAATAATAGGAGAACAACTAAGAATCTCTCTATTATTAGGAGAAAACACCTCACTTACTCTCTCACAAATACCTCACAATTTTGTGGGATTACTCTCTATTCACTCTCCTCTTCTCTTCTCTATCTTGGTGTGTGTATAGGCTTGAATGCATTGCCTATTTATAGGCAAGAGTGAGGGTATAATGGTCATAAATTTAGGAGGAATATATGCCTAACAACTCATCCTCCACTAATTTTGCCAACTCATCTTCCACTCAAATCCCATCAATTATGCCAACTAATTAAATGGCTTTACATTTTTGACATATTATTTCCATTTTAATCTATGATTTTTATTTTATTTATTTGAGAAAAATGGCAACTAGCTTATTGTTAACAATGATAAATGATTAAGAAAACATGTATTCTATCGAACCCAAGTCGGAGTTGAGAAATAAAATTTACGTGATTCCCTCCATGTTAGAATAGATGTCACGCCGATATTGGTCTAAGTCTAGAAGAAGTCATGACACGAGATCAGGTGCAAGGTACGATATATGTGGTGGCACTATTTTCAAAATGTTCTTTTTAAAAGTTTAAATTAAAAAAAAAACAAATTAATTTTGATTAAATTACAAATTGATGAATTAAATTGTTGAGTCCCAAAAAATTCAATTTTTTTTTTGTTAAAATTTAATATAGTTTGTATGTTTTGGATCATTTTAATGTACTGATGTCAAAAATAATTTTTAAAAAATAAAAAAAATTATTAGCATGAATTTCGGAATGAAAAGTTACTCGAAAAGCAACCGCTACTACACTGCTAAACATACTCTTAATCGAGTCAATTTCTATATAATATTTTAACTTTACTGAATTAGATTTTAAATGGACTTACTAAGTTAAAATTTGTTTAATGATTTTTTAAAAAAAAACCTTATTATATATGAAAAAATGCATGGGGTAACGATATTCTCATAGATGGAAATGGAATCTTGTTATAATATACAAGTGAAAATTGTTTCCCCTTACTTTTCTGAAGAAAATGTTTGATAACTGTTGGTTGCTAATGGGTTAGGGTAGCATTAACGGGGAGGTAGGTTTATTTGTAGGAAGGAGGGTCTCCAATTATTTTATTAATATAATGTTTTAAAATTAATAATTTGTTGAGAAACTCGGTTGCACAATGGTGGAGGAATATATACGTGGTTGGCACTTGTATTAAGAGAGACTACCTTGATAAACAGTAAAATGTACGTGGACCATTATAAAGAATTACGTAGACAACCAATATAGCTCTTTTTATTCTAAAAAAGAAAATTATTATTAGAAACTTAATTAGTTGTCAGCATATCCCATTGTAATGTGATCTAATTAATTTAATCATCCTTTTATTTATAAATTTGATTTGATTAAAATAATATTATATAACATGTATAATCCATGTATGGTGCTAATTAACACAACTTTTCATTTGATTATGTATTTTTTTTATTCTTACCCGGGCATCCCCACACCTCTTTAAAAGGTGAGACTAGTTTCGTTTAGAGTTCGTGGCTGCCTGTCCCAATAAGTACAATTCTTGAAGATCGAATTTGTGTTCTCATCCTTATAGGGATATAAGAGTGTCTTAACCGCTAAACCAACACTTCTTTGATTCATTCGATTATATACGATAATTCATGTAATTAACTCTATTTCTATTATTCTTAGTATTTATCGATCGGTAAGAAGAATGAAATTAGATCTAATACTTATAAAATATATTTATTAAAATCTCTATACAATTAACATATAATTTCTAAACTATTACAAACCCTTTTATGATTTGAAGTATTTCTTTATTTATAACAAATTCATTTATATGTGTGCGCGCATTTTAGTAGATGGAAAATTCATTTATAATTTCTGGACTCACATTTTAGTAGATGGAAAATTTCAAAGATATGACAACCAGATAATTAAGTGACAAGCCCTGCTCACTTTCTTCTTTATATTTTTAATTTGTTCTTTTGTCTAAATAATACTATTCATGACGGTCCTATTTTATTTTTCAATTAAAAACAATGATTAAAATAAAATAGCTTTAGATGAACAAAACCTATATTTTATTTTATTTTATTAAGAGATCAGCTGCATCTTTGAACTACATGCTAGCTCCACAAGTTTCTTTCTTTCTTTCTTTCCTTGGTTTGTCACGGTGGAATTAGAATTATATCCATGAAATCTTAATGAGTCACGATCAAGAAATTAAATTAATTTCCAAGTAAATTCAAAAGAATGCAAAATTATAATTATCAGTATGCATAATAATTCATTGAGAATGGACCGAGTAATGACTAATGAATTAATGGGATTTTAAATTGTGTTTAGTTGATATTTTTCAGGATAAAAATAAATATATAAATATAAAAGAAGCAAAAACAAATTTTATTGAAAAAATAGAAACAGAAATATAAATTAATTTGTTTTTATAACAATTTTTATGTAATTTTTATATTTTTAAAATAAAATATACAAAAAAATTATTCTTTTTATTTCCAATATCCTTATTGTTTTTAATCTTGAAATGGCAATAAAGGCTATCTTAATAATTAATCAAGGAATGGGCAAAATTATGGAACACTGGCCTGTGCTCCTTGTAACCGGTTTGGCCACCTAAAGCTATTGCTATCAATTACTCCGTAGGCATAATATATAAGAATCTTTACAGAAGGAAAAGGTTACTTTATATTTATGATCAAATATAGTGCAGAGATTGCATCAAAAAGTT
Source organism: Populus simonii (assembly GCA_007827005.2). Lineage (NCBI taxonomy): Eukaryota > Viridiplantae > Streptophyta > Magnoliopsida > Malpighiales > Salicaceae > Populus > Populus simonii. Next base: position 46,605,676 of record CM017464.2, on the reverse strand, counting down.
TAATGTTATTTGATTACGTCCAGTTTTATCTTGTAAGCTTGAAGGTAGATACTTTACTCGATCATTAATGTCTTGGTTTCGAAGATTTAATTCACTCTTTTCACATTGAAGATGCAAGTAGATCATTGTTATTACCTATAAAAGCTCTCTCTTATCTATTTAAAGACTCTCCAATAATTAAATTAGTGTTGGTTTTGAAAGAAATTGATTATAATTTTTTAAAAAAACTTTTAAGATTCATCAATACTTGTAACTAAAAAGAAAAATTAAACCTGACGCAATTATCTTTGTTTCCTCCTTTTATAGCCCCTGGGTGCTTCTCTTTCCTGTAAGGGTAAGTGGCTTGTCCAATCAAAATAAAATATTTTTGATTTATAATCCCATCAGAATAAAATGTCTTTGATCCATCAAGGGGGTCTGGACTCAATGCTCGACTGCGCTCGAGAACGATAGGCTTGGAAGCTCGCTGGAACCACAGGCGTCTAGGCTTAACATCTAATTAAGCCTAAGAACGACAGGTTTAGCAACTCGTCAGACTCACATACATCTAGGCTTAATGCTTGGCTGAGCCTAGGAACGACAGGTCTGGCAGCTCGCTAGACCCACAGAATTTGGGCTCGACACTAGATTAAGCCCAAGGATAAAGGATCTTAACCTTCTCATGGCCAGCTTTTTGGAGAACAGTTTCGAACAAACAAACAAACAAAAAACAATAAATATTGATTCATCGATAGCCCTCTTAATCTTTGGATATTATACGTGAAGATTTTGAAAATAAAATAATGTCTATAATAGGTGAGACACTTTTTATCTTTTCTATAAAGTATTTATGCATCTCTCTTGGCATCATTAGGATCCTCAAGTTCAGATGCTTTCTTTTCATAAATAAAAGGTTCATCATAAAGAACAAAACAACTAGCATTCAATGTAATCCTTGAGTAGTCTTATTAAGATATATAATGACAAACCATCTAGGTGGTGGCTCAGTGGTAAGTGCTTGGGACCAAGAGGTTTGCTCCCTCTGTGGTCTCATGTTCGAGCCCTGTGGTTGCTCATATGATGACCACTGGAGGCTTACATGGTCATTAACTTCAGGGCCCGTGGAATTAGTCGAGGTGCGTGCAAGCTGACCCAGACACTCACGTTAAACTAATATATATATATATATATATAATGACATAAAAAAATTTCATATAATAGCAGGGATATATGATTTTTCTTAATCCTAATCATTCTTACTTTTACCCCTTTTTTTTAATTTTACTTTGTCGGATTTATAAAAAAAAATAATTTTGAGTTTGCTATCATTGTTCATCAATTATATTATTCTTTTAAAAACACCTCATTCACAACCCACACCTAATTTTTTTAAAAAAAAAAATTTAAAAAGATCTCACTCCTATCATAACACATCATAATGCGAGCAATTATCAGGTTATGTCGAAGATAAAATGCCAGGTTTCAAGTTTCAACAACAAACGACTAGAAAATGAACATGTGTATCTAAAAGTATCCAATTGAAACTTGCCAAGTAGCAGACAAGAGAATCCCAATAAGAATGTGGCGGTTAGGGATGATACTGGATGCTACGTGGCAGAATAAGAAAGCGAGCGAAGTCCAATAGAAGCCCCATGTGATTCGCTGTCGCTTCCGAGACAATCCAGTGGCAGTTCAAGGACCTCGTATTCTCCTGTTTGATTCCGACATCTGTCATCGTCCTCATGTCCACATATTAACCTCCGCTTCCTTATCATTTACCCTTTTCTTTCTGTCGAAATTACGTTTTATATTTTTAGCTTTCATTTTAAATTTTTTTCTTATCAGTGCGTGTGTGTGTGTGTGTAAATATTAAATAATTGTTATTTTATATAATTATATTTTTAAGTTTTCATAAAGAATTTATATATAAAAAAGGAAGATGGAGACAGATTTAGTGTATAGGAGACCAATTGATATTTTTACACTCGAAAGAAATATACTTGTAGAAAATAGCATGACATAAACCTTAAAAATTTAGAATAAATAAGCATAGTAAAATAAATTATCAAATACAAAGAAATTTCATTTTATACATATTAAAATCCTTTTGATCATGTTTAAATTCAAATACTCTAGATATTTTATTTAAATTGTTATCCTATTGTATTTTAATCTGTATATTTTATCATATTTATTAAAACAAATTAAATGTATATGATTTAGTATTCAATAAAAATATAATAATAATGATTTAATTAATTATTATTTTAATTTTTTACATGGTTTAATTGAATTTGAAATTAATAATAAAACTTGAAACATGAATAGTACAAAAAACATCTAATTAGTGAGTACAAAAATGGTAGCAAATCTAACCTTGTAGATTTTATTTTACTCCAAAAAAAAAAGCCACAAAAGCACAAAAAGTTGTTTATGGTCTTCCATTTAAACCCCATTTCCAACTTCGTTAGACCACCCACAATCCCCTTCTTTCCCCCCCTCTCCAAACCTTAACACCACCAGCCACCAATTATGGCGTCAGGAATCACCGCTGCCACCGTATACAAGCCCTCCGGGTACATCTTCACCTCTCATCTCCTTCAAAAACCAATAACAACAACCTCACTTTCCCTTCCTTTTATCCGACACCAAAACCTTCTACACTATGGATTCAAAGTTCCACGAAAAACAAGCTTTGCTGTTTGTTTTGTAGTTGAAGATCAAACGAAACCAATTAGTGCCCATCTCGAGAATCAACAAGAAGAAGAGCCTAAAGATGTTAACAAGAACCAGATCTTGACGCTTCGCGTGGCTGAAAGATTGGCAAGAAAGCAAAGAGAAAGAGATACTTATTTGATTGCAGCTGTTATGTCTAGTTTGGGGATTACTTCCACGGCCGTCTTGGCTGTTTATTATAGGTTTTATTGGCTCGAGGTACTTTCTTTTTTATCCTTGTTCTCTCGTTTCAAATCCTGTATTATCCTTAGACCGTCTTTCGTATATGTCCATAGACTCTAGAACTTGTTTGTGTGTGGTAACAGGGAGGGAAAGTGTCTTGGCCTGAAATGTTTGGTACATTTGCTCTTTCAGTGGGTGCTGCTGTAAGTATCAATTTCTTTTCTCAATTATTTACTGGGTTTCCTTCTTTTTGTATTTTGAGGCTCAATTTGAGGTTTTTTTTGTTATTTTTAGGTGGGGATGGAATTTTGGGCAAGATGGGCTCATAAAGAACTTTGGCATGCTTCTTTGTGGAACATGCATGAGGTAATGCTAAAGCCATCCAACTCCCAGCCAGTCTCGTCTCCATGAAAATGCAATAAAGATCAGTTTTCTTAATACAAGAAGCAATCAGGTTCAGTTCCTTTTCTGAATGATTTGTTTTTTATGTTGTCTTGCAGTCTCACCATAGACCAAGAGATGGGCCATTTGAGCTAAACGATGTATTTGCCATAATCAATGCAGTCCCGGCAATTTCCCTTGTCGCTTATGGTTTCTTTAATGAGGGCCTTGTACCTGGTCTTTGTTTCGGTGCTGTAAGCCTCACTGTCTTTCCTTCCTCCAAACCAATCTTTCTTGGTCTGCTACATTATCATTAATTTATTTCCATTCCTTCCTAACGAATGGACCTAACTAATTCTCTAATTGTATGACTGTTGACTAGAAATTCAACTTCCTAATTCTTAAATTTACCCTTTATTCCTGTTGACTAGAAATTCAACTTCCTAATTCTCAAATTTACCCTTTATTCCTGTTGACTTTGTTGATCAGGGTCTAGGAATTACAGTGTTCGGCATGGCCTATATGTTTGTCCATGATGGTCTTGTTCACAAGAGATTTCCAGTAGGGCCCATTGCAGACGTCCCATATTTCACCAGGGTAGCAGCAGCTCACCAGGTAAATTTATAATTTGCACACCAGTTCCTGTTATTTGATCATCATATGGTGCCATTCTTTGATTGACGTGTTCCCAAAATTTGACCATCATGATACCTTCTTTTTTGTGATTTTGACGTTGGGTTTAGATCCACCACTCAGAGAAATTCAATGGCGTCCCATATGGGTTGTTTCTAGGGCATAAGGTGAGTTTCTAGGACCCTCACCTAGGCTTGCTACGTTTTGTGTTGCGGTGTACCCCCAATAATCATGAAAAATTGAAACTTTTTTGTGTGTGTGGAGCAGGAAATTGAGGAAGTTGGAGGCCAAGAAGAATTGGAAAGGGAGATCAATAGGAGAACCAAATCATCATCCAAGGGGTTATGATTAGTTAAACCTGCCAAAATGGGAAAATTTTTGGATCAATTCTCAATGTTAGAGCCACAGCCAAGTCAATAATATGAGAAAATATTTTCAGTTTGATTGCTAGTTCCATACCCCACAGGAAGAAATTAGATATGTAGGATGATGACTCTATTCAATGTAGGATGATGACTCTATTGCAAAGAGTGCATATCTCGTACTGTTATAACACCCCTCAGATGTTTGAACCTAAAATGATTTTGAGCATTGCTGCTTACATATCTTAAGCTTGTAATTGTGTGTAATTTGTACAAATATCCTATATTGTAATGAAATAAACGAGAGAATAGCTCCTGTTGTCCTTAATTTATAGTACCCAATCTTGTCCTTGCCACTGTGTTTTTCTTTGTTCAAGTAGCAGTAAAAGGAACTCAAAGATCAATTCCTAATTCTCCAAAAAAAATAAAAAAATCTACCATTCAATTACATCTTTACCGAATACTTTACCTTCAGCTCTATCTTGCCTAAAATGATGACAAATTATGAAGTTGGCAGGATAAGAGTTGTGGTTGTTTTTAAAAGTATTTTTATGTTAAAATAAATTATAATTATATATTTTTTAAAAAAAATTATTTTTAAGATTTGTGTATCTAAACAATCTAAAATATATAAAAAAGTTAATTTTTAAATTTTTTAAAAAATACAAGTTGACCTGTATTTCCAAACGCATATATGTTGCTATATATATAAGAAATGTAAAAGAAATATTGAATGAAATTCTTTTTAAATGCTGAGATTATAATGGTTTTTTATAAATAAAAATTTGACACGGCAATATATTCTTTGGCAATTTTATATTTTCTAACCCTAAAAAGTGGACCGAATGATTAAAATTGGATACTTCATTTCTTAATTTTCTTAGTTCAAATATAGGAGTAATTATACAGAAGAATTTATTAAATTATCATGAATGCATTAGCTTGATATGATATATGTATTCTTAAAACCGTTTTAAAAAAACTTAATCCCAATTAATATACAAATGATTAAAAAATATAATTCTTATAATCAAATAAACAATAAAAACAATTGCATGTTACAACCGCCCTCCTTTTTTGATGTTATCACTGCCTAGAGAAACTCAAGGAAAAGGTGCACGTCACCGTATAATTGAGTTAAGGTTCTTGCTTGACTCGTTCACTCGCATCTGTGTTAGCTATGGGTTAAGTTATTTTTATTTTAAAAAAATATTTTTAATATTAATATATTAAAATAATTTAAAAACAATAATTTTGTTTTTTTTTAAAAAAAAAAAAAGGGTAAGCCCATAATCCATATGCCAACTCCCTTCGACTCTCATTCGTCCACCTTCAACATGTACAAAAACTAGAAAAATCAGTGTATACAATTGCAGACGAGTATGTTTCACTATCAAATCTTTGACCTAAAAGAGTAATTAGTTACAAGAACACAGATAAACTTTCTTGAACTATTCACATTATAAAAGATGATGATGATGTCCTGTCACATTCTTTTGAATTTCCTTACAGATGATGTCCTCCTTTTATTTATTTATTGTCTTAAAAGGGGAAAGTGAACGGTGACATTTGTCCAAAAATAGGGTAAAGGGATTTCCCCATGGGGCATGAGTGTTTGTTTGTGGGAGGAGACACAACTCCATTATTGATCTCAATATTCTCAGGTGTCAACTGCTAGAGATTTTTAGGGTCACGAACCACTGCAAGAAATTCATATCTAAGGATCTAGATAGACATGATATACTAATATTGTAAAAATAACTATGATGTGACTTGTTTATTTTTGTGTTCTAAAAATGTTTTGAAAAAAAATTATTTTTATTTATTTCAAATTAATTTTTTTATTTATAGATCGTTTTGATATGCTGATTTTAAAAATAATTTTTTTAAAATAAAAAAAAATATTATTTTGATGTATTTCAAAGTAAAAAATACTTTGAAATTATATTATCATACTTTTAAAAACTTAAACATCCAACACCATAGACTCCAACAGAAAGTTGTTTCTTTTGATTTTGTGTATGCTTTTGTGTTTCGAGGGTGAAACAATTTTGATTTCTCAATTATTCCTATGTAATTGATCTTGATTATTTGATTATATTATCATAATGAAATTTATTATAATTATGTTTATTTGTATTGTTTTTATTACATTTAAACAAGAATACCAATTGATTTCATTTCTATTAAAAATGCTTAGCCCAACTCTTATACGATTTTTATAGTATTTTATTTTTCTTTTAACTTGTATCAATGTTTAATTTTTCTTATTAATTGAAGTTGAATTCAAAAGATTCCTATCCTATAAAACATCTCAAAACCATGAACTCGCTAGCTATAATCTTCTAAACCACGGGGTTAAACATGACAATTAATAAATCAAAAAAAAAACCCATGAAGGTCATTGATAACTGTCGTTAACGGCTTGCAAAATAATAAATATACAATATTAATCATCTAGGTAGTGGCTCAGTGGTAAGAGCTTGTGACCAAGAGGTTTGCTCCCTCTGTGGTCTCAGGTTCGAGTCCTATGGTTGCTCATATGATGGCCACTGGAAGCTTACATGGTCGTTAACTTCAGGGCCCGTAGGATTAGTCGAGGTGCGCGCAAGCTAGCCCGAGTACCCACGTTAAACTATATATAAAAAAAATACAATATCCAATCACTTTTTTTTTTTAATCTATTCATGTCAATCTCAAAAGAAGAAGAAAGCAAACAATGGCATGAATCCAAAACTAGGGTAAAGTAATGCCCCACGAAGCTTTGGTGTGGCGATGACTCAACCCCTCCATTGATGATTATTGTATGACCTTTCTTCTCCAATAATAGGGTTCCAAAGCTACGTGTTAACTCTGCAATAGCACACGCCGATGCCCCATCTTGCAAACCCTACATTTCCAGCCAATATCTATACGAGAAATGTAATCTTAATTAGTGGCCGGCCCATGCAGTGCTTCACTTTGTAGCTAGTGGAGAGTGGAGACTCGTAAATTTTCTATGCATCGACGACAGCATCATCTTATACCTGTCAAGTGTTTGTGAGGATTAGCACCACATCATATAGGTTAAAAAAAAAAAAAAAAACAATATCTTCTTTGGATCAAACCATAACCAGTTTGATTAGCAATGTAATTATAAATTATTTGGTTCCGACATCAAAGTTGATTAGTTTACCTTGGTCGATAACCTTTTCTTCAACTTTTACTTCGATTTTTTACCTTAGCCTGAAAAGATGCACCTAAAGATGGTGCCCAACAATGACCCTCCAATTTGATCAATCATGTTGCTCTCTAAACAGTAGTAATGTTATAATAGGTATTGTGGTATACGGTGGTTTTTAATTATAAATTATATTAAAATGATGTTTTTTATTTATTTTAAATATTAATATATTAAATTTATTTAAAAACATTTAAAACACTTTAAAAAGTATATTGTAACACAAAATAAACACTCACGTACATGCTAAAAAACCTTGGGCATACACCCTTTCCACCCCCCGCCCCCTTATTTTGATTTCCTCCTTTTTTTTGTTTAATTTTATTTTAGATTTTTTTACCTGTTATGTTTTTGAACCAGTCAAGATAACTTTATCAAGATAGAACAAATTTCACATTTAATTTTAATCCTGGGTTAGCAAAAAAATTGGATCAAGAGGTTTATTCTTTCAATTTCATCCTCAGACTTTTTTTACCGATCATTTAAGTTATCTTTGAGCTAGCTAAATTGATTGGATCACGTCAAAACAAATTCTACATGGTTAATTTTAAACTCGAAATAGATAAAGAGTTATGTTGGAATATTTTTTTTCTTTAATTTTTATCAATTCTATCCTTAATTTTTTTTCAATGGTCATTCGGGGCAGCCAAGTAGATCGAGGTAACTATTACATCGTTTAATTTAAAACCACGTTATATAAAGAGTTGGATCAAGAAATTTTAAGGTTAATTGATTCATTATACAAAGTTTAATTAATGACGATAGCAGATAATACTCTATGATTTAAATATTTATTTTTACATTTAAATTTCTTTTATCCGAACTATATACTATAACCCAGTGCAGGGCTGTAAACTAGAATTAATCTAGGAAAGGTTAAGTGGTTTGCTCTTTTTTCTTTTTGAGAAAGTTAATTGTCGATGCCGAAAGACTTTGTCGAGGCGTGTTGGATATTTGCATGAACAGAAAGTTAATTATGATGCTGGTTGACTCCATGAACGAGATTTGGATGGTTGCAAAGCAAGAATATTGTCTCCCACATATATTTGTCGCATCCACTTACATGGAAAATCTCCTGAATCCATCCTTACTCGTAATCTTCAGCAGAAGTCATGATATTTATGGATTGATATCCTCTCATCTCATATCAAACATTAATACATCATTTTATTTTGATTTGAGTCTTCCAAAAGAGGTTAAAAAAACTAATTACTAATTTATCTATCGGTATATATAGTTATAATTAAATTAAAACAATGTTTTTGTATTATGTTAATTAATATAAGAAACTTTCATGTCTTTTTTTAAAATAAAAGAAATAGAAAGATTTTAATTTTTTTCACTATTATGGTGTTCTTGATTTTTTTTAAATAAACAAAACTTTAATTGAGTTTGAATACTAGATTGGTGGCTCGTCCGATGCCACGGGCAGAACCAATTTCTTCTTAACTCGAAAATAAAAAGTTCAAGAGACAATTATGTTTTAAAAAAGTAAAAGAAATGAAATAATAGAGTTAATTCTTAATTAATTTGATAATATGATATAAAAAAATGAGGCAAAAACAAAAAAATTATTAAAAAAACAGAAATATTACCCTAGAAAAAGCTGGGTTACACGTGAACCCTGTGACCTGGCACTTGAGATTGAGATAACCCTATAGAAATATAATACCATCAAAAATCAATTGTAAAAAGGATTTGAAAAAAAAAATGTCGAACAATAATATCAGAAAAGAAAATAAGGCAAAAAAAAGTCAACCCTCGTTAGCTTTTCAAACCCTTGAATCGAGTCATCAGACCAGAAGCATTATACATGAAAAATAATGAAACTCAATCCCTAAAAAATGAAATATTGAAGGATGAAATAAAAAAAATACATAAAAATAAATAAAAAATAGCAATTAAAAGAATCAGAGTTAAAATCAAAATAAAAAATAAATTAAAGGATAATGATAAATTTTCAATTTGAGAGTTAAATTGAAAACAATAAAAAAATTAAAAAAGAATCAAAAGAATGAGGACCAAATGAAAAGAAAAATACACTATAAACATTGATTGAATTGTAAAATTAAAAACAATAAAAAATTTATAAAAAATTCAAGGAAAAAAATCAAAAATCCAAAGACTAAGAATCAAATTGAAAACATCAATATATGGTAAAAAAAAAAAATTGAACATGTAGAATTTTTCAACGCGGTTTTTTACATAAAAAAATTCTAAATGTAAATCGAAAAACTTATGCACACATCTAATTATATAAATTAAGAACAATTGTGTAAAAAAATGAGAAAAGAAAGTCATTAATAATAAATTAAAACAAAATTGAAAAAACTGAAAGACAAATGTACATCAAGATATTTAATATCACAACACGGGTTATTTATCTGATTGTGTTTATTAAATTTATTTATTAAAATCAATTTGTAATAGAAATCGACATACACATAAGATTTATTGAATAAAATAAAATGAAAAAAAAATATTCAAGACTGCACATATTAAAAAATTACAAAAAGTAAATATTTCTTATTTTTAAAAATAAACTTAATCTATATAAAATATAATAAGAAATTACAGATGAATCATACTAACCACTTAAAACTTCAACACATCCAATATAATTAAAAAATAATTATTATTTAAGAAAAGCTAAATAAGAGGGGGGGAAATCACAGAAAGTAAGATACAAACTTAAAAATTGTTTTCAAAAGTCTTAATTAAAAAAATCAAAATAAAAAAAAGAAAAGAATGTTTTCCACTATAATTTATTTTGAAAACAATAGATGACAAGTCGCCTAGAACTCCTCAAATTCCAGCCACTTTGGTGGCTGAAAAAACAGGGTTACTGTTTTTTCTTCTAAAAACTCATTTTGACTCAAAATACTTAAAAAAACATCCTAGGAACCTAGTTAAATCAATCCATGACCTCCAAAAATACAAATAAGCTGCCTCAAACCCTGAAATAAACTCGAAACTAAAAATTTTCACGAGCTAAGATATGAGTTTTAAGGCATGTTCAAGATAAAAATAATAAAAAAAAAAACACTAAATTTGAATTCTTCTCATTCCATGGAACTATTTGGTATAAAAATCAATTCTTTTGAAAACTGAAATCATTGCAACAATTTTTTCTCTCTACACGGAATCTGGCAAGCCCCTCTCTCTCCTACCACATAAAAAGGATTGAGAAATAAGAAAAATAAAGTTTAATATCAAAAAAATTTCTTATAAAATTAAATGGACAGGTCATCTAATAGTTAAAAAATTATGGGGTACTAAAATGAATTTTTCAAATAAATTTCAAAATAACCACTTATGTTACCTATTTTTTTCAATCCAGTCCTCTACCTTTCAACTCATCCCTTCCTCCTAAAAAAATAAAGCATTTGAGTGCTAATTTGAGCTCAAAATGACTCAATTATGCAAAATAAATTTGAATGATCAAATTAAAAATCTTTTAAAAAAATAACTATTCCAATCCTCAGTGATATGTGAAATAATGAACAATAATTGTGTTATAATAAAAGCATAAGTCCTTTTAGTTTCTTTTAATTTGATGAACATAAAATTATTAAATATCAAAATATAAATACTATAACTTGAAATTACTTTTAACACTATCAAGCATAATTGTGGGCAGTTACAAGACAACTTGATGCATTGCAATGGACATGTATCGTAAAGGACTATAAATCATAAATTACAAAAAATCTAAAGCTAGAAGGGAAACTATTGTAGCTCACTATCTATTAGAACAGTGATTTAATAAAATTATATGTGGTTTAAAAAACTTTTAAATTAGGTATTGGAGGCAAGGTGGTATTTTTATCATGCTATAATTATTGTTTACAAATTGTATAGGATTAGATTGGTTATTTTATATTTTATTTTACAGTAAAATTAACAATTTAAACCTAAAATAAAAAATAAATAATGTCTATTACTTAGGGTGTTTTGGTCTTTTTAATTTTAAAAAATAGTGTAATTACTTTGATGCTCTTAAAGATGAAATCAATAAAATTCTCTCACTAGGATTTTTTTTTCATTTTTCATTGGTTTTATTATAAATTTAAAAGTTACTCAGGGACATTATTGTGATTGACATATATTAAATATTATTAAAAAAATTAGGGGTGCATGTGGTCGACTCCTACGTTGTTTGGTCAGTGTGTACATGGTCGTCCGACCACCAATCGTTATCTTTTGGGGCAACATTTGGAATATCTCGGCACCTCCCATGTGATGGGGTGGTGCATGGACAAGACGAACCTCTAATTTGGCATTAGCAACCATTTGTTCTTCTTTTATTTTTCTTCTTCTCTCTCCTCCTTGAATTTAGTGCTAGCCTTTTCAAGATTCCATACCAGCCTCTTCAATTTCTTTTTCCTTCACAATTGGTCAATTTCCTTCTAATTACTTTTTTATTAATAACCTATAAAATTGCAATTCTTTTTCTATTTCCCTATTCTTTCATCTTTTTTAATCTTTCAAATTTGGTCTTCATTCCTTTTATTGCTATTTTTTTTATTGTTCTTTTTTTTACAATTTCATCCTTCATAGGTTTTTTTTTCTATCAAATTTGATTTTCATTCTTGTTATTGATCTCTTTTTTACTTTGAAAAATTTTTTAAATTGATATTTTTTTCACGATTTCATCCTTCAAAATTAAATTGGTTGGGGTTTAAGCTTCTTGATTGAACTTAGATCCAGGATTTCACAAGTTACAAGTTTTAGATATTAGACAGGGTTTAGGAGGTTTTCCCGGGTTTGCTTGTTTTTTTTTTCTTTTTTAAAACTAATTATTTTTTCTTCTCTTTTTTAGAGTTTTGCCTTATTATTTTTTATGGTTTGCCTTCTATGGGATTAGTCTTGGGTTCATGATCAGAATCACTAGTTTCAAAGATTAACATGAGTTAACTTTTTATTTTTTTAGGTTCTTTTTTAAATTAATTTATTTTAATTTTATCCTTCAACATTTATTTTATTGGAAATCGATCTTCCTACCTTTATTTTCCTTTAATTTCTATTGGGTTATCCTAATCATATACCCATGGTTGTAAGGTTTGCGAGTTAATCGGGGTTGACTCATATTTTTTTCTATTGCTTTTTTAAATTAAATTTCTTTTTTTTGTCTTTTAACATTGTTTAGTGATTGAGCTTAATGATTTTATTTAATTTGCTTTCGAATGTAGTCACCCTAGTATCACGACTAGGTCAGAGATTTTGCATCTTGACCCGAGTAGGCTCAGATTGAGTTTTTTCAACCTTTTATTAATTATATTTTTTTTAATTTTCATCATTCAACATTTTATTTATTAGAGATTGAGCTTCAACTTTTTTTCTTTAAATTTTTATTTTTATGGAGTTATCATGTTCTCATTTGATTTATTATGAATTCGTCTTTGAACTTTTTTCCTGTGTTTTTTTCTATGAGATTATCTCAATCTTATATCTATAGTTGTGAAATTTGTAAGTTAACTCGGTTTTTCTAGGTTTTTTTTGTTGTCATATTTTTTTTTCTTAGTTTATATATTGTTGTTATATTTTTTTTTAATCATATTATTTAATTTACTAATTAAACCAATGATTTGGATCTTAATTTTTTTTTTCTTAACATTCTTTTTTTACATTAATTTTTTTTTTCAAACCGCAATAAAGTACAGGCAACAAATCTAGTGCAAACTATAACAAAAAAAGGAAAAATAACAATCAACACTCAAATTTGCGAACTACACTATCTTTCGGAGCTCTTTCTCTTAAATCAAGCTTGCTAGACAATAATTTAACAGTAACATCAGAGGCTGATAGATAGATTTAGAGGCTGTTAGTTTGGTTATTTGGTTCTACTTTATAATCCAATTAGTATCTGTAAGCTCTAAATGATCCTCTGGTACTAAATTTCTGCGTAAAAATCACATTTCGAGGGAGAGTCTAAGGTTGTAAACATAATTTTTCATTAGTAAATGCTAGCTCTCTTTTTAGTTGCAATCTTACTTTCATCATTTTGTCTTTGCTTGATTCTAAAATTGGTAGTGTGTGTGTGTGTGTGTTGCAACGTAGCCTGGAAAGTATAGATTAGTAGTTTAAAATATTATCATTATTAATAATTCGTCTTGCAGCTGGTCTGAGCAAACTGCAGACTCCAGGAAGGGTTTGCAAGTTACTTTAAATTCATTTAATTTCATTTATTATAAAATAAAGCACGACATCTACTTGCATTGCTTTCACACTCTCCCATGGAGGAGTCGACATCTGAATATTCAACAAAGCAGAGTGAAAATCTTCTTGAACCAATTTGACTACCGGGTGCTCATCGTCCTACCATTGTCTCTTATTTCCTCGTTAATAAACGGAGGGAACATAACATTCATAAATAAAACGGCAAGAAGCGAAGTATCTTATTGATTCCACATGGTATATATAATGATCGAAAAATCACAAGAGTGAAAATGTATGACATAAATCTCTCAATCCCTCTCTCTTATGCGAATACATGCTCGTTCATGCAAAAATACTTGCCAGGAATGGAACCCGTCCCTGCTGATGAGCATAATCATGAATCATCTTTTGACAGGTCGGGTGGCACACAACCACTGTCTTGGAGTCTCAAGATCATCGCCTGTGGTTGTTGGGACATGCCAACCACCATTTTCTGATTCCTGCATTAACAATACCATCATATACCAAAATCTCTTAGAAATTCCGTGTTTTGATACAAAAGATTACCGAAATTGCACACTGCAGGTTGAACATCTCACCTGAATAACATTTGAATACGGCGGAGGCATGTGCAGAGCAATTCCAGATCGCGATACCGAGAGCCGAACCTGCAAAATTTTCAAAGAAAGATGAGTTTCTATAATGTATGGCATTATCAATTCTACTACCAATTATAGTAGAACATGTTTTTATTGATGAACTTCAATTAGTCACAGTCCTGGGAGAGCTCAAACTGGACACTATGAACTCCAAGTAAACTTCGGCACAATCTATAGTGTCTTTTATGGAATACATGTATTAGTTTATATTAATTTCAGTAGCCGTCTTAAGAAATGTGAGGGGAAAATGCTGTAAAATAAGAGGAATACTTGTATCCCCACAAGAAGCCGAATGCAATGAACCAACAGATCAAGCAACACAAGACTGTATAAAATAAATGGATCCAGAGGAAAACTTGGAAGCCAAACATGCACAACATCGTGGGTTTATCACCAGAAGGTACATAGTTTAGGCAACAAACATATAAACTGAAATGAAGAGGTTTCCCCCACTTGTCAGTCAGATCAAAGTTAGTTTTGCAAATCTATGAACCGGCACAGCATAAAAGGTACAAGTATGTCACATACATCTAAGAGAGTTGAAGTACCTGATGCTTTTCCTTCCATCTTGGAAAAAAGGAAGTCCCTAGCAACTGGAACAAGTGGTCCCTCATTTCATCATTTGTCACCAGTAAACACTTGCAACTAACAGCAGCATATAACCAGTACCTGTAAATAAACATGGAATATATTCAGCAAAGGAACTACAAAGGAGATAATGCCAAACAAATTGTTAGGATGCACCGTAGCACTTGGTTGTGACACTTTATAAAGTTCTATCCCATGAAATTTGGTAAGAAAGATGATGGTTTTTAAAGATTCTACCCTGAATCCTCAAATATCAAATAATAGAAAACATTGCATACTCAACAAGTTGTTATCTTTCCATCTCCCAAAACCTATGGCATGCAGCAGAAATAGCAGTTCCGCTTGTTAGGACGGACCCAAACCCCACCTCTAGACAGAATGAATTAATGCAAAATTTGATCCTTTGATACTCCAATCAATAAAAATAATTACCTTGCAGAAAATCCTAGATTCAAGTTTAGATTTCCAATAATAGAGGATAAAAAATCATTCATCTAGTACACAGTGTAAAAAGAAGAATTTTCTTGGATTTCCACGCATCCAAGGCAATATTCTTGGGATTGGATACGTTTCTTGCTTCTTTGTCCTGTAACTTCAGGGGCATTGAGTGGTATTTCATTGGCTATTATTCAGAAAGATTGATGCATTCTTCTGGTTGAGCTTTACTTCTCTTTTTCCAGCAACCAAATTTATTCACTAAGAGGTTATTGTGCATTCTTTTTGGGGCTAATAAAGTTTTCAGAGAGAGAGAGAGATTGGACGTCCAATGCTCATGCTAACAGGTTGTTGATATGTTAAGAGTTTTGAAAGAGGAAATAATTGCAAGAACTTCTGGTACTGTGCCATATATGCAGTCTTTTGGTGCTTCCAGACGGAGAGTTACGCAAGACTTTTAAATAATTACACAGCATGAGACATGTATTATGAGAGAAAATAGAATTTTGTTTTGCTTTACTTGATGTAATTTTGTGGAAGCTTTTCGAAGCAATTACTTCGCTGATATTTACAGGGACTGGAGTGCGCTTATTTTATGATTTTGGTTCTTAGTATGTCTTCAATGCAGACTTCATAGCAAAGAACATGCAAAACAAGGCAAGTACATATGAATACAAATCATATGGTTCATAAAATGCACTCTCACCAATCATCATTGGAACCAGCCGGAGTAGCATAAAGTGCACCAGAATTTTTCCACCTCTCTAGCAATTTCTTGTTATAAGGACTCTGAGCTGGACCCCCATTTACACGACTTTTGTGCAAAATAACTAGTGGAAATTTCTTGGATGGACTCATATCATGTAATCGATTTACAACATTATTAAGCTACAAAACAAAAGAAGCATTCAGCATCCCAACAGCATACCCTTCTCTGAAGAAAAATAAGAGATGTAATCTCATAAAACTTGCTCAACATGCCACTTACCTGGGAAAAGTTGAAAGTCTGTTGATTGATAAGACTCACGTTAGCTCCATCTACAACTGCATCGAATGGACCATGCTGCTGCAGCCACTCCTGAATCAATTCACTGCGTACATCAGTTATAGCTTGTTGGCAATTATTTTAAAGTATTATTACCCTTAAGAATAAACATACAAAGTGAGCATCCATCATTTTCTATTATACTATTCTTAAAAAAAATCCAATAACCGCAACAACTTACGTAGTATGTTGACGTTTTGATATGGGAAGAAGAATCTATTCATAAACAAACTAGTGATATAAGAGTGATCGCATAGACCCATAGAGCCAATTCTTGTAATATGAAGCAAATTTTTATTAAAGTTCTCATATAGAAACTCTTTTTTATGCACAAGTAGTGGCAATGTGGAAACCAAAAGTGTTAAATTAATCAATCATTCACTGAACCTTTTGTTAGAGACAAGGAGTGGTGTCATACCTGGAACCGAATAAAATCAGCCTTAACCTCTCTTCCAAAAGCCAACTTAGATAATGAGATAGCAAAGTTTTCTGTCTCTCTTGGATCGATATCAATACAAGCAAGTCTCTCACCACAAGAACCACAAACACCCTTCTTATCCATTTGAGTCCTGACCACTCTCCACTGTCCATGCCCTAACCACCCTTGTCCATGCCAACCTCCCCCTCCCCTTACAACTCCTTCCTTCACCTTGATCACATCCCAATCCCCCTTCCCAATTTTTGCAGCATGCTCAGACTTAAACCAATCTTCAATAACCCCTACAGTTGACTCCATAACCTGCCTCACAGAGGTTCGCAACCGATGCAGCAATTCATACATCTTGTCAGCATTGTTTACATCAGCACTAAGTTTCAAAAGAGAGGAAAGCTCAGGCTCTTCAGCCACAACCCCAGATTCAATCATATGTGCATCAACTTCATAAGCTTTATCAACCATCCCTTTCTTACAAAATCCAAACAAAGGTGGACCATAAGACCTCAGCTTCGGCATAATACCAAAACCCTTCATTTGCTTTACCAAATCAAAAGCCATTTCTGGATCTTCCATTACAGAAGCCAACCTTGCCGCATTTGTAAATGTAGCCTCGTTAGGAGGAACTTTATCAATAATCATCTGCTGAAATATCTCGAAACCCCTTTTACAAGCCAACTTCAAATCACTTCCATTTTCACCTCTATTTTGAGAGCACAAATAAAGCATCACATTATAATGGTGTTGATTAAGCTCAACCCCATTCCTCCTTGCCTCATCATACAACCTAAGCCCTTCAACAACATCGCCAACTTTCGAACACATATCTAGCTTAAACCTAAGCACTCCCTCTGGCGCATCTCGCCGCGCTTTCTTTTTCAGCCTTTTAGAAACTACATTCCCACCCACAGCTTTCTCATCACTCTGCGATGTCGCAGAGATTGCCGAGTTGCAAAATGTGGCCTTTTTCTTCATGAACAAATTATGGGCTCCAATAAAGTTTGAATCTTTTATGTGTTTTGCAAATAAATAACTATGATTACAGCAGTTGGGGCTATTCTTAAAGAATAAAAGCAAATGGGTTTTCTTAGTGAAGCAAGAGCAAAGATTTTGAGAGGTTTTTGCATTAAAAGAAGGTGCAAAAAAAGTACTGCTTCTACACAGCAGCATTACAGACAGATATTGATAATTTCCTCTTTCAAATTATTGTGTTTCTACCAAGCAACAATCATTAAAACTAAATTAGCGACCATAAACTACAAGAAATTAACCAAAAATAATTATTTTTGGCAGGCAAAGTTTCTTCATTTTTTAGCAGAGAAAAACATTAAAGTTTCAATTTTGATGCAATACAGAATCAGAAAATCAGTTACTTGAGAGAAAGAGAGAACCTTGAGGTTCTGGGATTCTTTGAAATCCATGAATTTGGATTGTCATAGCCAAAAACCCTAGGATTTAGGATTTGTGGAGAAGAAGAAGGTGCTGCGTCAGCTGTTTGATAAAACCGGATCCTAAAGGACAAGTAATGTGGGTTGAGTGTTTCGAGCCAGATAATCTCTGAGCACTATGGTGACTGGGGTAATGTATCTGTTCCTTTCCATTTTAACCCCATTTTTTTTTTTTTAGAGATTTCATAGGCAAGAATAATCCCTTTGCCTTTGGATTTTATACATGCTGCTGTAACTCAATTTTAACCGTTAGTTTTTAATTTAATTTTATAGGATTTAAAATGTAAAATTTAAAAATTAAAAATTTATTTTAATAAAAATAATGATTTATCAGCTTACATAAAAACTAGAGAATATAATATGTTTTTATCATTTTATCTTATTATTAAAATAAGATTAATTATCCACTTTCAAATTTAATTTTTAATTAAATTTAAATTTTAAAGAAAAAATGAATTTATTTAGAATTTTATTTTACACGATGGAACTCTTTCACACTAAATACATATCTTAATATATAAATACAGGGGAGGCAATTAAAAAGAACAAAAAAAAAACCAGGGAAGGAAAAAAATTACAAAAAGAATATATAGGGAGAAATTGCAAAAAAGAAAAAGAAAAAAAAAAAACATTACCTAAAACAAAAGGTGGGGGGCGGCGAAACCTATACTAGCCGCCGCACCCCATCAGCCCTTCCCTATTTTTTTCTTCTCTTCTTCCCCGGCCTCCAGATCCTTCACAGAACCTGCCCACTCCTCAAGGTTTATTCCTCTCAAGAGAAGATGTTGCACAAGCAGTATTTATTATTCCATGTCATGGGGACGTACGTTGAGACCGGTGTTGCTGCAGCAGGATAGCCAAAGAAGAGACCGTTCAAGAAGTTCAGTTTCAAAGGATGTTATCTGGATGGTCTTTTGGAAAAGTCTACTGACGAGCCTGTCAAGCTCTTTCCTGCACATGCTCACTGAAAGGAAGAACCCAGGACCAACAGACGGGCACGAACACAGGGGCACGAAGCAGAAGACCAGGGAACGAACAAGGACCAACCACACAGGAAACGAATGAAACAAAGAGAAACCAGGGACATGCACAGGACGAACTGAGGGGAGGGAATACCGGAGGAAAGCAAGAAAAAACAGAGGAGGAGAGAACAGCCGGCCACCACACCTTCATCATCGGCTTCATGCCTTCGTCCAGACCGAGTAAGCTCCCCGCCCCATCAATTTATAATTGCATGGGTACTGTGCGAAGGTTACTTTAATTCCCTTCGCACTGCACAGCATGCGTGATCGGTTAATGCATCCGTGACTTTTTTTTTTAGTTTTTTTTTTTTTTTTACGGGTCATTGATCAGGTTGGGCTAGTTGGGTCCAGCCACCTTCTATAGCTAAGCTAGATTCAATCCAGTTTAAAATAATAAAAGGTAAAAAAATTAGTTTTTTTCTCTTTTAATTCAAATTTTGCAGATTTATTCACTGAAACTAGAGTCAGGAATATTGCATTTTTTAGGTTACGTAATATTTATCAATACCAGAGTTGAAAATATTCATACGTAAATATTCACTAATATTAGAGTCAAAAATATTATAGGAAGACCATTAGAGTGGAAAAAAAAATATTTAGCAATTTAAGACAAAACCAGTAATACAGTTTACCTTAGACAGGAAATTTAAAGAGTGATAATAGCTTTCATTTTATGTAACCAGTGTTGTACCATAGAATCATTGTTGACTAGTTAAGGTTTATAGTGACCATAATACTAAATGGTGACTCCTTGAATTAGACCTTCTCTCCTAAAAAATAAAATGTCGGATATCTATTCTTTTTCAATGAAAATTTTTAAAAATTATTGCAATATTCGAGTATGACATAGGTTATCCATTATTAATATAGGTTTATTTGTTTTATTTTATTTTGCTATAAAAAATTAGGTTAAAATATGAGATATTACATGAGAAATAAACTTGATTATTAAATTAAATTAAATTAAAAATAAATATTGTTACTATGTAATAGTATAATTATTAAATTAATCTTGAACAAAAAAAAATCTATGAACTATGTATTAAGGGTAAGGTGGTCATTTCACCATAACACAATTGTGTTTTTACAAATTGCATGGAGTTATGTTAATTATTTTATATTTTTATAGTTAAATTACTTATTTAACCCTAGAATAAAATAATAAAATGCCTAATACTCAGGGATATTTTTGTCTTTTTATTTTTTTTTAAATAATGTAATTACTTTGATGCCTTTAAG
This sequence comes from Populus simonii, assembly GCA_007827005.2. Taxonomy (NCBI): domain Eukaryota; kingdom Viridiplantae; phylum Streptophyta; class Magnoliopsida; order Malpighiales; family Salicaceae; genus Populus; species Populus simonii. The sequence continues at coordinate 46,585,175 of CM017464.2, read as the reverse complement.
AACAAAAACAATATAACTCTTATGCAAGGGTTTTTTTGTCATTTTATATTGGTTTTATTGTAAATAGCAAGGGTACTCAAGGGCATTGTTGTAATTAACATTAATTGAACATGATTAAAAAAACAGTTACTGGTATATTCGCGTCAGCATGCGAACGATCACTGGATCATCTAGATGGCTTGTGTGGAGCCTTTAGGGACAACGTTTGAAAGGTCTCAACACCTCCGACATAATGGGTCGGTGCATGCCTCTAAAGCGCATCGGGATTGACATCAACAACTATTTATTATTTTCTTTCCCTCTCTCAACCTTGAATTTTGCACTAGTCCCATAAGAAAATCACACTAACCCTTCAAATTTATTTCTCCTTCACCTTTGGTTCTTATCCTTTTAATTACTATTTTATTATTTTGAATGAGTTGTGAAATTATAAATATTCTTCAATTTCAATCTCTTTTATTTCTTGATCTTTCAGATTTGGTCCTTATTTTTTTATTGTTATTTTTTATTTTTAATAAGCTATAAAATTACAATTATTTTTCAATTTCAATCCCTTTTATTTCTTGATCTTTTAGATTTGGTCCTCATTTTTTTTTACTGTTATTTTTTTATTTTTAATAAACTATAAAATTACAATTATTTTTTAATTTCACCCCCTTTCTTCTTCTTTTTCTTTCACATTTGGCATATATTTTTTTATTGTTATTTATTTTGTTTGGGATTATTTTTTAGGTTTTTTGTTTACAATTTCATTCTGCATGGGTTTTTTTTTTCCAAATTTGATTTCCATTTTTTTATTGTTATCTTTTTTTCTTTGGCAAGTTTTTTGAATTGGTATTTTTTTTCATGATTTCATCCTCTAAAATTAAATTGGTTGGAAACAAATCTCTTAATTGAACTTTATACAAGGATTTCATGAGTTGCGAGTTTTAGATATTAGATCAGATTTAGAAGATTTATCTCGATTGATTTGTTTTTTTTTTCCTTTTTGAAAGCTAATATTTTTATTGTTGACCTTTTTTTAGAGTTATGCTTTATCATTTTTTTATGGTTTTTCTTCTATGGGATTAGTCTACAAGAATCACTGGTTTCAAATGTTAACGTAGGTGAACTTTTGTTTTTATGGGTACTTTTTAAAAGTTAATTTATTTTAATTTTATCATTCAATATTTAATTTATTTGAAATTAGTATCCTTGCCTTTTGTTTGCCTTTTCTTTTCATTTTATTAGATTATCATGATTCTATGTCCAGAGATAATTTAATCCAACCCGCAGCATAACAAAAGTAATCATTATCTAAATCTTTTCAAGATTTAAGAGATAAAATGGTTGTAGGACTTGAATTCAATGATTTAAAAAAAAAATACATTGATATTCTATAATTTAGTGGAAATAAAATTACATTTACCTATCAAGATTTGAAATGTTACAGTTTGTTTTATGAATCAATGCAAATTTTTTAAATTGATAAAAAGACTGAACTTTAACTTGTCCTCCTTACAAAATTAGAATAACAATTCAAAGCCAAGATTTTTAAGGGAAGGAAATTGAGCAACAAAGTGAACACTTGTCCTAAAACTTCTGTTATGTTATAAAACTTTAACTTCAACACCTCCAGATTCCTGCAACCAGCCATGCGATGTGGAAGAAACTTTTAACCAAACCAAAGGGGTTTGGGAAAACAAAAGACAAAGGCTTCAAAACATCAATTAGCTAGTAACTCTAACATACCAGAAAAGACAAGACTGTTATTCTTTCCTAAACGCACAAATCCTATACCTTAGACCTCAAGGCTAATGCTAAAACTACAATCAGGACAGGACTGTGAATTTATGATACTGCAGCTTACATTGCCTGAGCCAGGTTGAGAAACCCTCCATGCAGCATGCCTGGCAAAAGGAGACAATATGGTAAGACAGATTCATAGATTCCAATCAGCCTTCGTTGTTTTAGGGTAAACACAGCAACTCACTTAACCAGTTGATCTTAGCTAACACCCTTTTCTTGGATGGATTTCTTCCCTTCTTTTTTGAGGAAGAATCTTGGTCTGCCCTAATCTGATAAGATAACAGGAGAAAATTCTGACTAATTTCTGATTCCAATCATGGCAAAATTGCAGTGATGGTATACCTTGTATGCGCAGCAAGAGGAGACAATAGGAAAGACAGATTCATAAATACCAACTGACTTAGCTGCTTGGAGGTAAATACAATAGGTACGGCTTTATGATATTGTACAGAGGCCAAAACAAAACTAGGGGACTAAGGGATTCATAGTTCAAAGAAACAAAAGAATTTAAGAGATTAGAAAGCTAATCCAAAGGATCAAAAGGGACAGAAAAAAAGCTTGACAGAACATGATGCATACAACAAAAGGTGGAAATAAAGATATAAACAGTTGAAGGTGGAAAAACTAAGTAACTAGATGAGAATCTAGAGAGTTTCTGAAGATGGCAACTGCTTAGGCACCATTCCCCCTCTCACTCTGAGTCATCCAGCAACTGGCATTCTCACAGTCCATCACCCTGAACTTGTTCAAAAAGGCTCTATGTTCTAGTTAAGGGAAATTATGACTGACTGATGAGGCTAACTACAGGCAAAGGCGGATTCTTTGCTCTTCCCTCTCTTCACCGGTTATTGTTGAGGATTGGCTGTCTCTTTCCGCAATTCGTTTCTTGTAAGGCACAAACCCTTTCGGGCACTTTTCATTGATCACTTTTGATCCAGATGAGGCTGATTTCTTGGTTAGCTTAAGCTCAAAAATTGGGGATAGCTCTTTTTCCTCGTAAGAAAATTGTTGACTTTCGGTCTCGGCATCCATGTTTTTATCTCCATTTTCCCCTTCACTCACTGATCCAGAGTTGGAACCAGTCCAAGATACTTCCTTTGGAATCTCTTTATCTTGGACTTCATCTCCTTTTGAATCTAAATTTTCTATTGCGGGCTCTTTCTTGTGAAATGGTATGCAAGGAAATGGCATGGCTCCATAAAAAGTCCACCAAGGCAGAGTAGCAGAGTCCTTTTGTGCAGGACTTGAGTTTTCCTTTTGAAATTTCATGTAACATAATGCTCCATGAGATACATGTGGCAAAGGACTCCAAGTGGATTCCCCATTCCTGGACGGAAATTCTGTGGCCACATTGTTCAGTGTTAATGGTCGCACAAGTTTTTCTTCTGCAGTGTCTGGTGTAGACAATTTAGAAGTTCCCATGTTTGGAGAAGATGGTTTATGGCATTCTGTGACTAATACTGTCCATCCAAAGAGCTTCAGACTTCGAGTTGATGTTTCCTCAACAACAGGTTCTTCAGAAGACACATTTTCTTTGGGAGAGGAGTCAAGTTTCTCGACCTTCAAGCAAACAGAAAAAAACATTTAGGACAACCTGAGAACTTTTAAGACATCGGAAGCAGAGTAAAATTCTGATTTGTTATAGGAGTAAGCCAATACCTTGGGAAATTGCTCATCAGGAACTGAACTAGCAGTTGCTGGAGATGGAGATCCATCCTCTTCAGGAGACGAATCAGCATGATGAACACCACCAGCAAATGAAACTGGTGATAAGCTGTGGTTTGGTGTGTCTGAATCAGTGGAACCAAGGGCATCTGAACCAACTGCAGACAATACTGATGTTGGAGATTGGTTTTCCTGTTCTGAAATGGAAAAATTTGGAGAAGAAGACCTTAGTGACTTCTCAGGAATAAGCTCTTTTTCTAGAGGATGTGCCAATTTGCGGGGGTAAGGATGCATAGGTTTTCGCTTTGGTCTAGGAGGAGGAATTTCAACTGGTTCCACTGAGCTAGTGTTGCTGCCACCAGACTCACGCACAACCTACCCCGAATAAAAATACATTGTAAGAGCAACATCAAGCATGAAAAATGAACCCATCGAAGATCATTCGCACTCCTCGGGTTCGTCAAAAATCCAACCTCCTTTAATTGAGGGTATTTATATATTATGGTAGAGCAGATGCTGGAATAAGAGCAGTAAACCTTAGAGAAGAATTTCTGAGCATGGCTTCGAATCTGAACTGCAGTCTTTGTGCCAACATGCTCTGCCAAAGGAAACACAATGATTTAGATTCACAAGTCAAAGAACAAATAAACTTAATTAAGATCCTTGACAATCAATTATACCTTCAATCCGTCTCCAAGCACGACCATAAAGCTTTAGAGCTTCAAGGAACTTCTTATGCTCTTCCTCTGTCCATCTTTCTCTTTGCTTCGTGATGGTGTATGGTTTCCTCGCCTAATTAAAAAAACATCCATAGGATGGGTATCAAGTAATAATTGTGGAGAGTTACATCAATCACAATTTACATCCAACATGTTAAGAATAAAACCTTGGGAGAGAAATCACTCCCACAAGAGAATTGCTCCTTTAGTTGCTGCCCAGATGCATTATTTAGTGTAGCACTCAGTGAAATTCCATTGCCTGCTGGGAGAACCAGATTCAGTCGAGTCCCTCCACACTGATCCTGCATCAAATGTGGGAAACAAAGACATCAGAAAGGTATCCCAGCTTCCACCACTACCAGTGCTAGCACGCAACTCTGTATTAAGTACACACGATTCTTTTAACTTGCAGAAAATTCAATATCCATTAAAATTCATTAATTGAGCAGCTACAATAAAATTCAACAAATCAAGAACCAAATGAGTATCATACTTCATAAATCTAACTAAAACACAATTAAAATATCAGTTACAATGTGCTTATGCTCCTTTATCTTGCAAGACAAAAAAAGGCAAAGAATTGAATTTATAAATAATAAATGTTCACAAAAGCAGCAACTACCTGAAACTTGAATATCAATTTCCCAAAAACAACTACACTCGTAAAGAAACTTGCTCGTGTAACTATATAGCCAGACAAAAGACAGCTCAACATCAGCAAGAATATATCATCACAAATTTTGCCACTTGCCACAGATAGTCACCTTTCCGACCAGACAACTTCTTACCACATGAATATTATAACTCTTTGTGTCAAGAATAAGACTTTTAACACAAGTCTTCATTATATGGTCTCCCTTTTAGATCCATCTTTCCTTAATTACAGTAAGTCAATTCTTGCAAACAACCACAACCACAACAATAACAATCAAAAAAATTCATCATACCCTTTTGAGTTTCAAAATTTATAAATTAAATGCACTGATCCAAAAAATAAAATCAAATAAAGTTCATTCTCATACCTGAATAGCCATAGCCGAAAAAACCGTTCAAAAAATCGTAGTAAAAGAAACTCTTATTGAACCCTTCTTGATGATATCTTCCTCAAACTCATAACCCAACATAATAATTCCAGTAAAATATCTCTCTGTCTCTCAACTTTCACTTGCTCTCTGACAAAACAAAAAAAACCTGACCTGACCCTTCAAAGCAATGAAGTCATACCTTGATATTCGAACAAAAACCCTCTACAAAAACCTAGAGAGATTGAAACTTTTGGCTTCAACCAAGCTAAAAAAGGAAAACCCAGAAGAACTAAACAAGCAACAGAAGGAGAAGTGAAGAAACAGAAGGAGAAAGGAAGGAAGACAGGTAGAGAGAGAGAGAGAGGCGTGTGAGTCTGTATGTCTATTTGGCTTGTGATGGAAAAACAAAAAAGGGAGAGAAAAATAAGAGAGGAAAGGAAAGGATGCCACGTCAGAAGTGATTTTTTATTCTTTTGTTTTTTTAAGATAGAAAGCTCGAGAATTCAATGGAATCTTGTGGCTCGCGTCAAAAGAGCAGCAGAACACGTGGCATTTTATTTTTTATATTTTTTGCATCTTCCCTTTTTATTAGGCAAGCATGTTTAATTTGGTGGAGAGAAAAATGGAGGCAATTTTTTTATGTTTTTATAGATAAATAAGTAAATAAATAAATAATTTATTATCCATTCTAGTAAATAAATATAGAAGTTAGATATTGTAAAAATCATAGACGGATACAGATATATCCTAGGGTGGACCTCTAGCATGTGTTATAGGTGTCATGTCATCTTTATGCCCAAGATTTTATGTACCATAATATTCTATATGACATCATCTTATTAATAATTTTGTATGATATCACTCTCATTCTTAAATTTTCGTTGCATATCTGTATTTATATTTTTTTAATTAAATATATTTTTATTTTTAAAAACTATTTTAATAATATCTAATTTCTCTTATTTTTTTTCAGTTTTATTGAGACAAATATTAGGAGTTAGCCTTGTTCAAGGCAGTTTAATTTCTTATTAATTTATTCTAATTAATTGAATTGTTTTCACGAAAGACAATTTGTAGGCAATTCATGGACGAGTTTTCAAAAGCTCCAACTGTCTCCCATCTTTTTATTTCACTAAAAGTCTTTATAGGATCATTCTTGCTATTATTATTACTATTATCTCAGTGGTAATTATGAGTATAGTAATGATTTTTAAAGTATTTTTTATTTAGAAATATAGTAAAATATATTTTTTTTATTTTAAAAAAATTATTTTTTATATCGACACATAAAAAAATTAAAAAAATTAATTTTAATTAAAAAAAACAGGCTAAACACTTTGAAATTTGAACCGCCCAGCCAATTACACACTTCTTCGTATTTCCACCTCATCACTGGAAAGCGTAAGAAGCATAACTTTATTGATCTTTCATGAACACTGGAAAGTCCCATGTAGAGGAAGCAGTAGGGACCACAAGCCCGTCTCCTACTGGTCTAAATTGGCGAGCACATTACCTGTCATTCGTACCTCTCGTAGCCAGTGGAAAGTGATGGCTAGGGACGTTGAATTCATAATTATCTATGCATAGATATTTATTTTATATATAAAAAAAAATTGTTAACACTCAAATATTGAGTGAAATTATTTCCAAGGCTGTCAATTCAAGGTTCAAATCTTGAAATAAATCGAGAAAAATAAGTTGAGGTTGAATATAATATTATGAGGATGTAAGAATACCATCAAAATAAATAAAAAAATATCATTTTAATTATTTAAAAAAAAAAATTATCTTTTAAATCGATTCAGCTTTATAAATGAAATATCCTATAATTGTCACTAATATATTAATTTTTTTAAAAAATAATTACAATTATAAAAATAAAAATTCAACTCAATATTCTCAAAGAATTCATTTGGTTATTGATTTATCTAGTTTTATAGCTTTAAAAACCAAGCTTTAATATAAATAAATAGATTTATACTAATGATGGATGTAAGAATCGTGAAGGTGGTAATAAAATCCAGATGTAATAAAAAAAACTCAATCATGACCTGAAGAACCTGGATAAATATATATAAATGCACAATTTAGTCATTAAAAAATTAAAAAATATATATATTAAAAGAAATATAAATTGATAACGAGGGTGACCGAGAGAAAGAGAAGGTAGGCCTAGAGTTGTGGATTAGAAAAAGGTCAGGGGACTTTCCTCTGCACTTTTGGCCACGTAAGCACCACCACTGGCCGCCCTTGCTTGTAAACACTGACACGTGTATTTTTCTAAAATAAATAAGAGAGAGAACAAAAAGGGATAAACATCATTGCTAGCCACTCATTTTTATTCATCTTCAATTTTTATTCTCACAAATCTCTGGCCACATGTTTTGTTTTCTTTGGGTTACGAGAGTTTCTTGGTGGGAGGAAATGATTAGAAGAGGATGATCTCATTTTAAGTGTTGTGTGAACTTTTTGCCTTTTTCAACCATACATCTATCGTGATATCATATGATAATATGATTCAAGAAATTAAGATGCAAAAGGTACAGCTGTCAGCCTTCATCTGGGGACTGACTGCAGGTTAATTAATCATATCAATAAATTAACTCGAGTTTTTAATTTTAAATTTCATTATTTTTAAAAAAATTATTTGATTTTAACCTAAATAAAACTTAAACTTAGTTAGATAAACTTGTTGGGTTATTTAAATTTAATCATATTAATATCAAAATTCATTCAACTTAAAACTTAAATTGAAATATAAATTCATCGATGAACTTGATGTTGAAGATATTTCTTTCTAATTCTTTCTACTATAAATGTCAAAAACTTGTTAGCCTGTGTGTAATAATTATATGAGTATATTTGAAATTGTGGTAGCTGTTATGATTTAAAGTACTTTTCGTTTAAAAATATATTAAAATAATATTTTTTTTATTTTTAAAAAATTATTTTTAACATCAGCATATCAAAAAGATTTAAAAATATAAAAATAATAATTTTTAGTAAAAACAAATTTAAAATTTAAGGGAATGTGATTTACATTTCTAAACAGGCTCTGTACGTGATGCTTTTCAATAATATTTTTCAATCAAAAAGTATATAAAAAAATAATTTAAAAAACAAAACTAGAACATTTGCATATCAGGCAGATCTTGTGCAACATGCTTATGCCATGTTAGCCATCACCATTTTTGCTTGTTGCCCTGGATCTTTCAACATCTTGTCTTTGGTTGGGTGACTGTGTGGTGGTGGTGGTGGTGGTGGTTGGTGGGTCAGGTGGGGTCATCTTGGTTTGCATATAATTGTGACGTCTTGTATGGCCATTCATCATGAATCTGTGGCTTACAATATATCTCTTCAGCGGCTTGCTGTGATCGTCAAATTTTCACATTTTCCTTTATTGAGTTTTGACTTCTTTTTCTTCTTCTGCTTTTTCTTTATCATTTTTAAGTTTTTTCTTTTATATACTATAAAATCTGGAAAATCACACTTTTTATATCAAGATCTTGACTAGGGCCCATTTATTTTATAAAAAGTGATCTTTAAAATATTATTTTTAAATTTGTTGGTTTTTGTTTACTATTAAAAAAAATTAATTAACAAAAAAAATTTTCCAGTCAAAAAAATTCTAGTTTGATTTTCAATAAAATATTTTTCTTTCTATAAATTACAAAAATTCAAAAATATATTGTTATTTATTGATTATATCATTTATTTTATTAATATATATTTTGTTTTGAATTATTTTTCTTAAATTTCTTTTCTTAAAATTTGATTTAATTTAATTTCTATATCAATTCTAGTTTTCATTATATTGATTTTTATTTTTTTATTATTATTTTCTTAAAAAAATTTATCTATTAAATTTAATTTTCATTTTTATTACTATTTATTTTATTTAAAATAATTTATGAAAATAATTTTTTTTAATTTTATCATTTTTCAATTTTTTTCACATGAAAAATCATCAATCAAGTTCATATGCTATAAGAGCCCACGGTTTTATACAAATGAAAAGATTACAACACAAAAGCTGCATTTAATTAGTATAAATACATATATAAAAAGAAGAAATATGTTTGAACGAGGAAATAAAGGTTAATCTATTAAATAAATCTATTTCTAGAAAAAATTTATCTTTTTATATTTTTAAAATAATAAATACATGTCTTTTATATTATCTTTTTCATCACAAAACAGTAAACAAACAACATGTGAATACTGAAAAAGTTTAAATATAATTATGAAAAAACAAAATTATATAAAAAAAATTGGAGATCGATTATAGCCTTGTTATAAAAAGCAAAAAATAAAAAAATAAAATAAAAAACATGAATCGACATCAAATGTATTTGCTCATTTCCTTTTCTCTAATTTTGACGGGCCCTTCTTTTCTCTTCCACTCCTTCTTCATGTTATCCTTATATATTTGCCTCAGCAAGGACAGACATTGTTATCATGGATATTAGCCACAAGAGTTGAGAATCTCCTAGGGGAAGGGGACAGCTCAAAGTACCACACAAAGGGGCAGATATTGGAATGGATGCTCGTCTTTTTCGAGCTGTTCCTCGTAATAGTACCAGCCAGACCTGAATCATCACCAGGTACAGATAAAACTACGGGTGTGTTTATTTTTTTGGTTCAAATCCTTCTTTAAAATGATTTTTAAACTTTTTTAAACTAATGTTTCTTAGTTTTTTTTTTAAGATTTTGATTAAAAAAAATTATTTTTTATTCTTTACACTTGATTTATTTATACCGTTCTTTTTTATTTTTATTTTTATTATTTTATAATTTGTTTTTGTAATGTTTTATTTTTCTTTACACTTTTTTTTAAAAAAATAATTATCATACAAATACTAAAAGAAAATGATGTTTTGCTATATCAATTATAACATTGTTCTATTTTCTACTATATTAAAAATTAACTTAAGATTTTACATGTTTTTATTAACATATATGATTTTCATTTTATTTTATTATATGTAGGCATCGACTTTTTTATTCATAATTATATTTTTTTGCTTGCATTAAAAAACATGTTAATAACACCTACATACCCATTATTTTGTATTAAAAAACAATTATTTGACCCGCAGCGAGGCAAGTCGAATTGACGCGTTAACACTTTTTTTTTTCATTTTTATTGGCACAAATGATTCTTAGTTTATTTAATTCAATGCATGCATATGCTTTTTGATTTATAATTAGAAATTTCTTTTTCTATAAAAAAAACACGTTGGAAAAGCCTACATATTCATTTTTAACCAAAACAAATATCCGACCCATGGCAAAGCGCTGGTCAAATAACTTAATGTTTAGCTATATATTAGGTAACGTTTGGTTACTATACTGGGATAGAGGAGACCGGGGGAAAATTGTGCTCAGTAATAATGTACATAACAAAATGACTGTCTCTATATCCTGTTTGGTTATGATGAACAAGACATGATAAAATATAAATATATATATTCTACCCTTGATATATATTGTTGTTATACTTACATATTTTAAAAATAATTAGGTATTAATTTTTTTTACTTACTTCAGTTTATATTAAGGCCCCGTTTGTTTGCTGGAAAGTAATTTCCTTTTGAAAAATAAATTCCGGGAAAGTGAATTATTTTCTGATGTTTGGCAGTGTAATGGAAAATAAGTTTGAAAACATTTTCCAATGTTTGGTTATATCATGGAAAATGAGCTAGAAAATAACTTATTAATATTTTATTTTTCTCAAGTTTATTAAAATAATGAGGAACAAATTTTACAAATTAAAAAGTTGAATAAGAATGAAATTGAAAAAAAATATAATTTCATAAATTATCTCAAATAAAATAAAAAATAATCAAAATAATAAAGATCAAATCTAAAAAATAAAAAAATAAAAGATGAAGAAATTAAAATAATAATAATTAATATTTTATAAATTATTTCAAATAAAATAAGTAACAATCAAAAAAATGAGGATCAAATTTGATACATAAAAAATTTCAATAAAAAAATGATAAGGGAAAAGCAAATAACAATTATAAAAATGAGGACCAAAGTTAATATAAAAATTAAATTTTAAGAGATGAAATTGAAAAATAAATATTCAAAACAAAATATATATAGCAATCAAAAGTTTGAGGACCAAATTTGATATAATCAGCAAATAATATGACATTTTTAAATTTTTCACAACTTCCAGAAAGTATTTTCCGCCCAAATTTTCTAGGAAAACACTTTCCTAGAAGCCAAGTCAAATTTTTCTTTGACTGGAAAGTGTTTTCCATTGACTAACTTTCCTAATGGCAAACAAACACATGAAAGTTTCGAAAATAGTTTCCCGAAAGTGAATTTCGGGAAACAAACATAGCCTAAGTGTTAAAATTAATTATGCTATAGTAACCCTAGTTACAAAACCAGGACTGCCTGACTGGTTAACTCGGAATCAGGTTGACCCAGGGCTTGTACTGACCCGAGTTTAAGAAAAAATAAAGGATTGACTTTACCTAACCTAGTTAAAAACCCAGGTCAATCAATGGCACAACACAAGTTAAAAAAAAATTGTTACCTTTTTTCTTTTAAAAAAAGTCAAAACAAAGTTGCTTTGATTATTTTTTAAAACAAATGGGTTAACCGAGTTGACCCTCCCGACTTGTGACCTAAACTTTACCTTGGGTTGACTCCCAAGTCAGGTTTTCAAAATATGATAATAATCACTTTTATCCATACATTGCCTCGGTTGATTCCCGAGCCAAGTTTTAAAACTTTGATAATAACAACTTTTATCCTCGCATTGGCCGGGTTGACCCTCTTGATCCATGACCCAGGGCTTGCACCGGGTTGGCCCCCAAATATAGTTTTAAAATTATAATAATAATCATTTTTATTTTTATGCTAACTCGGGTCAATTCAGGTTGACCCTCTTAATATGTGACTTGAGCCTTGCTTCAGGTCGACCACCAAATCGGGTTTTAAAATTATAATAATAATTACTTTTATTCTTATACTAACTTGAATTAACCCGGCCTGTGACCTGAACCTCGACTAATGACCTGGGTTTTACCTAGGATCGATCCTCTAAATTAGGTTTTAAAGCTATGATAATAATCATTTTTATACTTACAGGTCTTACTTGGATAATTTTAAAATTGACAGTTTTTTACAATGATATTTTAAGAATAAAAAATAATAAATATTGTTTCTGTAGACATGTCTCATTTGTACCTTCTATTTTTTAAGTACAGAAATTCACTTTAAAATTATCCCCGAGAGAGATTTATTTTTATGTCTTTGTTCCTGTGTTTGTCTCTATCTCTTCAACTAAATATATTTTTATCTTTATTGTCTTTATCTTTTTTTGTCCCAGGACAGTAACCAAACATTATCTTAGAATTGTGATAAATTTATTATTTTTATGGATAATATATGTTTTTAATTTTTATATTGACTATTAAATATTACATTGTGATTACTAAAAAAATATTTAGTATTTTTTTAATCGAGAGACTCAAAGGAAACAAAAAAAAAATCATATCACCTCAAACATGATAAATATTACAGTGTTCATAAAAATAGTTAAGTTGGTTTAGTTATGTAATTATATCCAACCTAACTTTTAATATCTTATAAAATATAAATTTGATCTTATAACGGGCGAATTAAACTATATACTAAAAACAAAAGAACTAAAATGCATGGAACACAATAAAGATTACATGAATACACACACACTAGGACTAGGGTTACTTAGAGTGGCTTTTACGGGTTTTAAAAATCTCAACATGCACGCGATTCATAATATCTATTTATTAAGTGTTAAAGTTATGTTTTACTAATTCCTATTAATGTGAGATTCAATTTTTTAAAAGAATTTTAAATTGATCTAATAAATTAACTCTTAAATTAATATTTTTTAAATTAATGGCATGAGAGTTATATCAATAGGAGTTTAATGGGTCTTGTTGTATAAATATAGACTTTCAATCCTTAGATTTGCACACTAAAATACAAACGTTTACCTATAGAAATATACTATTAAATTTAAGTGTGTTAGAACTTAGAAGTACCAAAACTTTAAAAAAAATATGAGTATTTTTATCAATAGAATGATGTATATTTTGATGTATTTGTTTTTTCACATAAGATCTAAATGCAAATTGTTTTAAAAACATGTTTGGATCTATCAAGTCTAACAATTAGTATCAGAACCTATAATAATATACCTTCCTTAATATCTATGTTGATATATATGTTTAGGAATTTTCGTGCCCAAATAAATTAATTAATCTTCTTAATTATATTTGTCATGAAAATTTTTAATAGTCAATTGATTTATTTATTTTTTATTCTACCATATTTTATATGCCCTAAAATTTTAGGAACAACCTTGTTTCCAATTAATGATTAACTTGACTTTATTTATGGCTTCAAAGTTTAGTTTATGGTGGAATGAGTTTTAATAATTGCCATGAACATCATGCCTAGTAGCAAAGAAGATAATTGCCATCAACATGCCTAGTAGGAATAAATTGAAAACCATTTGTGCCAAAAATAAATATTTTGGGGTTTTTATTTTAGGGGTTGTTTTGATGCTTCATATGATTATAAATCATTAAAAAAAAATTAATTTCTAATCATTCAATATTTGTGCTATCTTTTTTTTTTCAGGCTATGTAATATTTGTGCTATGTAATTTTAACTCACGTGTATGTCACTTTGATTTTTTACATGGTTTATTTTCATGGATTTATTTTTGTTTTCTTTGGTGCTTCTTTTATGAATTAAAAAAAAGGTAACATGTTATTTTATGTTATATAAAATTATGTCTTAACTTAATGTCTAGTGATCGATATGATTTTAAATAATTAGGGATTAGCCATAACATCCTTAATTAAATAAAATTATATATTATGCTATGTTAGAATCACATAAAGAATTATAGACATTAATTGTAATCAATTATCATTATTTATACAATTGATTAAAATAAAATATCATATTATTTCTTATAATATACCTACAAGAATTATAAATTAAGTAAATAATTTGATAGTTTTATTGTAAGGTTTAAGATAGAATATCTAATTATTCTCATAATATATACCCACAAAATTATGAATTCAGTATGTAATTTGATACTTCTATCATACAATATATTTGAACCTGCTTGAATTAGAAATTTAGCCCACATGTAATTTTTATGTCATTAATTCAATTTTAGCATGAATTATATTGGTAAAGTATGAAATTTTTTTTTTCTTCAAATTTAACATAAACATCTACTTTAAATTTGTTTTTATATTTATACAATATGCTAATTTCTGATCTAAAATGTGATGACTATAAAGTATAGAAGGAAAGAATTCTCCTTCATTTAGGGTAGATGGACATAGATTATACAATTAAAAAATATAAATCACCTACAGTTACTAATATCAGCACTTCAGAGGATATTGCACTTTATAAATTATGGGAACGATCTAATCGTCTTAATATGATGTTCATAAAAACTAGAATATCCGCTGGTATATATGGCTCGGTTAATCAAAATGATAAAGTTTGTAATTTGCTAAAAGCAATTAATTATCAATTTGTCAATTCATATAAGGCACTCGAAAGTATCGTAATCATAAAGTTCTCATCTATAAGGCTAACTAGTGTGAGAGAAAAACTTTTGATTTTATGTATACATTAAAAATCATGGAGAAGTATTTTTTTTAATCTATTTACATAATTCATGGATTTCAATTTTATAGTTTATTCAATTAACAACAAAAACAATAATGCATTGTTTTTCACCTTGCTTGACACCTTCTACAATTTTTTTTTAAATTTATACTTTTATAATATTATATAACTGTTAAAAATAAAATACTTTGAATATTTCATTTTTTAAATATTTCAAATCATAGATGTTATAATTTTTTTAATATTTTGAATATAACCCATGAATGTAAAGGCATTAATATAATATATTTTTTATATGTGACACACAAAGGGTTGTCTTATTGTTGAGAAATCCATAAATCAAATGGCTAGAAAAAAAAAAATGCTACATAACCTTCTGAACATTGGTTTGAGCCTTAATTCTTATGTATCAAACATCACAAAAGATATCATTCATTGTCTAGATTAATTAGGCTCAATTTGTTTTGTGATGCACTGTGATCTATGTTTTGATTTAATCAACATACACCACAGTTGTATATATATTATACTAAGAATTCTCTTTTGAAAGCTTGATTAATAAAAGACTATATATAATTTATAGTTTTTCTTAAGTCTATTTTTTTCAAACTACAACATCAAAAAGCTATTTGCATATTTATAGCGTGTGTTTGATATTATAGTAAATTTTGAGATTATAATTTGAAAAGAAGAATTTTAAAAAAAAACTTTAAATTATAATTTTATGTTGTATATTAATTACCAAATACTTTCAAAATTGATGATTTTTTTGGTGCTAACCAGGGTATCCCAGGCGCTGGTCCGTACTAATCCCCGCCCCGGGTGGCAAGGGCTCCCCAAGGGACCTTCTACAGACGAAGAGAGGGGTCGAACCCCTGACCTCGTAAGCAGTACGAGCGCGTCTAACCGCTTCACCAGGACCCATGATTGACACATTATATAGTTTTAACTCACGTTTTGAAATTGAACCCTTGGACAATAACTTACAAGACATTAAGATAAACTGATGGGGTTACTGGTTTTGCTGTGAATTTATTATTGTGCACATAGACTCAGTGTCATTGTGGATTAAAACAATGAGATTACTATTTTGCCCAAGTAAACATAACACAATTGGTCTTGTGAATGAGGGAGGGTATAATAATCTTTTTATCTATCTGCATAATGAAATTATTGATATGTTAATGGAGGCAGAAATTTAAACACTAATAAACAGGGGCATTTTTGATATTTTCATGGTAAATGCTTAGTAAAATTACCACAACACACTTGAATCATAATTGTTGTTGCCTTGGGTCAATGGGTTTTGTCTTTTCATTTTTCTAGTAAGTATTGAGTTTGAAAAGGGGCAGTTTAGTATTTTTAGCATAAATAAAATATTATTTAATATAAAAAAGTGGTTGTGTGTGAGTTTTAAAATTGTATTTCGAGTGGAAATTAAATTACTATGTAACCTAAAAACAAAAGTGAGTAGAATAAATAAAAGGACTTAAAACAAAATAATAAGAGGGGTGAAATTGAACAAAGAAAAAGGTGATAAAGCATGAATTAATTGAGAAGGAAAGCTTGGGGGCAAAATAGAAAAAAACCTAAAAACAATGGGTCAATGTGAAAAATTAGAAAATTGGGCAATATAAATACTCAATTTTCTTCTCATGGCTGACGGCATTTCCAGCAAAGAGAGGAGGAGGAAATTTTGATTTTTTCTTTTAAAATTCTTGTCAAATCCACTCAAAATTAAAAGAATTAGTGCGTGTAAGAGTTAGATAAGGAATTAAGAGGGAGAAATTGAGTGTTTTGGGTAGTTTTTGGGATAAAGTAAGGGTTAGGGTTTTGGAAGAAAGAGGGAAAAGAAGGGATTGATGAAGGCTTTGGGTTTTTTTTTTCATCCAACACTTGTAAAAGCATCCCATTAAGATAAGGAATGCCTCCACATAGATTAATTTCATTGAATTTATGATTTTGTTAATGAATTGAAATTGTTAGATGTATGTGAGGATGAAATTGAATTAATTATATGATGAATGGATGTAATTGTGAGATTTACGTTTGTATACATGAATTAGGGTTGGGTAAGGATTTAATTTAAAAAATGTAAAGGATAAGAACCCCTCCCTAATTGTGTTGAATTTCGGCCAATAAGAAGAAATTGGTAAAGAAATTAGTAAATTGAGAATTTTGACGAAATTAATTAGGATTGTAGGGGATTATGACTATAAACAAGTTGGTATACCTGTAAAGGTTGGTATTATTATAAATGTTATGCAAAGATGGTAATAAAATAAAAACAAACCTTCCCAGGATGTTGTGATTTAAATATGTGTGCATTAATATATGTAATTTTTAATAATGTGTAAAGTTAATTACATCTAGAATATATATATATATATATATATATAGACACACATGTGTGTGTGTGTGTGTTCATTTATGTATTTCTAATTGTTTTAATTTTAAATATTTGTTCCCATAATTATAAAATAATAAAATGATAATTCTAATGAATGTTTGTTAAAGGAAATATAAGTTGATATTATGATTAAGATATAAAAGACCGGGATAAATATTGTGATTGATATATATAGGTTGTGAATTTATTGAGTTGATAATTTAATATTGAAGATATAGAGAAAACCTCAATCAAAATTTTGATAAAAAAAATTTATATAAAAAAAAATGAATTATTATAGTTGGATATGTAATTGGTATTTTTGGGTTGTTACACCCATAATCTTTCAAAGATTGTACTAAATTGATTTAATTTTTTTTTCAGATTTTTTTTATAAATGATTTTTGTTAATACCATAATTTTATAGGTTTATCACTATCTCATATGTTAGGTCACAAGTTTCACGTGTCAACCCAACTCTAACTTAAACAATATTATTTTAATTTATTTATTGGTGTTATCTAATTTTTTATGATTAAATTAACCAAAATTTAAATTGATATTAAATTTTTATTATTTTTTTAAAAACACAACCGTATCCTGTTTATTTAATTTAAAAGAAAAAAAATTAGTACTAGCCGCATCATGATGCGGGGCCATCGATCTAGTTACTAAGCTAAACAAAGTTGATAGAAACCAATCATGACCAAAACACATGGATCGAGGGGGCGTGAGAGCTGTCCACAGCTTTGCGTAAAACGGGCGCCACCACTTCCTTTTCAAGTCTATCTCTTTGGGTATCCCTAAAAGGCCTCACGTTATATTCTCCTGCATATTCTCCTTCATCCTCTTACACCTTGACGCCTATTTTTGGCCTTTTTGGCCTTCCTGCCCGTCCAATAACACTGTTTGTTGCGTCGCAAATTCCATCTCCTCCACACAGCACCACCCCTTTTTTGCCTATCACATTTTTATTTTATTCCAATTCCAGAGACAAAATTTTATTGTCTTTTACTCTCATCATTATTTACTCTCTTTTAAGTCTTGTTATATTAAAAAAAAATCAACAAAATCTCTGTTTTCTAGGTACACACGTTTTCTTTCGCACCATACCTTATCACGATTGTAGGATATTAAGATATCATACTTTACTGTTAAAAAAATAAATGTTAAACATATATATATATATATATATATATATATATATATATTATAGATTAGGTTCAGGTAAATTTTGAGTAACATTTAACAATATTTATATTCTATTTATTTATTTATTAACTATCAGGTAAGATAATTATCTAAAAAAATAATTATTTATTCGGGACAAATCAGATTAATATTTTTATCAAGTTCAGAATAAAATGTCTTTTTTAATTTTAGATGTAATGTTTTTTCATTCACATAATAATGTCTATTATGATAAATATACGTAAATTTCACTTTTATGTGAACAATAAAACAAATTAACTAAAACAAGAGTGACCAAGTTGCATTTGATTAGTATTTTAGAAGAGAAAATAGAAAACAAATTAAATAAAAATAAAACATAAACATGAAATAAATCTGTTTTTAAAATTAATTTCTATACTTTAAAAATAAAAAATATGTGAAGGTATGTTTACTCTATCTCTATTGTCTCCTCCTTTTTATAATGAGATAATAATCAAACATTACCCTAATAATCTCTCACTCTACGAAACAATTTTGGGACTCAACTGAGAAATAGATACTAGTTTAGGGGCTAACTTGGGGTTTCTCACATAAAAAAAAAAACCCCTTCATCACCACCACTACTTATATATATAACGCATCCTTTCAAACATCCTCCTTTTCTCACACAGATTTATTCTTCATCTCTCTCTCTAACCTCTTAAGATCAAATCAATCAACAATGGCTACTGATACCGAGAAGATCTCTCAGCTCAAATCCGCTGTTGCTAATCTCAATCAAATCAGGTAATCTTAATTTCCTGCTAATCTCACTAATCAAAGTGATTCCGTTTCGTTAATGAGATGATGAAGCCAAGAGATCTCAGATCTACCGACAATTTCTTGATTTTGTTTCGTGATTTTGTGCAGTGAGAGTGAGAAAACTGGATTCGTCAACCTCGTATCTCGCTATCTCAGGCAATTCATTATTCTTCAACGAGTTTCCTTTTAAAATTTTGATTTTGTTGCTTAAAAATTAAATAATTATGTTTTTTTTATAATTGCGATATATGTATTGGTTCTAAGTGCAATGTGATGGAGATTTTTTTTATATATATTTGGATGTTTTTTTTTTTTTTGTTATGAGATCTGAGATTTGGAATTTATTGAATTATTTAGTGATTGTTTGATTTTTTTTTGTGAATTTTGTGTGTGAAAGTGGGGAAGCGCAGCAAGTTGAGTGGAGTAAGATTCAGACACCTACTGATGAAGTAGTGGTTCCTTATGATACCTTGGAGTCAACTCCTGAGGGTAATTGATAAAAATCTGAATTTTTATTGCATTTTTTTTTTAACCCAAACTTGTGTGGTGTTGCTTAAAGTGATTTGAATTTTTGTTGCAGATCCGGAGGAAACCAAGATGCTTTTGGACAAGCTTGTTGTTTTGAAGCTTAATGGAGGTTTGGGGACAACAATGGGATGCACTGGTCCTAAGTATGTAAACTTTTGTTCGTTATGCTTGGTGCATTTTAATTTGTACATCAAATTGCCAGGGGAAAAAAAAAGAGAAGGCAAATGTCAGATTGGTGACCACAGTGTTATGGTTATCTTTCTTTTGGTTGAAATGAATTACCCCTTTGTTTGTGGAACAGAATGGAGGTTAAGGAGATGCCTTTGACATTGAACTTGATTTTTTGTTGTTGTGTTTCACAGGTCTGTCATTGAAGTTCGTAATGGACTGACATTTCTTGACCTTATTGTCATCCAGATCGAGGTGAGTGTTTGTTGCTTCTCTTCTCTTCTCTTCTCTTCTCTTCTGCTTTGATTTTGATTTGGTTCTGTTTTTGCATGGATCTAACTGTTAAAGTTGCTGCAGAGTCTTAACAAGAAATATGGGTGCAGCGTTCCCTTGCTTCTAATGAACTCATTCAACACTCATGATGATACACAGAAGGTGCCTGATCCTTACCTTTTTCTCCTGCTCTTTGTCTTGTCCTTGTTAGATTTAAATTGTATACTAACACCAGTTGTTGTCGTCCAACTTAGATTATTGAGAAGTACTCAAACTCAAATATTGAGATTCACACCTTTAATCAGGTTTGTGACACTACAGTTTGATCAGTTTCCTTCAATATTTGTGTTTTGCTTTGCTGAAAATGTTAAAACAACAAATTGGCCTTTTCCCCTTTGGAATTGCACAGAGCCAATATCCTCGTCTGGTTGCTGATGATTTTGTGCCATTGCCTTCAAAAGGACACACTGACAAGGATGGATGGTATAGTTTCTAATTTCTATATTTTACCATATGAAGTTTAATGAATATCTTTCAGTCAATTTTACCATTTTGCATGCACTTTATAATTATATATTCTATCAGATGAACTGTGATAATAATATATTTGGCTCCAGATGCTTATGAGTTTGAATATGTTGTAAAACTAGGGTAGAGCTTGAACTTCTCTGAACTCTAATTGAGACAGTTGAATTGAAAACTCTTTGATTCACCTGCTGTTCTGAGCTTGTGAACTTCCATCAATCTATTCCACCTCTTACTTCTAGAGTCTTATGTAAGGGATTTTTTGGATGCTTATCAAGTCGTTTATTTATTTATTTGTATACCAACTTCTAAGGAGTTGTATAAACTTTCCTGACTCAATTTATGATTTTCTGACCTGATTTAAATCCAGAAAGTAACTCCTATACTTGCATACTAATGCTCTCTCAAATTGCTTCCTTTCCTTATGACATGTGACAAAGACATGCCTATAATTCAATTAACTGTTTATTGAAAACTGAGTGATGAGTGTAACTTGGCATAGAGCGTCTGGATCACTGGCCAGTGATGAAAGTATGTCATAATTGGAAGATAATGTATCTAATCAAACTTTGGCATATCTTTGTTGTTACCTGTTAACTCCCTTGAAATTTTGGAAGCTGATGGTATCTGATCAAGGTTTGTCCCTCCTAAAGAAAGAAAAATTTTAGTGAGATCCAGTGTGGGCAATTTCTTAAAATTCAGAAATGAAAGTAAAATAACACCAGAAAAACGTTAGGAATTGTACAATGCAGGGAATATGTTTGAGTGTATAGTTTAATTTATCAAAAAATCTTTTTAATGTATTATCTTCATGCTTGCTGTTCTGAAAACTTCTATTTACGCATGAAGGTATCCTCCTGGACATGGTGATGTGTTCCCATCTCTAAAGAACAGTGGCAAGCTCGATGCTTTATTGTCACAGGTTTATGCTATGATGTGGCTTTTGCTTTGTCCTTGTGATATTAAGAAGTAATTTGTGCTCCACTGGTACTTTAGCTCTTATGTCCTTTGTATTTCCTTATCGCCTTGCAGGGTAAAGAGTATGTATTTGTTGCCAACTCAGATAACCTCGGTGCTGTTGTTGATTTGAGTATCCTGATTTTGGTTCTCATTGTAAACTTTCGACTTCAGGATTTAATTTTTGTCATACTCTGTTCTGGTTTTAATGATGAAATTCTTGGAATTTAAGTCTTGTAGCCTGTTATATCCTTGACTTAGTGCTGCAGAAATCTTAAACCATCTGATCAGAAACAAGAATGAATACTGCATGGAGGTACAAAAAGATGAATGCAGCCAGTTTTAATTTAGTTTATGGATTCAAAATTTGCTCTTATACTTTGTGCTTCTGCAGGTGACACCCAAAACCCTGGCTGATGTGAAAGGTGGTACTCTCATCTCTTATGAAGGGAAGGTTCAGGTATATACCTTTTACCCGGTGTTAGCAACTCCTGCCTTGAGTTCAACAGTCCAACAGAATTGGATAAAATTCCCAATATAGCTTTGCATAAATTATTCTAAATCATAATTGCTTGAACTTGCAAACGACTTGATTCTGTTGACTTGGAAGTGCTTTCATTTCTCATATTTGACATTTTTATCTGGTTCTTTCTTTTTCACTCCAATTTTCAGTTTTGAGGTTAATTCTTTTTGCTCATGCTATGTTTGCCTTTTCCTCTTTCTTTGGGAATGCTCTCATTCACTTTGCTCCCTCCAGCAGCCCCAAAGTCTCTCCTTTCCTCCCCCTTCCTTCTTGAATCAAAGTTATTAGAGAAAAAAGGAAGAAAAATATGGCTTTTGGTGTTGACTAATACTTTTTCCTCGATTATGTGATGCAGCTCCTGGAAATTGCACAGGTCCCTGATCAGCATGTAAGACATGTTCTGATCCCTTTTTCAGATAATGTGTTCCTTCCAGTTTTCATTTTGTATATCTATAATGGATAGGTAGCGGTGCCTTTTAGATATATGTTGTAGATCAGTAGCCTTTAGATAAAGGGAAGAGACAACATTGAGGTGCTAGTGTACAATATTGACGTAAATGGCACCAGTGGAGAAGAGGGAGATTAACCCACTTGAGGCTGGCTGCATTTGTGTAATTGAAACTGATTCTTCATTTCCATCAATCCATCTGGCATTTGCTAAGCAGATTGCCTTGATAGCAGTGGAATTAGCTCTCATTTGCACTATTTTTGGAGAATTATCTTATTTGAATTATTGTCCAACTGATTCTGTTTGAAACAGGTCAATGAGTTCAAGTCGATTGAGAAGTTCAAAATTTTCAATACAAACAACTTGTAAGTCAACCTTGCCATCAATGCAGAAATTATACTTTGATAGGCTACTAACAATATATGCTATAACAGGTGGGTGAACTTGAAGGCAATCAAAAGGCTTGTGGAAGCTGATGCACTTAAGATGGAGATTATTCCGAACCCAAAGGTATGTTCTTATTTCTTTCCTTTTAACTGTTGTTTCTTTGTTTTCAGATATTCGAGTTCCATTTTTAGAATGGCTAATAGTGATAACGTTAATCTTGCTATCAGGAAGTGGATGGAGTCAAAGTTCTTCAGCTAGAAACTGCAGCTGGAGCAGCAATTAAGGTACTTGATACTCAACGTGATTTTTCATGATGTTTTTATGTTGAAATCACACATTTGATGCAATATTTCCTTGTCTACCAGTTCTTTGACCATGCAATTGGTATAAATGTACCTAGATCTCGATTCCTTCCAGTGAAGGCTTCTTCAGATTTGCTTCTTGTTCAGGTTGCTTTCTTTTCTTTTTGGTCACTGTCATTGGATGTTGGTGAAGTGTTTGAGACTCGCTTAGCTCATTTGGTTGCCTCTTTTGCAGTCTGATCTTTACACTGTAGTTGATGGCTTTGTCATCCGAAATCCAGCTAGAACAAATCCTGCAAATCCTTCTATTGAACTGGGGCCAGAATTTAAGAAGGTAAAAAAGTGTTTGATAATCTAGTATTCTTGAGATTTTTTCTTTTATTATTATTATTGTTATTGATTTTTTTTTCTCCTCTTGGCAGGTTGCCAACTTCTTGAGTCGATTTAAGTCGATCCCTAGCATCATTGAGCTTGATAGTCTTAAGGTTGCTGGTGATGTATGGTTTGGTGCTAATATTACTCTCAAGGTATTACATGTTCTTTCATTACATTTTTTATGCTCACTATTTAACCATTTGCCCCCATGCATATGTGTACCGTGGGATGGGTGTACTTTGGAAAATTAGGAGACGAGTTGCTAGTGTTTTGAACTTTTACTAACTTGAATACCTATCCATATTATAGTGTGGCGTTCCTAGTGAAAAAAAACCATGTAATCTGTAAGGTTCTTATATTACGGTACAAGCAATCGATTGGTGTTAAAAAAAGGCCATTGAATTGTTATAGTCCCACAAAAAAAAATCCCTTGAATTGTTATTGTCCCTCAAAGTCAGTTTCATATGATGAGGCAAATTTGGGGATTAACCTTTCCATTGAAATGATCTGAGGTGGCCTCTCATTCTCAGAAGTTCACTCACTCTCTTGAGTCTGATCCCAGTTCTGTTGACTCACTAAACTCCCGGTGTCTTTGCTAGTGACCCTTCTTACCCTGTGCTCATGCTACAAAAATTATTAATAGACTCTTTCCCTAACATCAATTTGGAAGGGTGTTTTCCCTAGCTCAGTGTTGAAACTTATTTTTGTATAATCATGGGCGTAGATGACTATTTTTACTGTATAGAGATCTTTTAGTGACCACTACTCTCTATGCCTGGCCTTGTATTGATTCTCAACAACTTGCGACTTGCATAAATCCCTTTATCTTTAACGTGTTGCATGTAATTATTGATTTGTTGCCTTAGTCTCTCTGGGTAAAAAGCCTTCATGACCGACACTTGCCATTCTGTTCCATCACCTCTGCAGGGAAAAGTGAGCATCGTGGTGAAATCTGGTGTGAAACTGGAAATACCAGAGGGAGTCGTTCTTGAAAACAAGGTAAGATGCTAAACTTGAATGATTTATCACAATTAGAACATTCTTTGTATTGGCTCACCATGGAGTTACCAATCTCTTTTTCTGTGCCCAGGAAATTAATGGCCCAGAGGACCTCTAAGAAAGTTGCCTGGCGCGACAATGTTTTGAAGAAAAACTTTTGAGCAGCCTTGTTTTCATGTCGCAATTCCCATGTATTTTGCTAGAGCAATAAGAGATGAATTCAGTTTGCAGTTGTCTGAATCTCGAAGTTATCTTGCAGCATACAAGTCTTCCTTGTTTATAACAAGAACTGGTATACTCGAGGGTGTGAAAACTGCTTCTGCTACATATTAATATATATGATCCAATTTTTTGTTCAATTATCCATCAGTTAGTTTATTGGGAGGTTTACGATGATGAGGACTCTCTGCATCTCATTATCTCATGGAAATTTTGTTGATGTCCGTATTTAGTTCACATCAAGTCTGGTGAAAACCTAAAAATCAAGACTATTAATTTGACTCTAGAAGTTCAATCTAGAACTGGTGTGGAACTAGCGTGGGATGAGTTTTAAATTAAATCAGGCAATAATTGACTTGATTAACTTTGGTTTGACTTAAATGATATTGTTTTAACATTTAGAATTTCACATTATGATGGCAATAAGATTGGTTGTCATACTTCTATGTTTTTTTCACTTTGGTACCCTATCATTGAAACCTTCTAATCCTTAACAAAATTTGGCAAATTTTTCATCATTTTAGGCAT
Source organism: Populus simonii (assembly GCA_007827005.2). Classification (NCBI taxonomy): domain Eukaryota; kingdom Viridiplantae; phylum Streptophyta; class Magnoliopsida; order Malpighiales; family Salicaceae; genus Populus; species Populus simonii. Next base: position 46,559,708 of record CM017464.2, on the reverse strand, counting down.
AGAGGGAAGCAATTCAAAGAAAAATTCTAGGATGGAAAAACATTTGTTACAATAAATGTCTTTGGTGTTTTAGTATATGTTATAATTCAATCCTTATAAAATTTTGACAATTTTTTTTAGCATTCTAGGTTCAGAGGGATGCATAAAAACCAAAAAAAGGTTGAAAAAATTATTGTCACAGTAAACATCCTAAGCATTTTGGTATATGTTACTACTTATTTGACTGCATTGTGCCACAGGTTAGATATTTTTTTTCCAACAAAAAAAAATGAACATGCAAGATTTCTTGACATGGTTTCTTACATTAAAAGTATTAAGGATAAATTGAAAAGTATGTGTATGCATCTAATTACATAAAATAAAAAACTATCTGTTTGAATAAATAAATAAAAAGTTATAAACAATGAAAAGGTCGAGAGGCGGATGTAGATCAAGATATTTAATATTATAACACATGGTATTTACATGATTGTGTTCATCACGCTATTTATCAAAATCAATTTTTTATTTAATAAAATAATAGTAGAAATAGACACACATGAAAAATTGATTGAATAAAATTAAATGGCAAAATATATCTTTCAAGGTTGCACTTATTTGAAATACTATCAAAAAAATATTTTTTTAAAAAAAGTTTCAATTATATAAAACATAAAATGAATTATAGTTGAATTAGAATAATCTCTTTAAAAATTAAATACAAACAAAATAAATAAATAAAACCACTATTTAAAAAAAGCTAAATACAAAAAATAAGAAATCAGAGAGAGAATATTAATTTAAATATAAATAAAAAAATTATTTTTAAAAACTCATATAAAAAACATGATTTTTTTAAAAGGCAAAATTACATAAAAAAAGAAGAAGAAAAGAAATAGGGCTCGCATGTGGACTTTGTTTTTTTTTTTTTTGAAAAATGAAATCATCCCTCCATTATTTTTTGAAAAACATTTTTAGACGACTCATCATCTGGTTTTCTCCACATTCTAGTCACTGTGGTGGCCAGAAAAACAAGTTATATCTTTTATATTAAAAAGTTGTTTTCCAGCTCATTTTGATCCAAAACACCTCGAAAATAGTCTAAACATCTTGAAAAACCCATAAATGGCCTTAAGAAAAAATCACATAAAAACCTGAAACAAAAAATATTATCGATCTTAGATCTGGTTCTTAAGAAAATTTCAAGGAGAAAAAACACATAAGTAGAACTCTCCTCATCAAATAGAATTCGTTAATACCAAGATCAACCATTTTGGTGGTCAGATTTGGTGTCAATGTTGATTTTCTCTCTTTACCATTGGGATCAAGCAATCTCTCTCTTTTCTCTCAAACTAAGAACTAAAAAATAACAAAAATGAGATTTTATTTTAAAATTGAATTTCAAAAAAATTGAGGGGCCTAAAAGGTATAATTTATAAAGTTTGAGGACTAAAATAAACTTTTTATGAGAACTTGAAACCATCACCCATTGTGGTGTCTTTTCTACTTTGATTCTCTATCTTTTAATTTTATTCTCTATCAACGAATTTGATTCAATTATCCTTTAAACTGGTCTAAAAAGGATACAATTGCGCAAAAAAATAAGTTTAAAGATCAAAATAAAAACGAGTCTATATTAAAATGTAAGAGGGTAAACAATGCGTGTATGCATAATGTTTTACCCATAGCGTTCATAGTTTTGTCATACAACAACAACAATATAACTAGGCGTTTTAGTATATGTTGATCATTGACCTGCGTTACACTGCAGGCCAGGTTAAATTTTTCTTGAACTTAAACAAATACTCAGATGTTGCTACTATTTTTTTCTAGTGAAAAAAAATCTAAACCTCATGGACATTGACATGATGTGACATGGTTAACTTTGTAGGTCTAAAAGCAAATGAGACGAACTATAAAAAATATAGTTTGATTCAAAATAAAATTTAGGATGATATTTTTTTTAATATCAAGATAACAACATATTGAATTGACTTGAGTCAACCTGAGTTAACATGTCTACTCTACGACTCGAGTCATGAGACTATGATAACCCCATTAAAAAAAAAAAAATTACGAAGTATAATTCCTAATCAACCTAATATTTAACGATAAAATTAAAAAAAATTTAAATAAAAGACCTAAAAAATAGTCCCGAATTAACCTGTCAAACTCACAACCTAGGTCATAAGACCAGGATAACCCCTTAAAAAGCAAATCAATACAAATTATGAAGTCCAACAATCAACCCAATGTTGAAAGACATGATTAGAAAAAGAAATGAATTTTAAAAAGAACATAAAAACAACCCAAGTTAATCAGTCAAACCCATGACCTAGTTCATGGGACCGAGATAGTCTCATAGAAAGAAAATAAAAAGACGATTTGATTTAACTCGGGTTAACCTGTCAAATCCATAACTCTAGTCATGAGACTGATATAACACATTAGAGAGCAAAACAAATAAATTATGAAGTTTAATTCTCAATCGACCTCGTTGGATCCAATATTGAACGATAAAATTTGAAATTACATTTAATTAAAAAATGACTTAAGTGAACTCGGATTAACTCGTTAAGGATTATTCTTGGGTCATAAGGCCAAGATAAACTAATAAAAAACAAACCAAAACACATCATGAAGCCTAATTCCTAATTAAACACAATATTAAATAATGAGATTGAGAGAAAAAGTCAATTAAAAGAAGAAAGAAAAAACTTAGTCAACTTGGTTAAACCGTCAAATCTACGACTCTAGTCATGAGACAAAAACAGCTTAATAAAAAAACAAATTTAATGTTGAAGGACCTGTAAACCGAATCACAAGACTAAGGTAACTTCTTAAAAAAAAAACAACTTAATTTAACCAGAGTTAAAATGACAAAACTCATGACACTGATCATAAGACCAAGATATTCCCATAAAAAACATCAAAACATCTTATAAAGTTTAATTTTGAACCGATTCAATGTTAAATGATGAAATTTTAAAAAAATTCAAATAAAAAAAATAAAATAAACAACCCGAGTTAACTTAAGTTAACCTATTAAATGTTATTCAGGGGTTATAAGGTTGGAATAACCTAATATAAAATAGACAAAATAAATCATAAAAATTAATTTTAAATCAATTCAATATTAAATAATAAAATTAAAAAAATAATAAAAAAACTTATATCAATGATGTTAACCGCCTCATTTATTATTTATGTTATTTATGTCACGAAAGAAGGGCAGTAAAAAATAAATTTAATATTAAAAAATATTTCTTTATTAAAACACTGATTAAAAAAAAATGCGAGGATTTGACTGATTAGTACAATAAAACAAACCATCTTCTAGGTTTTTTTATTTAAAAAATAATTATAATTATAATATAATTTGCTGTTTCATCATCGTCGACACGCCTGTGTTTCCCGTTCATTCCCGCATACTTTTCTTCCCGAAACTTCTGCATTTAGAGACGGACGATCCTGCTTCCCCAAATCTCTTTCTTCAATATTCCAGATTTGTTACAAAGTGTCTCTGTCGTATTGGTCAATAAAAAACCAGACCACTTCATGATGATGGCGGCGGCGGCGGCGAGACGTCGAGCTTCAGAAGCCTTTTTTATTGGGGCCCAAATTCAGCGATGTCAAATGAAAATAATGGGTATGATTCTTCTTCTATCTCCAACCACTTTATCACTGTTGTCTTCCAACCACTCCAACTCCATTTCTTCCTCTAGCAGTAGCAGTAGATATAAACACAGCAATGATGCTTCTTTATTTAGAAACATTGATGACGCCCTTTCTTCTTTCAATCACATGCTTCATAGGAAACCCCTGCCTTGTATCATCCAATTCAATAAATTATTATCTGCAATTGTCAAAATGAGACAGTATTACGATGCTGTGATTTCTCTTTCCAAACAAATGGAATTAGCTGGCCTCTCTCCTAATACTTATACCCTTAATATGTTGATTAATTGCTTCTGCCAGTTGCAACGTATTGATCTTGGGTTCTCTGTCTTGGCCAAAGGCATTAAACTTGGTCTTCAACCCACTATTGTTACATTTAACACCTTAACCAATGGGCTCTGTAAAGTGGGTAAATTTTCCCAAGCCGCGGAATTATTTGATGACATGGTGGCAAGAGGGTGTCAACCTAATGTCCACACTTATAATACAATTATCAATGGCTTATGTAAGATCGGGGAAACTGCTGCTGCTGCTAGATTGTTTAAGAAAATGGAAGAGGCAGGCTGCCAGCCTAATGTGGTGACATACAGTACACTCATTGACGGTCTTCGCAAAGATAGGCGGGTGAATGAGGCTTTAGATATCTTCTCTTATATGAAGGCTAAAGGCATTTCCCCTGATATTTTCACTTACACCTCTTTAATCAAGGGCTTATGCAATTCCAGCCGATGGAAGGACGCTTCAGCAATGCTAAATGAAATGAGGAGTTTGAATATCATGCCAGATAGTGTCATCTTCAACGTGCTAATTAATACATTTTGTAAAGAAGGCAAGGTTTCACAGGCTGAAGGTGTGTTAAAAACAATGACTGAAATGGGTGTGGAGCCTGATGTTGTTACTTACAGCTCATTGATGTATGGATATTCCTTGTGTATGGAAGTTGTTGAAGCTAGAAAGCTTTTTGATGTCATGATAACCAAGGGTTATAAACCTGATGTTTTTTGTTATAACATCTTAATTAACGGATATTGTAAGGCCACAAGGATAGATAAGGCCAAGCAACTTTATAATGAAATGATTCTTCAAGGCTTAACTCCGGACAAAGTTACTTACAACACCCTTATTCATGGCTTGTGCCAATTAGGCAGGCTTAGGGAAGCACAAGATCTTTTCAAGAATATGCACAAGAATGGCAACCTCCCAGATTTATTTGCTTACTCAATATTGCTCGATGGCCTTTGCAAACAAGGGTATCTTGGAAAGGCATTCAGATTGTTTCGAGCAATGCAAAGTTCCTCCTTGAAGCCTGATCTGGTGATGTATAACATCCTGGTTGATGCCATGTGCAAATCCGGGAATCTTAAAGATGCAAGGGAACTGTTTTCAGAACTCTTTGTCAAAGGGTTGCAGCCTAATGTTCAGATATACACTACAATAATAAATGGACTTTGTAAAGAAGGATTGTTAGATGAAGCATTGGAAGCTTTCCGAAATATGGAAGAGGATGGCTGCCCTCCAGATGAATTTTCTTATAATGTTATTATCCGAGGATTTCTCCAGCACAAGGATGAATCAAGGGCAGTGCATCTTATTGGTGAAATGAGAGACAGAGGTTTCATTGCAGATGCGGGGACCACAATGTGGTAGAAAATCTGTTATCTAATGAAGACAATCCTGTTCTGAAGAAGTATCTAGGCTTACTTGAATCTCGTCAAGGTGAAAAGGTGATGCCATTTTTTCACGCTGCTAATTCATGTTGCAAATATTAGGCATCTTTTTTTCTCTCTCTGGTTAATTTATTGTTAGTTCAGTCTTGTCAAAATCTTGACAATGACACCAATTACTAGCTTTGTTTCACAAATCATAATACTTGTTTTGGACTAGCATTCACTTCTCTAGGTTTATACACGCACATTTATGTTTGTCACTAAATACGTGTGGAATTGAGTTAAAGTGATGAATCCTATTTTTCTCATTAGCGATTAAACTAGTGTAAATTTTCATCTTGGGTAACTTCAAAAACACTTTTCTTAAAGCAAACAAGACATATAATTTAAGTGCTACTGCATGTAGAAGGTTCTCAATTACTGTGCCTTATGGATGCAGGTGGATGCTACCCCCAATTCTGCAAATGAGAAACAAATAAATACGCAAGCAGCCCTAGTGAGTTTGGATTATTTTGTGTTTTGTTCTGTTTGCAAAGTTGGGTAATATTTGTTTTCATGGTTGAATATGTATGGTATGTTTCCTTGAAAGAGCATCATATATTCATTTTTAGTGTTGTACAACTGATTTTCATGATGTTTGATGATAATGATATAGCAACACGCAAGTGGAATTTGATAGAGAAGTTTTAATAAATTTTTATTATAATTGGATGTTTGGTATCATATGTGTGAATAAATAAGAGATTCTCCAGTGAGCACTCAATATGATCCTTCGTTGCTAAGTTTTCTGGAAAAATAAAATAGGAGAAGGTAGGTTGGGGGCCAGGTTTTCATGGATGCCAAAGGATCAATCTTTCCAAAGTAATACTCCCATATCTATTCTTCCTTTTTGGCTTATTCAAAATCTTAATGCATAAAAGGGCATCTATTTCTTAGATGCATAATTGGCAAGACCTCCAAGTATCTCCTCTGTTTTTCCTCCTTTTGAGGTAACATAAGCCAATGCTATTACTTAGCCTCCTCTGTTTCTCTCATGTGAATTTCTCTGTGATGCTTTTGCTGTAGTTTCATCAGAATCTAGAATTTCTGGAATTGTGTTGTTATTTTTCTTATGTATAGCCTGTAAATTCATGGTCAAATCTAGAGATTGCTGACATCCTTTATAATACTTAATTACTGATAAACATTTCTGGTATAGTTATTCAAGCAAAATGCCATTCATATAGAGGACAAAGAGAAAAGAGAGGGAGATGAGAAAACAGATCATCAATAAAACTAAAGATTATGAGCAAACTTTTTAAGCGGGAAAAGCTGCAAACTTGTGAAACCAGAAGACTTAGAGTGCAACATTTACTCCTTCCAATTTCATCTGATCTCTTTTGGATTCCCACTTTTTTTATTCCCCACACCTTAAAGAGCCGATAAAATAGAAAATAGGAATCAACGTTGCTGAAATTACAAAATTATTAGGGCTTGACTGCATAAATTCCGAATTTATTGAATTATTTATTGATTGGTTGAATTTTTTTGTGAATTTTGTGTGTGAAAGTGGGGAAGCGCAGCAAGTTGAGTGGAGTAAGATTCAGACACCTACTGATGAAGTAGTGGTTCCCTTTGGGACAAGATGTTGTTTTGAAGCTTAATGGAGGTTTAGGGACAGCAATGGGATGCACTGGTCCTAGGTATGTAAACTTTTGTTTGTTATGTTTGGTGCATTTTAATCTGTACATCAAATTGCCAGGGAAGAAAAAGAAGGCTGGTGACCACAGCATGATGGTTGTCATTTTTTTGGTTGAAACGATTTACCCTTTTGTTTGTGGTGCAGAATGGAGGTTTTGGAGATGTATATGACATTGAACTTGATTTATGTTGTTGTGTTTCACAGGTCTGTTTTGGAGATATATATGACATTGAACTTGATTTATGTTGTTGTGTTTCTTGATCTTATTGTCATCCAGATTGAGGTGAGTGTTTGTTGTTTCTCTTCTCTTCTGCTTTGATTTTGATTTGGTTCTGTTGTTGCATGGAACTAACTGTTAAAGTTGCTGCAGAATCTTAACAACAAATATGGGTGCAGCGTTCCCTTGTTTCTAACGAACCCATTCAACACTCATGATGATACACAGAAGGTGCCTGATCCTTACCTTTTTCTCCTGCTCTGTGTCTTGTCCTTGTTAGATTTTACTTGTATAGTAACACCAGTTGTTGTCCAACTTATATTATTGAGAAGCACTCAATAATGGAGGTGCAAGAAACACCATTGATCAGTACCCTTTAGATAAAGGCAAGAAACACCATTGAGGTGCTCATGTACAGTATTGAGGTAAATGGCACCAGTGGAGAAGAGGTAGATTAACCCACTTGAGGCTGGCAACATTCCTGTAATTGAAAATGATTGTTCATTTCCTTCAATCCATCTGGCATTTGCTTAGCAGTTTGCCTTGATAGCAATGGAATTAGCACTCATTTACACTATTTTTGGAGACTATCTTAATTGAGTTCTTGTCCAATTGATTCTGTTTGAAACAGGTCAATGATTTCACGCCGATTGAGAAGTTCAAAATTTTCAATAAGAACAACTTGTAAGTAAACCTTGCCATCAATGTAGCAATTATACTTTGATACGCTACTAACAATATATGCTATAAGAGGTGGGCGAACTTGAAGGCAATCAAAAGGCTTGTGGAAGCTGATGCACTTAAGATGGAGATTATTCCAAACCCAAAGGTATGTTCTTATTTCTTTCCTTTTAACTGTTGTTTCTTTGTTTTCAGATATTCAAGATACATTTTTGGAATGGCTAATAGTGATAACGTTAATCTTGCTATCAGGAAGTGGATGGAGTCAAAGTTCTTCAGCTAGAAACTGCAGCTGGAGCAGCAATTAAGGTACTTGATACTCAACGTGATTTTTCATGATGTTTTTATGTTGAAATCACACATTTGATGCAATATTTCCTTGTCTACCAGTTCTTTGACCATGCAATTGGTATAAATGTACCTAGATCTCGATTCCTTCCAGTGAAGGCTTCTTCAGATTTGCTTCTTGTTCAGGTTGCTTTCTTTTCTTTTTGGTCACTGTCATTGGATGTTGGTGAAGTGTTTGAGACTCGCTTAACTCATTTGGTTGCCTCTTTTGCAGTCTGATCTTTACACTGTAGTTGATGGCTTTGTCATCCGAAATCCAGCTAGAACAAATCCTGCAAATCCTTCTATTGAACTGGGGCCAGAATTTAAGAAGGTAAAAAAGTGTTTGATAATCAAGTATTCTTGAGATATTTTTTTTCTTTTATTATTATTATTGTTATTGATTTTTTTTTCTCCTCTTGGCAGGTTGCCAACTTCTTGAGTCGATTTAAGTCGATCCCTAGCATCATTGAGCTTGATAGTCTTAAGGTTGCTGGTGATGTATGGTTTGGTGCTAATATTACTCTCAAGGTATTACATGTTCTTTCATTACATTTTTTATGCTCACTATTTAACCATTTGCCCCCATGCATATGTGTACCGTGGGATGGGTGTACTTTGGAAAATTAGGAGACGAGTTGCTAGTGTTTTGAACTTTTACTAACTTGAATACCTATCCATATTATAGTGTGGCGTTCCTAGTGAAAAAAACCATGTAATCTGTAAGGTTCTTATATTACGGTACAAGCAATCGATTGGTGTTAAAAAAAGGCCATTGAATTGTTATAGTCCCACAAAAAAAAATCCCTTGAATTGTTATTGTCCCTCAAAGTCAGTTCATATGATGAGGCAAATTTGGGGATTAACCTTTCCATTGAAATGATCTGAGGTGGCCTCTCATTCTCAAAAGTTCACTCACTCTCTTGAGTCTGATCCCAGTTCTGTTGACTCACTAAACTCCCAGTATCTTTGCTAGTGACCCTTCTTACCCTGTGCTCATGCTACAAAAATTATTAATAGACTCTTTGCCTAACATCAATTTGGAAGGGTGTTTTCCCTAGCTCGGTGTTGAAACTTATTTATGTATAATCATGGGCGTAGAAGACTATTTTTACCGTATAGAGATCTTTTAGTGACCACTACTCTCTATGCCTGGCCTTGTATTGATTCTCAACAACTTGCGACTAGTATAAATCCCTTTTTCTTTAACGTGTTGCATGTAATTATTGATTTGTTGCCTTAGTCTCTCTGGGTAAAAGCCTTCATGACCCACACTTGCCATTCTGTTCCATCACCTCTGCAGGGAAAAGTGAGCATCGTGGTGAAATCTGGTGTGAAACTGGAAATACCAGGGGGAGTCGTTCTTGAAAACAAGGTAAGATGCTAAACTTGAATGATTTATCACAATTAGAACATTCTTTGTATTGGCTCACCATGGAGTTACCAATCTCTTTTTCTGTGCCCAGGAAATTAATGGCCCAGAGGACCTCTAAGGAAGTTGCCTGGCGCAACAATGTTTTGAAGAAAAACTTTGAGCAGCCCTGTTTTCATGTCGCAATTCCCATGTATTTTGCTAGAACAATAAGAGATGAATTCAGTTTGCAGTTGTCTGAATCTTGGTATGGTCAGGTCTCAAATTAACGGGTCACTGAATTCGTCTATGAGGCCGGACTGGTTTAATAACATTAATCCTGGTGATTGGAGCTTTTATTTCATTATTTGCTTTGCAAATTATTGAATGTTAACATTTTAAAACAGAATAATTAAAAATTAGCCTCTAAATTTTATAATTTTTATAATTAGTAACTATCATTTATAATCTTTCTAGTTTTCTTTTTATCCCCAATCTTTCTAAGCCTTAACATGTTAGTCCCTCCTATTAATTATCATTTATAAAAAAGATTGAATGAGAGGTGTTCTATATAACAAGCAATGACTCTTTGCCTTCTTATCCTCTGATTTCTTTTTCAGGTTTCTTTTGCTCTATTTTTGATTTGTTTGTTATTAACAAGAGACTAGAATAAGTGGGGAAAGTATTGTAGCAATGAACAAAATCTTCCTCAATTTGGCCCTATAAAACACTTACTAACTTAACAATTAAGGGCTGATTTAGTTTTTTCATGAGACACATTAATTATTGACAAATTAATTAAGGAAAAATTTAACTTTTGTCTTCCATTAAATGATTTAATTAACCTTAAAAGTAATAAAAAAAAACCTTTCATCAAGGGACCTTTTAGATATTTTAATCTTTCAAGCATAATTAAATTACTAAACTTCCCTAAAAAGCAACAAAAATAAAACTTCCTTTCATGGAGCTTTTTCATCTTTTTTTCATTTTTTATTTTTTTGTTATAATAAAGTTGATTTAGAGACGATTACAAAAATAAAACTTCATTCAAAAGGGTTTTTTCATCTTTTCATTTTGATTTTTTATTATAATGTGGTTAATTCCGGTTTTATAGCTACGATCACGAGTTTCAAATGTTAAAACAGGTTGACCTTGGTATCTTTTTAAATTATTTATTTTTCAATTTCAACCTTTAACATTTATTTTTGTACGACTTGGTCTTTGTATTTTTTTTCTTACTTTTATTTCTATGGGGTTATCTCAATCATATTCCCATAGTAGCTGGGTTTGTGGGTTAATTAAGGTTGACTCAGATTTTTTTTTCCATTGATCTTTTTAAGTTTCGTGCCTTGACTTTTTTTATTGAGAATTTTGCATTATTGTTTTTTTAGTTTTGCCTTTTACATGGTAAGTCTCAGGCTTATGATTATGGTCACGAGTTTTGAAAGTTAACACAAGTTAATTTTGGTCCTTTTTTCAAAAAAAAAATTTCAATTTCATCTTTCAACATTTTTTTTTTAGGAATTAGTCTTCATGTTTTTTTTTTCACAAGGTTATCCCGATTATGTGTCCATGATTGTGGGGTTAATGAGTTAGCACAAGTTGACCCTGATTTTTTTTAATTTTTTTTAATTTCACCATTTAACATTGAGTTATTTTAAAGTTGAACTCCATAGTTTGATTCGGTTTGCTTTCATTTGTGATTAATTTTTTACTTTTTATTGGCAGAGATTATTGTTTGATCAAATAAAAAAATTTAACAAAAGATTAAAAGAAGTGATGCTTTTACTAAGCATCACCTTACAAAATACTATCAATTGTAATTTTTTTTTTGTCTTTGTTTTTTCTTTCTTTTTAAATCTATGTTTTTCTTTTTCTAATTTCATCTTTTAACATTTGATTTACTAGAGATTAGACTTCATAATTTGTTGTGTTTGGTTTTTTATGTGGTTATCCCAGTCTTCTGACTCGTGTCACAGGCTGACAAGTTAACCTGATTGACTCAATTTTTTTAAAAAAAAATTGTATTTTTTTCCAACTTTATCCTTCAATATTGGTTTTTATTATGAATTAAACTTCTTGATTGGTTTTTGTTTACTTTCTGTGAAGCTTTTCTGGCCTCATAACCTAAGTCACAAGTTTTGCGGGTTAACCTAGGTAGACTTGGGTCGTTTTACTGTGTTCTTTTTTTAGAATGAATTTTTCCAATTTCATCCATCAAGAAAGGGATGACTATGAATTAAGCTTCATAATTTGTTTAAAATTGATTTTTATGGGGTTATCCCAATTTCAAGACCCGAGTTGTGGATTTGACAAGTTAATCTAGATTGACTCGGGTCATTTTTTTTTATTTACTTTCTATAAGATTTTTCCAATTTCATGACCTAGGTCATGAGTTAGATGAGTTAATCTGGGTTGAGTTTGGTCCTTTTCGTGTTTTTTTTTTTAATTTTCAATTTCATCATTCAACATTGAGTTGATTAGAAATTAGGCTTCATAATTTGTTTTGATTTACTTTTTATGGGGTTATCTTAGTCTCATGTCTCGGTTTGTTGGTTTGACAAGTATACTCGAGTCGTTTTTTTATCTATTTTTATTTTTTTTAATTTCATCCTTCAACATTCGGTTATTGGGAGCTTTATAATTTGTTTTATATGAGATTATTATGGTCTCATGACTTGGATTGTGAATTTAGCAGGTTAACAATGACTGACCCTAGTCGATCTAATATGTTGTTGTCTCAATATTAAAAAAGAAGAAGATATGTTCTTGAATGTTTTTAGTCAAACTATGTTTTTACTGTCCATTCAGATTGTCTTTGGACTACCAAGTTAACAAGGTCATGTGTTATGTTAAGTTAACCCCCTCACAGTTTAGATTTTTTCTACTAAAAAACCATTAGCAATAACTGATTTTTTTACATGAAAAAAGAGAGTTGATTTAACCCGCAGCGTATCTCTGACCAATAATCTAATTATATTCTAAAGCTTATATTTTGATATGTCACAAAGAGATTTTGAGTCCATTTCCTTGGTCCGTGGAATCTAAAAGGTAGTGCAACCTTTAAAAGTTAAGTTGATAGAGTTATGAGTTATTATTTACGAGAAGATCATTTGCATTAAGTATTGATGAACATTTTAATTTTAAGGATAAATGGTTGAATCTTGAGAATAATGTTTTCCTTCTTATTCTAAATATCCTCAACATGTAAATAAATCATATTTAAATTGTTTGTAGTTCCATACTTGATGTCATAAGTATAAATTTTGTATTGTACATGTTGATGTGTATGTTAGGAACTTATTTTTATTCAATCACAAGTCTAAGTTTTTTCACTTTAGCTTTTTAATTTGCATGCAATTCTATTTAAACACTTCAAGTAGAATTGATTTTGAATGAATTTTATATATTATTATAAAAACATTGAAAGATTCTTATTAAAATTTACATAGATAATTTATCTTTGAATGGATTAAAAAGATAGACTTGATCTTCTTGTTTGAAAGCTAGTTCTAGGATATTAGTTTATTGTCATTTATCAAGAGATAAATTGCTCATAAAGACATATACCCCCTAAATCTAAGTTTAAAACATCGTCAAGAACCATGTTGTTGTTCTTCATATATGCATTCAATTATCAAGGCTTTGAAATTGTTAGTGTTGATAGATAGGTTTTGCATGGCAATGATTTCATGGATATTCTTTAATTATGCCGTTAAACAGCCATCCATCTACAATAACAGGAGATGAAAAATAAAATCATCAATGAAGTTGAAGTGCATAATGAGCATTTGATGAGAAAATACAATAAAATTATAAAATTAGATAAAATAAGATTCATGAAATACCATTTTTGTGGTGTCTCCCTCTCCCTCTCCCTCTCTCTCTCTCACGATAGTAAAAAATTTGCAAGTGCTTGCTTGCCCAACCAAGAAAAGTTCCCTAAAGAAGCTGACAAAAAATACCAGGAAGCCATTATAGAGCTCATCCCTAGAGAGGTTACATGCATTGAAAAGAGAGGGGGCAAAAAAGATGGTGAGAAGAAACCTTCCAAGTTCCAATATTTGTAATTCATTCAATGATGAGGCAACTTTTCTTGAATTTGAATTACTATGCTTGTAATTCATTCAATGTGTAACAATTCTTTCTTTTTTAATGGTGTTTTGTGAATGTATAATGTGATAAATTGGGTTTGTAATTTAGTAGTTTGTGTTGAAAAAGGGTGTAATTGAAAGGAACCCAAACTGAGATTCTTGTTGAATGAAATAACTTTAACTAACAGGGACTTAATTGAAAAGAAGAAAAAAACTTGTGGGTAGAATCGAGGTTGCTGGGGCCTCCAATTGCTAAACTAATAGCTTTAGGACACTCAATATACATTTATTCTTAAAAGAACTTCTACATATAAACTGGAACAAATATTCAAATTTAAAAATGGATGCAATTTAAAATTTAAAAGCAAATCTGGACTGGATTGTATTAGCTGTAAATTTGCTGTCTCTTCTTCTTCAAAACGCCAGCGTTTTAGAAGCGCTCCAAGTATGATCCCAAGTCCCAACCGTTCATTCCCATGTGGTTTTAGAGGGAGACGCTGCTGCTTCCCCAAATCCCTTTCTTCAATCTTCCAGATTTGTTACAAAGTTTCTCTGTCGTTTTGGTCGATAAAAAACGAGACCACAAGGAGAAGGAAAAACACGGAGGAAGGCCGATGATGATGGCGGTCACGGCAGTCAGACTTCGAGGTTCAGAAGCCTTCTTTATTGGGTCCCAAATTCAGCGATGCCAAATGAAAATAATGGGTATGATTCTTCCATCACTGTTGTCTAGCAACCACTCCAACTCCATTTCTTCATCTAGCAGTAGCAGTAGATATAAACACAAAAATGATGATGCTTCTTCTTCTTTCAGAAACATTGATGTTGCCCTTGCTTCTTTCAATCAAATGCTTCATAGGAAACCCCTGCCTTGTATCATCCAATTCAATCAATTATTATCTGAAATTGTCAAAATGAGACAGTATTACGATGCTGTGATTTCTCTTTCCAAACAAATGGAATTAGCTGGGCTCTCTCCTAATACTTGTACGCTTAATATCTTGATTAATTGCTTCTGCCAGTTGCAACATGTTGATCTTGGGTTCTCTGTCTTGGCCAAAGGCATTAAACTTGGTCTTCAACCCACCATTGTCACATTTACCACCTTAATCAATGGGCTCGGTAAGGTGGGTAAATTTGCCCAAGCCGTGGAATTATTTGATGACATGGTGGCAAGAGGGTGTCAACCTGATGACTACATTTATACTACGATTATCAATGGCTTATGTAAGATTGGGGAAACTGCTCTGGCTGCTGGATTGTTTAAGAAAATGGAAGAGGCAGGCTGCCAGCTGAATGTGGTGACATACAGTACACTCATCCACAGTCTTTGCAAATACAGGCGGGTGAATGAGGCTTTAGACATCTTCTCTTATATGAAGGCTAAAGACATTTCCCCAACAATTTTCACTTACACCTCTCTGATCCAGGGCTTATGCAATTTCAGCCAATGGAAGGAGGCTTCGGCATTGCTGAATGAAATGACGAATTTGAATATCATGCCAAATGTTGTCACCTTCAACGTGCTAGTTGATACATTTTGTAAAGAAGGCAAGGTTTTAGCGGCTGAAGGTGTGTTAAAAACAATGACTGAAATGGGTGTGGAGCCTGATGTAGTGACTTACAATTCTTTGATGTATGGATATTCCATGTGGACGGAAGTTGTTGAAGCTAGAAAGCTTTTCGATTTTATGATAACCAAGGGTTGTAAACCTGATGTTTTTAGTTACAGCATCTTAATTAACGGATATTGTAAGGCCAAAAGGATAGATGAGGCCAAGCAACTTTTTAATGAAATGATTCATCAAGGCTCAACTCCGAACAATGTTAGTTACAACACTCTCATTCATGGATTATGCCAATTAGGCAGACTTAGGGAAGCACAAGATCTTTTCAAGAATATGCACACTAATGGAAACCTCCCAAATTTATATACTTACGCAATATTGCTTGATGGCTTTTGCAAACAAGGGTATCTCGGTAAGGCATTGAGATTGTTTCGAGCAATGCAAAGTACTTACTTGAAGCCTAATTTGGTGATGTATAACATCCTAGTTAATGCCATGTGCAAATCCGGGAATCTTAAAGATGCAAGGGAACTGTTTTCAGAACTCTTTGTCAACGGGTTGCAGCCTAATGTTCAGATATACACTACAATAATAAATGGACTTTGTAAAGAAGGGTTGTTAGATGAAGCATTGGAAGCTTTCCGAAATATGGAAGAGGATGGCTGCCCTCCAGATGAATTTTCTTATAATGTTATTATCCGAGGATTTCTCCAGCACAAGGATGAATCAAGGGCAGTGCATCTTATCGGTGAAATGAGAGACAGAGGTTTCATTGCAGATGCGGGAACCACAGCTTGGTAGAAGATCTGTTATCTAATGAAGACAATCTTGTTCTGAAGAAGTATCTAGGCTTACGTGAAGTCGTCATGGTGAAAAAGGCTTATGTCAATTTTTCATGCTGCTAATTCACACTGCAAATATTAGGTAGCTTTTTTCTTCTCTAGTTATTTTATTGCTAGTTCAGTCTTGTCAAAATCTTGGTTAATATATTGTTAGTTCAGTCTTGTCAAAAACTTGACAATGACACCAGTTACTTGCTTTTGTTTCACAAATCATAATACCTGTTTTGGACTAGCATTCAGCTTTCTGGGTTATACATGCACATTTATGTTTGTCAATAAATATGTGTGGAATTGAGTTAAAGTGATGAACCTATTCAATTTTCTCATTAGTGATTAAACTTGTGTAAAATTTTCATCATGTTGGGTAACTTCAAAAACGCTTTTCTTAAAGCAAACAAGACATAATTTAAGTGCTCTTGTATGTAGAATGTTCTCAATTACTGTTGCCTTATGGATGCAGGTGGATGCTACCCCCAATTCTGCAAATGAGAAACAAATAAATACGCAAACAACCCTGGTGCGTTTGGATTATTTTGTGTTTCTTATTTTGGTTTTTGGATCTTTTGTTCTGTTTGCAAAGTTGGGTAATATGTGTTTTCATGGTTGAATATGTATGGTGTATTTCCATGAAAGAGCATCGGATCTTCATTTTTAGTGTTGTACAGCTGAATTTCGTGATGTTTGATGATATGACATAGCAAACAGGCAATTGGAATTCGATGGTGAAGTTTTAATCTAATTTTTATTATAATTGGATAGCTGATATCATTTGTGTGTGAATAAATCAGAGATTCTCCAGTGTGGTTGTTTTAGCAAATTGACCAGTGAATATGTTCAGCACTCAGTATGATCCTTCATTGCTAAGTTTTCTAGAAAAATAAAATAGGAGAAGGCAGGTTGGAAGCAGTTTTCCTGGATGCCAATGGATCAATCTTTCCAAAGTAAACTTGACTTCTTTAATTTTACTTGTTGCTGTTGTGATGTACACCTCTTCCATTTTGACTTGTTCAAAATCTTAATGCATAAAAGGGCATCAATTTAATTTTTTTGCATAACCAGTAAGACCTCCAAGTACCTCCACAGCAGCAAACCTCTATTTTTCCTCCTTTTGCGAGTAACATAAGCCACTGCTATTACTTAGCCTCCTCTGTTTCTCTCATGTGAATTTCTCTGTGATGTTTTTGCTATGGTTTCATCAATAAAACTAAAGATTATGAGCAAGCTTTTTAAGCGGGAAAAGCTGCAAACTTGTGAAACCAACAAGACTCAGAGTACAACATTTACTCCTTCCAATTTCAACTGATCTCTTTTGGATTCCCACTTTGTTTATGCCCCACACCTTAAAGAGTTGATAAAATAGAAAATAGGAATCAACGTTGCTGAAATTATAAAAGTACTAGGGCTTGACTGCTTAGTTTGGTAGTCTAGAATGTACAGTGCAAAATCCCTATAGCACATGAATAAAAGATATTCAAGAACTGATTAGCCATGCTTCACTGTTTTTATTGACTCTAGAGTCGAGACAATGTCGCATTCTTTCTTATTATTATTGTGGGTCCTAAGTTTCTCTCCTATCAAGTCATCAATTAATATTAATACACTAATAATTTTAGTATTGCTTTAAAATTCATAGATGATTTTCGGGTTTACTTGGTTGTCATTAAATCTTGTTATGTTCTTTTGCTTTATTCACTCCTTCATTTCTTGCTAATCTCACTAATCAAAGTAATTACGTTCTCAGATCTACTTACAATTTCTTAATTTTGTTTCGAGATTTGGTGCAGTGAGAGTGAGAAAACATTCTTCATCCTCATAATTCATTATTCTTCAACCAAATCCCGTTAAAAAAATTGATTTTGTTGCTCAAAAATGAAAAAAAGGAATAATTCTGTTTTATATGACTGATATTTGTATTAGTGCTAAACGCAATGTGATGGAGATTGTTTTTGGTATTTGGATAATTGCTCTTCTTTTTTTTTGTTATGAATCTGAGATTTGGAATTTATTGAATTATTTATTGATTGATTTTGTGTGTGAAAGTGGGGAAGCGCGGCGAGTTGAGTGGAGTAAGATTCAGACACCTACTGATGAAGTAGTGGTTCCATATGATACCTTGGAGTTAGCTCCTGAGGGTAATTGATAATGATCTGAATTTTTATTGCATTATTTTTAGCCAAACTTGTGTGGTTGTTGCTTAAAGTGATTTGATTTTGTTGCAGACCCAGAGGAAACCAAGAAGCTTTTTGACAAGCTTGTTGTTTTGAAGGTTAATGGAGGTTTGGTTTCGGGACAACAATGGGATGCACTGGTCCTAAATATGTAATCTTTTGTTCGTTATGCTGTCAAATTGCTAGGGAAAAAAGAAGAAGGTGAATGTCAGATTGGTGACTAGTGTGATGGTTGTTGTTTTTTTTTGGCTGAAATGATTTACCCTTTTGTCTGTGGAGCAGAATGGAGGTTTAGGAGATATATATGACATTGAAATTGATTTATGCTGTTGTGTTTCACCGTTCTGGCATTGAAGTTCGTAATGGACTGACATTTCTTGACCTTATTGTCATCCAGATTGAGGTGAGTGTTTGTCTCTCCTCTTCTCTTCTCTTCTGTTCTGCTTTGATTTTGATTTGGTTCTGTTGTTGCATGGAACTAACTGTTAAAGTTGCTGCAGAATCTTAACAACAAATATGGGTGCAGCGTTCCCTTGTTTCTAATGAACTCATTCAACACTCATGATGATACACAGAAGGTGCCTGATCCTTACCTTTTTCTCCTGCTCTTTCTCTTGTCCTTGCTAGATTTTACTTGTATAGTAACACCAGTTGCTGTCCAACTTAGATTATTGAGAAGCACTCAAACTCAAATATTGAGATTCACACCTTTAATCAGGTTTGTGATACTACTATTTGATTGGTTTCTTTTAATATCTGCGTTTAGCTTTGCTGAAAATGTTAAACAACAAATTTGCCTTTTCCCCTTTGGAATTACACAGAGCCAATATCCTCGTCTGGCTGCTGATGATTTTGTGCCAATGCCTTCAAAAGGACACACTGACAAGGATGGAAGGTATAGTTTCAAATTTCTATATTTTACTATATGAAGTTGAATGAATATCTTTCAGTCAATTTTTACCATTTTGCATGCACTATATAATTATATATTCTATCAGATGCACTCTGATGATAATATATTTGGCACCATATGCTTATGAGTTTGAATATGTTGTAAAACTAGGGGAGAGCTTGAACTTCTGTGAATTCTGATTAAGAAAGTTGAGTTGAAAACTCTTCTATTTACCTGCTGTTCTGAGCTTGTGAACTTCTATCAATCTATTCCACCTCTTACTTCTAGAGTCTTATGTAAGGGACTATTTGGATGCATATCAAGTCGTTTATTTATTTACCAACTTCTGAGCTGTATAAACTTCTCCAAATCAATTTTGCTTTTCTGACATGTGTAAAATCCAGAAAGTAACTCCAATACTTGCATACTAATGCTCTCACAAATTACTTCCTTTCCTTATGATATGTGACAAAGACATGCCTATTATACTTTTAGCTGTTTATTGAAAACTGAGCGATGAGTGTAACTTAGCATAGAGTGTCTGGATCACTGGCCAGTGATGAAAGTATGCCACAATTGGAAGATTGTGTATCCAATCTTACTTTGGCATATCTTTAATGTTATCTGTTACTCAAATTTTTGGAAGCTGATGGTGTCTGATCAAGGTTTGTCCCTCTTAAAGAAAGAAATTTTTTTAGTGGGATCCAACATGGGCAATTTCTTAAAATTCAGAAATGAAAGTAAAATAACACCTAAAAAAAGTTAGGAATTGTACAGTGCAAGGAGTAGGTTTGAGTGTATAGTTTAATTTATAATCTTATCAACGTGTTATCTTCTTGCTTGCTGTTCTGAAAACTTTTATTTATGCATGTAGGTATCCTCCTGGACATGGTGATGTGTTCCCTCTCTAAAGAACAGTGGCAAGCTTGATGCTTTATTGTCACGGGTTGATGCTATGATGTTGGTTTTGTTTTATCCTTATGATATTAAGAAGTAATTTGTGCTCCTCTGGTACTTTAGCTCTTATGTCCTTTGTATTTCCTTATAACCTTGCAGGGTAAAGAGTACGTGTTTGGTGCCAACTAGGGAACCTCGGTGCTGTTGTTGATTTGAGTATCGTATTTAGGGTTCTCATTGTAAACTTTGACTTCAGGATTTTATTTTTGTTATACTCTGTTCTGTTTTAAACATGAAAATGCATGGAATTGAAGTCTTGTAGCGTGTTATATCCTTGACTTAGTGCTTCAGAAATCTTAAACCATCTGATTAGAAACAAGAACGAATACTGCATGGAGGAACAAAAGATGAATGCAACCAGTTTTAATTTAGTTTATGGATTCAAAATCTGTTCTTATATTTTGTGCTTCTGCGGGTGACTATGCGATTTGCCATTAGCAATCCCTTTTAATGGGATTTGGAAATTAATCTTTATTGAAGTCTCTTACTCTTCTAAGAAGTCCATCAGGATATATTTTTTTTTTTTGAAAGTGTTCAAAATTTCAAGTGCAAGACAGTATTACAAATGATTTATAAAAGCATTTTGATGGTAACAAATTTCCTTAAGTATTAAATCCTTTGCATTATAAGAAATATTAATCAATGGTTTATCTCTATTGATGCTAAATATAGCATGAAATATTTTCAAATAAATAAACACAAATAATTAATTAAAGAGAGGATATATAAGAAAGAAAGAAAATAAATAAATAAAACATCCCCATCATCGATCAAAGAAAAAAAAACTCAATGTCTTTCTTTTGCAATGCAAGACCATCATCCTGGAGATGAAAGTGTTTTAAAACAACTAGACGGCAGCCAAAAGTTGAGCAGAAGTAGCAGCTGATTATTTTTTTGTGTTTCAGTTTCCAGGCAGAATCATATGATAAGAAACTAATTTCTCAACAACAGCACCACCAATGCTTAACCCAAATTAGAGCAATTCAAAGCAGCCTTAATTTTGAGAACCGTGGTGCTGATAAGGGTATTGACTGTTGCCACAGATTCCATGTTGAGTTCTGTAGAGGATGTGACATTAGGGCCAGCGACCAGAATTTGGAAGGCTACTGTAAGAAGTGAACCTCCTGAGTCTGCCCCAGTAGAACTTGTGGAAGTAGAACTGTCCCCTCCTGTGTCTGGACGGCCATCGCCAGATATTACAAAACCTGATGGAAGTATGGGAATGATCGATGAGTCTGCACCGCCTATCACCATGTTCATGGCTGGAATGTCAAGTGGAGCATATACCACCATTGATCCTGAAGAGTCCGTGCAGCTCTCTTGAAGTATCAGCATGTTGTTCTCAGTAGGAATGAAAGGCTGCTTTAATTTGAAAGGAAAAACAATCAAAGAACTTCACAAGTAAACTTACTGAAAATGAATCAAGACATTGTTGCTGTAAGCCTTTTGGCTATAGTTTATACTGCATCAGAATAGGAGAGAAAGGAAGAGAAATTACGTGAGTAATGGATATGCAGTTCCCTGGATTAGTCCCATTGGAAATGTGTGAAATCACATGCACAGGATTGCTATTGGACAGAATATCCCACTGTTAGAGACAATGACAGGAAATACCATTTGTTACATTGCTATAAATATCCGAATGAGTGAAATATGTACGTATTTATTGATCACAGAATGAATCATTCTATTTTTCATAAACCTGAATTCGTGATTTCTCATCTTTGAAGAAGTTAAACACATTCTGAGGTGAGAGTGGAAGCCAGAGAGAAGTAGCAGCACTAACAACCATGCCAATCGGCTGCCCTTGTTCTGTGTTCTTACGAATAGCTACCCGAACCCCACTATTGTGCACTTCAGAGAGTTGAGGGAAATCCAGTTTTCCTGACATGCCCAAACTTGCAAAAAAGATCTTCACCATCCTGTGGGCTAGGTTTACTATGCTCTTTCTACCCTCAGTTGAAGTGATCACTGAGCAATGGAAGATGTTAAAGCTCAACAGTATTGCATAAAATGGGTGTCAAAGAAATGGAAAGGCAAGAAAATGATTATTGTCACCTCCTCCAAATTCTCGAGCAGCTGCAGTTTCCTCCTTGTAGAAAGCTAACCTCTCACAAATCCTCCGGAGACTAGCAATCCATCGTTCTGCTCCATAAGCAGATCTTCCGCATATGAGATCTCTGTAAAGGCGATGGGTTTGAGTTCTATCATCCACCTCCACATGTTCTACCCAAGTTACCTATCAAGTTTGTGTGATGCAAAATCAGTCTCACACACGATTCACTTAAAATTGACATAAATTATTGTTAGACAATTTCAGATATACTAATATTATGCAATGATTCTATGCTAAACTAGTCTTGCAATCTTTAAGTCATCGTTTGTTGGTAGCTCATGGAGATGCATACAAATGCTTGCTTAGTGCTTGTGACAGAAAAAGATCATCCTGTACATGACATTATCAGCGATGAAAAAATTGGTATCGAATAAATGGGGGTCTGCAGATATGCTTGTTTTAGATATTGCATCTACGAAACATTTATAATAGCCATGCTCATTAATTAATATGAACATTACACTAAATGCAGACGTCAAAATATTCTGAAAACAAGAGGATAGAGATGCCAGGCTCCATTCCTTTTATAGTTCATTGATTAATTGGCAAATGTGCATCAGAACTTGGTCGTTGTTCGTCAGAATCGGTAACATTTGATAACAGTAAAGCTCGGCCACAATCAGCCCTAATCTGTGCTATGAACAAGCATGGTACTATGGTTAATCTAGAACAAGTAATTCGCAGAAGTGACACTTGCTCAATCATTTGATCATTTCGGGTATAGTGATGCAGTAACTACTCACCTTGGAACATCCATTAGACTTATCTTGGATCATGCATCCAGAAGGAAGCCGCCAAGCGCGGGAAGGGGAGCCATCTCTCATGAAGTCATACGATATATCTGCTACCACCCACTCCCCAGGCTCAAGTTGCTGACAAAGACGAAGGAAGTAAAACTCCCTAGGTGGAACCAAGGGCGACAGTATGTGCATTTGTTCATACATCTGCATTTAACCCTTTCACTTCATTAATACACAGCTCAAGACCTGACAAAATTTAAGGAATGATAGAGATTTATTAGCTACTCAACATACCATCTGCAAGGAACCATTTCGGTTTCCTACAGTTCCAGCTTCAAGTAATAGAATTGTCCTGGCCTTGGTAACAATTGTCGGAAAAAGATCCATCCATTTATTCTGTAAAATCAAAGCAAATAGTTAAAATTGTTTCCTCTTTAGCAACAGAATATGGTCTGATCTTACAGTGTGGAAAGTAAGAGCGCACTAACTGGATCCAAAAACATGTCAACCAGGTCCATTCCAGGCATGATCACCATTGCTGAATCCTTGGATGATTCGACACGAGCATTAGAACTTTTGAAGTGACTGTCCCTGGGGTATAGTTTCTCATAGCCGACACGATCAAGGATGTATCTTCCATCAGATGGGGACTTGATCCACAGAGGCTCATTAACTCGCAAAAGCCTGACCAACTCATCTGCTGCACTGGCAGCAGTCTCAGCCATGAGTGCCTTTTCCATATCTAGAATTCCTCTACGTTTATAGACCAACTGACTGTTGTCCAGTCCTGGATTCCGTTCCAGATCAATGCCAGGGTTTGTTGTCAATACGCCATGTGAAGATCCAGCGCCAGGTGTCAACGAATCAATCTGTGAAATCGATTTTCCTATGTACTTGGTAAGAAGGGTGGATACCTTTTCATGCTGCACAACAATCATAATAATCATAAATAAATAAAAAAATCATTAAGACTCTCGAAACAGAAACATTTATGGATCATTAAAAAGAAAAGGCCTAATAGAGAACGAGGAGATATTTAGAAAGGGAACTTCGTTGAAATAATCCAAACTAGCCTCTTCTTTCAACCGAGCATTTTCCTGCTTTAGTTTCTGCAAACTACGTTGGCGTTCTTCTTCTCCGAAGGGAGGACCTCCACATGCTGGGCAGATCACATTCTTCAGTGCCTCTATGATTGCCAGATTTTCACATTGAATCCTCTCATTTTCTAACCGAAGAACTGAATTATCTGCTCGCTCACTCTGCGCCTGCGAAATGGATCAGTAGGTGCAAAAGCATCAGTGCATTATTAAGGGATACAATGTATTCGAACACAAGGTTTTAGACCAAGAAATCACGAGTACCTTTTTCTGAGTCCTTTTGTTTTGAAACCAGAACTTGATCTGTTTAGCCTCAAGCCCTAATTCCCTACTCAACTGGCGCCGCTGGTTTTCATCCGGATGTGGACATTCCTTGAAAAATCTTCATCAGAGTAACAAAACCACAAACTTCAAACGCAGAAAATGAAGGTGGGGGGTGGAAGGACGGACCTTTTTGAAGGAACATCAAATATTCTTACAGGATGCATATTAAAAATCCATGAAAAAAGTTCTGACATTAATAAGCCAAGTGAATGAATTAAGGAAGCAAGCAATCCAAACAACACAATCAAGGACCGAACTAGCACATAGGAAAATTGATTTATCAAGACAAAAATGAATGCATCAACAGAAGAAGTAAACAATCTCCATCAAAAACACCATCAGCAATCTGAAAAAGGGAAAAAATGGGAAAATCCTCTTCCATTCACAGATAAATAAAATAGACCTCTCATGTCGAGTGAAATGACTTTATCCAAAAGCCGCTCAATAATGAAGACCTTACCAACAAAGAGCAAGCCAAGAGTGAAAAACACCAAAATTTATAGATTTCCTCGTGAACATCAACAGAAGCTTCACAGTAATCAATGGATGGTGAAACTATGAATCAATCGGAAGAACATATCAAAATAACCAAACAAAAACCATATAAAAAACAACAACAAATGCAACATATAAAGATCAAAATCTTGTTTTTATATTTTGCTTAAAGAACATAAAACAAAGTCCTTGAAAGAGAGTGATGCTAGTCTTGTACTTTTCAAGCTGATGAATCTGTTGATTAGAATGGCGATGGTAAGCCTTCTTTCCCTGATTTCTAGAGTTAGAAGCTGCTTCATGTTCATCGCCCGAAGCGCCACCATTGTTTCCCATTGAAAGCTCCATTATTTTCCTCTTACTCGCAAAAATTTTATCACTACAAGTCTCCCTTCTTGGTATGCAGGCTAGTAATGCACAATCTATGATTATACATCAGATATTGTGCATATATAGCCCAACAACTCAATTCCAAATAAGGACAGCAAATGAACACCAAACCAATCCTACAAAGATAGATTTCTGGTTCTTGGTTTTCTACTGTTTTAGGCATAATGCTTTTTGTAAACTTTTTCTTTCTTTCTTTTGGCCATGAACTGCATTACACGTTACAGGAAAAAAAAAAAAATGCAAGCCAGCAAATTTCGTGGTTTCAGAGATATGCTTCGCATGAAAAGCTACCATATATGGAGTGGGATATATACAAATGATTTTTACTTTTTTTTTCCAAGTATTCATAACCATTGTTTCCCCCCTCATCAATCCAAGAACAAGCATGACTCGACTGTGTAGTTTCGAAGAGTGGAGGACTAACTGCTGTGGCTAAGGAACGTGCTTGGCTAGTTTAATCTGTTGATGGGTTGTTGATGATACATGTTTGAATTGGGGTAGGCTTAGCTTGTCCTGTGCACTGATCAATACACACATTTTGATTGTGCCATGGTGCCCTTAATTATTGTGTGATTAACACTAGATAATACTAATCATTTAACAAATTTAGTAAATTGATGATTGGTAAGACCTTTTCCAAAATTATAATTAAGTATTATCATACATCTACGAAATATTAATGCAACAATATCGTGCTCTAAATGCAACTACTGTGTTGTTCTCTAGATATCTTGATTTAAGAATTAAAAAAAAAATCACAATTAATTGAATTTTGAAATTGAGAAAATGTATAGTTAATTTAATTGAATAATGTATTCAAAATTCCATGAACTTGAGATGAGATGTTAATTTGCATAAATATATTTTAAAAAAAAACCCAAAGTAGCTACAATTAATTGAATTTTGAAATTGAAAATATTCTAGTTAATTTAATTAATAATTTAATAAAATGTTTGCATAAATATATTAAGAAAATCTCAAACTAATATTCAAAACATTTTAATTTTACTTGAGACTATTATTTTGAGAATTTACAACTATGGTTATATATTTCATGAGATGTAAAGAATATTAATTGAATATTTAGTAAAATGCTTTATAAGCAAATTAAATATCTTATCAAGTATTGCAGCTGTCACTGGAAAAGAAAATAGGAAAATCCATCATTTATAATCTGACCTGTCAAAACCTTCCATATTTTCTCAAGATTTTCCATTTAGGGTTTATGATAGTGGCGAGCCAGACCTAGATTTAGATGGTGACAAATTCTTGTTGTGAATTTTAAAAACTAAAAATCTAAATTTTTCCTCCATTTTTTTTATTTGAATTAAATACATATCTAAGAGAATTTATTGATTTTACTAACCTAAAAAATGCCCCACGACTATAAGTAGTCTCATATTTGTGATCAATAAACAACTTATTGTATCAGTCTTAGTCTTGGATTTTTAGAAGTTTATTATTTTTTTTATTGAAAAATTGCGTTATTTTGTAAGAAATTTAATGTTTTTCATTGCTACATGTTCTAAAACAATGCATGCCATGTACATGAGCTAGCATTAATTATAAATAAAAAACACTAAAGAGTATGATTAAATTATTATAGTAATATTAACAAAATACTATTGGAATAATGTTTTGTATTTTTTTTTAGTTTTTTTTTCAATTTTATTTTTTAATAACCATTTTTTTTTCAATTAAATTCTTCAATATTAGATTGTTTTAGGAATTGTGTTTTGTATATAATTTTTGTTTATTTTTTTTATGTTAGATTATATACTGGTTTTACGGATTATTTTTTTTAATTTTAACCTTTAACATTAAATTTATTAGAAGTGGAGATTCATAATTTTTTTTATTTGATTTCTATGAATTTATCTTAATTTCATGACATAAATTATGAGTTTAACTTGTTAACTTGGGTTGATTCGAGTCAGATTTTTTTTGCTATTTTTTCTAATTAATTTTTTTATTTCATCTTTTAATACTGGGTTGGTTGAAAATTTAATTTCAGATTATTTTTTTATTTATTTTTTATAGAGTTTTCCCGATCTCATGACTTAGATCGTGAGTTTTGTAAGTTGATCTGGGTTGTTTATGTTCATTTTTTGGGTTCTTTTTTAATTGAACTTCGTAATTTTTTTATTTGCTTTCTTTGAAGTTATCCCAATTTTAAGAACTTGGATCACGAGTTTGTTAGGTTGATTTGATTTATTTTTTTAGATCTTTTTTAATTGATTTTTTTTTCAATTTCACCCTCCAACAACTTATTTTTTTAATTTTATCCTTCAATATTAAGTTGTTTGAGAACTGAGCTATCATTGTCTCATTGATTTTTTCTTTCTTTCGATTTTAACTTTCAACATTGGATATGTTGAAAATGGAGCTTTGTAATTTTTTTTATAAAGTTATCCTAATCTTATAACCTAGTTTACGGACTTAGCAGGTTAACTCAGGTTGACTTGTGTTATTTTTTATTATTTATGTTTTTTTTTCTTCGATTACATACATCCTTTAATACTAGATTAGCTAGAAATTGGACTTCGTAATCTCATAACTCGGATTGTAGATCTAACATATTAGCCCGGTTGTGGCGGTTTCTTTAAGAAATAAAATAAAAAATTGTAACTTCTATTTCAAATTGTAAATTTAATTCATTACTTTTTACGAGATTGATCATGAAAATCAAGGTGTTTTTTTGCTTGATTCCTCGTGCAAATAATTTAACTCTCCTTTTGCTTCTCATTACCTAGAGCAGGAATAGACTCTCCTTGTTAGTAATAGAAATGATATGTTTTCATGCATTTTCTATTTTAAAGTATAGAAATTCAACTAAACATGTTTTTTTTTATATATCTATTTTTATTTCTTCAACTAAACACATTTTTTTTAATCCTAGAATACTAATCAAATGCAAATATTACTAATGATCCTCTGGGTATGCTAAGCTCGTGGAACGAATCCTTGTCATCATAGAGTTGTGGGGCTGCCGGAGGACAGCCTATCTCCCCCCATGGGCGCCAAATCGAGCTTTCTCAGGATACCAAACCTGAAAAACAACAGCTTCAGCTATTCTATCCCGCGAGAGTTAGATCGTTTGTCTCGTCTACAGCAGTTGGCCTGGGAAAACAACACATCGAAGACCTGATCATTTGAGCTACTCCTCTTGAGTTCTGTCAACATCTTAAAGCTACAGGTGCTTGTTGTTGAAACAAGTATACGACTTCAATTTTGGATTTAATAATCCCCTGTGATACTATCCCTTCCTCTGTATGCAATCTCTCCTCTGTTATTTTCAGATTCACAACAATTTTTTCTTCTGTGGACCAATTCCAGAAACACTCTCCAGTGCCTTGAATATTACTTGTCTCGATGTCATTCAACAGCTTCACTGGGAAAGAGCCCACGTAAGCAAGCACATCTACTCCATGGAGGCTTTCGCTTCAAGTCAACAATCTAGAAAATGCATGGTGAGGATACTGGTGTGATGTGCCAAATAGTTGAAAATAGGCAGTAGATGTTTATATATATTGAATTCCTTCGAATACATGTCTGTTGTTTGTATTTTATTTTTCTTTAAATACTTATGTCATATGGTGGTTCAAATGCATGTTTGGATACAGGTGAACTGAAAAGCATGGTTAGTCATGAACGAAACGGGATTTAGGATGATTGGATCATGAATAAAATTTAGGAATTGACAATAGTAATTGGAAGTATGAATGTAGATAACTTGATGTGTAAAATTGCATGAAAAACTCTATTTTTTTTTTGTTTATAAAGATAAATAGATTGTTTTATCGTGCATCTTTTAATGAAAAATACAAATTTACCCTTTTATAGTAACCAACAATTAACGACTCTTAAGGGGATTTATCTCTATGGCATCCAACAATTTATGACTTTTAAGAGAATATATGTCATTTTACTGTGGATTTTAAAAGTAAAATACTCGTCTTGCTCTTGATTAGTTTAAAAATGTTAAAATGCTTCTATTACAAAGACAATTCTGCCCTTAACCATTTTAACCATTAGCCTAATGTTTTTAGCTTGAAGGGCAAGATGATAAAAATATTATTCTCATCTACAGTGTAATATATATAGAAGAATATTGTTTTTGATTTGACTGTACATAGTTTTGATTAGAAAGCCCTTTCTCTCTAGAGGTAGAGGTGGCACCTGTATTTTACCTACAAATACATTAAAAAAAATATATTTATTTTTGTTGCGGAGATACTACAGTGATATTTGAGACCCAATAAAGTTGTTTTTTATTTAAAAATATATTAAAAATATTTTTTTATTTTTAAAATCAACACATCAAAAAAAATATTAATTTAAAATAAAAAATTTAAATTTTTAAAAAAACACGAAACATGTGCCCAACAAATACCCCAATATTGCCAAACGATACCTTCGTTTGAGAGTCCATTTTTTCGGATTAGGGTTATGTCGATGTGTTAGGTGGAAAATGATGCCATCATTTCGGACAAAAATGGAGGTTAGTTGGAGGGGACCACCTCTAAAGCGATTGCCCATCATTCCATACCTTAATTACAATATGCCATTGCGTCTGTGCCTTTTAAAGTCTTTATTCTTGTATTCTTATTATGTTAATCAACATTTGTTCGTCGACTCATTTGATTATGTGAAGAACCTTTTCCAACTCATCAAGGATCATTGTATGCGTTCTTGAAGGGAAAAAAATGCATTATGCAAATTAGGTTTTCACTATTTTGTTAGTAAAAAATAATTATGGTTTAGGGTTTGGATTGCTAATAAAGGATTTGAAAAATGAACCACTTCAATTATATTAAAATAAATATAAAACAAAAATAAAAATCCAATGCTCATGGATGATTATGTGAAATGTTTCATTTAAAATAAGTTTTTGGATAAAATTTTTTAACAAATTAATATTTTTTTAAAAAATTTAAACTTAACTTAATTGAATACAAGAATTAAATAGTTTTGTCTGATTCAATTTGATTTAATTTTAATTTTTAAAATATTTAATAATTTGAAATGAGTTAAAAATTAAAGAAAGTTGGGTGATTTTTATCAAAGATTTTTTTGAAAAAAAATAGATAATCTAGTTTGATTTGATTGTACGTAGTTTTGTTTTTTTTAATTTGATTTTTCATTTTTTATTTGATTTCTTGTTTGTTTTTGTTAATTTTTTTTTGTTTTTGTAATTTAAAATCAAAACCAAACAGAATCCACTTTTTAATAAGTGTTTTTATTTAATTTTTAGAATTTTTTTTGTTAATTTTGAATCAATTTTTACAAATATTCTAAATAATCCAATTATTTTAATCATCCTTAAATCTAAATTATCATTCGAATTAATATTTTTATTTTTTAATTTCTTACTAAAAAAAGCCCAACATCAAAATGATTGGTAGGGCAAAACACTCCCTGGTTGGATATATAAACCAGTTCCACCTTCCTCCTGTCTTTCCTCTCTGCATTATTTCTCCACTGTCTCTTTTCCTTCTCTACGCAATTCACGGGACGAGAAAGAAAGAAAAACAATCCTAAAGTTTCAATCTTTAAAACTCTTTCAGCTCAAACGAAAACAAGACAACAAAACAATGGCTTTCGAAAAGATCAAGGTTGCCAACCCCATCGTTGAAATGGACGGTAAGATTATTATTTTTTTAATTCTGACTCCTTTACTCATTTTGATGATCTTATCACTTTAAGCTGTTTGGATTCATTTTTTTATCACTGAAAGTTTAGACTTTGATTGGTTGTTAGTGATGCAATGGTGTTATAAAGTAAGCATCCTTGCTTTTGTAGATGCATGAAAGTTTGGATCCTTATGTTTCTTTGTCTAAAAAAAGTTGTTGGGTCGTGGATAGGATCTGATTTTGAATCTGGGATTGATTGATCCCTTTACTTGAGATCTGGGTTTTATTGGAATCGTCATTTTGTCAATCACAAAGATGGTGCCTTTCTTTCTGTGTTTGAATACTTTATGTCATTCTTTGTATCTCATGTCGTGCTTGTTTGTTATTGTGATGATACAGGAGATGAAATGACCAGAATTTTCTGGCAGTCAATAAAGGATAAGGTGATTTTAATATTTGTTTGTACATTTATGAATTTATCTTGCTGGTTGATAAAGGTTTGAGTTAATGGATTATAGCTGTAATGTGGGTTTTGGTGTAATGACGACAGCTTATTTTCCCCTTTGTGGAGTTGGATATCAAGTACTTTGACCTTGGTCTCCCTCACCGTGATGCCACTGATGATAAAGTCACTGTTGAAAGTGCCGAAGCTGCTCTTAAGTGAGTGTTCAGTTCATTTATATATATGTTCCTTTGTGCTGAGAATCCTTTATCCCAGATAGAGTTATCCTTTAATCCTCTCCTTTTAGATATAAAGATGTATGTAAAAAGTTGTTAATATTGATCGATCCTTCAGTTCTTACTTGTGAGTATTTTTGTGTAGTTCTTGGATTAATAGTACTGAACTAAGTGTTTGACCTGACTGTGATTATGTTATGAAAATTCGAATCTTTTCAGGTACAACGTAGCAATCAAGTGTGCAACTATTACTCCAGGTATGCATTCATCTCTGTTGGCATGAACATCGATAGAAATGAACATTAATTTCCTATGGCAATATTTTTTTCTTCTTCTAAAGCAGCCATGCACAATTCTTATATTCAATGTGTTATTGACAGATGAAGCTCGTGTCAAGGAGTTTAATTTGAAGCAGATGTGGAAGAGTCCAAATGGAACAATCAGGAACATTTTGAATGGTCAGTGAAGCTGCACTTAAGACAGACCATATGTTTATATAACATTCCTTTTGCTTTTAGCTCCAATTACATATTCGATCTCTGCAGGCACTGTCTTCAGAGAACCAATTATTTGCAAAAACATCCCCCGCCTTGTCCCAGGTAACTTTCATTTTGTCGATGCAGCAGCCCTACAATTTCAGTGATGGACTAGGGCTGTACTGATTATTACTGTTGTCAGGTTGGACAAAGCCAATTTGCATTGGAAGACATGCTTTTGGTGATCAATATCGAGCAACTGATGCAGTTATCAAAGGAGCTGGCAAGCTCAAGCTAGTGTTTGGTAAGACTTTCTGTTGAGTTGCAGCTTTTATTCAGAATTTATTAGGAATAATTTCCCATTTTGTTGATATTTTCTCATTTCTTATTTGTCTTTCAATCTGCAGTGCCAGAAGGACAGGATGAGAAGACTGAGTTGGAGGTTTACAACTTTACAGGTGCTGGTGGGGTGGCATTGGCCATGTATAACACTGATGAGGTATATTAATTTTTTCTGATGATTATTCTAATGAGCCAAAATGCAGGTATGTTAATTTTGTCTTTTATTTTTGACCCTGGAATGCAGTCCATCCGTGCTTTTGCTGAGGCTTCCATGAACACTGCTTACCAGAAGAAGTGGCCACTTTATCTCAGCACAAAAAATACCATTCTTAAGAAGTATGATGGAAGGTATGACACTTTCATCACTTTGTATACCTTTTAGAACTCCATGCTTGGCTTTCATGAACCTGCCTGTATTTTCTTTTGGTTATTTAGTTGATATTTGTCGACTTTTCTATTTGATACAGATTCAAGGACATCTTTCAAGAAGTCTACGAGGCCAACTGGAAATCAAAGTATGAGGCCGCAGGAATATGGTGAGTGACTCACTGTCTTTCATTTAAGATGATGGTTCGTTTTGGCTGCATTTGTATTGTCAATAACTCGTATGGTTGAACTGGAAGGTATGAACACCGACTCATTGATGATATGGTTGCATATGCTCTTAAGAGTGAAGGAGGTTATGTATGGGCATGCAAAAACTATGATGGAGATGTGCAGAGTGATTTCTTGGCCCAAGGTATGTGGAACAGACCATTGACACCATGAAGATTCAGCTTCCAAAACCTTTGTAGTGTGCTTATCTTATTCTGGCTGCAACATTTATAATTCTTCTTTGTGGCCTTTGGTTCTGGGTAGGAAGTTCAGTACTGATATCTGGCCGTCTATTTACAGGTTTTGGATCTCTTGGCTTGATGACCTCTGTATTGGTATGATATCCGACAAACTTTCTTGTAATATTTTTTAGTTGCCTTTTGTTTAATTTTTGGTAGCCGTCTCTGTTCATCTGTATTCTCTGTACTCCTGCAGTAGAATAATCCTCCCTCTGCTAATCAAACTGTCTTGCATCCTTTTCTCCTTATGGACTACTTTTTACATGCATAAAGCATTGGTTTCCCAATTTTGAAGCTTCTCTCATTCTCATGCGCCACAGTTAAAATGCATCCTCTAACTACTCTTTAGTTATTAGATTGACAGTGGAACTTGGGATTTTCTTGTATCAAGGTGCTGATACAAGAAATAGGTTAATGCTAGTGGGGGGGTGGTGGTTGGTTTGCAGAAAGAAATTTCAGCAACAACTAAGATATTAGCATATTGTTCACTCTCTTTGTCATCATCTCTGACTATGTTTAAATTGGTATGGTTCAGGTGTGCCCAGATGGAAAGACTATAGAGGCTGAAGCAGCCCATGGCACAGTTACTCGGCATTACAGGGTTCACCAGAAAGGTGGTGAAACCAGCACAAACAGTATTGCCTCTATTTTTGCTTGGTCAAGAGGACTTGCCCACAGGTATGTAATTATGATCCCGCAAATTTATGCCACTGGTCTTGAAAATTATACTATTTCAGTTTGCTGAAAGCTCTGGTCAATAATTTAAATGTGTTTTTTATTGGTTAGGGCTAAGTTGGATGACAATGCCAGACTCTTGGATTTCACTGAGAAACTAGAGGCAGCCTGTATCGGAGCTGT
The DNA here is from genome assembly GCA_007827005.2 of Populus simonii. NCBI lineage: Eukaryota > Viridiplantae > Streptophyta > Magnoliopsida > Malpighiales > Salicaceae > Populus > Populus simonii. The sequence goes on along the minus strand of CM017464.2, from coordinate 46,525,627 downwards.
GGAGTCTGGCAAGATGACCAAGGATCTCGCTCTGCTTATCCATGGATCTAAGTAAGACCAGCCCAGTAAAAAGTGTATTTTGAATGTATATCAATGTTTATGCTCTACTTTATATGAATTATAAGTGTTTAATAATATTCTTGTGCGTGTTGCAGGGTTAGTAGGGACCATTACCTCAATACCGAGGAGTTCATTGATGCTGTGGCGGAGGAGCTGAAAGCCAGACTTTCTATCAAGGCATAAGTGTATGTGATACTCACCAACTTTGCTCGGCTCTAGAATGGTTTTAATGCTGTAGTTTCTTCCTTGCCTTGATGTTAATCAAGTTTGGAGCGTATGATTATCTGTGTTTTTTTTCTCTTTGCTAAAAAAAAAGGATTATGAATGTAGGATTTTTATTAGTAAATAATTTTAACATCGAAGTCTAGTTCTGCCAAATCACTTAGCTGTTAGAAACATCAGGGCTGGCTTCTTGTCTCATAGGAGGTTTCATGTACAATTTATATCATAACCTACTCCTCGTCTTGCAAAATGTCACCATGAGGAATTCATGAACGTCATCAACTTAAGCTGAGAAGTGGATGTTGATATCATCTAGATAAGCAATGTGTTAACAAGAGTAGTTGCATCTCATGTTTGTTTGTCGACTTTTCAATGTTTGTAATATCTTGTGGTTTTCTGTTCTGTTAATTGTTTTCTGTTTTTGTTCCAAAATGTAGTTCGAAACCAATAGAGATCACCAATAGTAATCGAGGTGCTGGTGTTGTTTACAGGACTTCGCATGCAAAGTGAGCAGTGAAGGTAATAAAGGAGAGGGAAAGATGGAAGAGTAGGGAACTCATGAATTTAAACAACTCAGCTGTATTTTCTTCTTTCCAGTCTCTTGTTTGATTCAATTCAATATCATTTCAACTGTAATTTTTGTCGCCGACTAGTTTACTGCAAGGCGGTTCTTAATCTCAAATCTCTGCTTACTCGATGGCTATGTCGAAGCCTGCTTTTATTTTTATATATATACACATATATTCTGTTTTGAGTTAAGCCCGCATACATACAACCTAGACCTTTGAGCATGTAGGCAGACCTGGACTGGGTATGATAACTAGAGTAACTGGTTGGAGACATCAAATTGTTGGCTGAGCCTTCGCAGAAGGGCCCTCATAATTTTGAGAGAACTATCTTGTTGGCTGATAGAATCATCTGGCTTAAGGGATTTTGGCTTTCCATATCCCTATCCTGTTGAAGATCAAAACTTCATTGATGGAAATCCAATTTAATAGAAAATGCCTTTTGGCTTTCCATATTTCTACCATAAGACCGATATGTTCTATTATCACGAATTTAATTAAATTTTAAAAAAAATCGCACAAGTTTTAATGCATAGGACTGGGATAGTTGGTTTGTCTAATTGAGAATAAACGCAATCTAGTTAAGATGGAAAAAAATGAAAAAGAGTTTTCCATGATAGGAACAGAGCGAGTGGAATGAACTTTGATATTGAAATGTCTAGGCTGGAATTTAGCTGAAAAATATATGTTGTTCTTGGCTGAAAAATTTATTTTATTTTTTATTTTAGTTGAATTACTAACTTAACCTTGGAATCAAAATAAAACTAGGCTTGCTTAGAGGGTATTTATAGAATTTCGTGTTGATTTTTGCATTATAAGCGTATTAGTAGTGGGGTAAATTGGTGTTTTTTTCATTGATTAAAAGTTATTAAATTTGTGAATCTATAACGCATGTGGATGTAACGCGGATGCACATGGGAGGGTTCCGCCATATTTGCGCGTGTTATTGTTTACTGAATGAAATATAGCTAGAGATATCTTTTTTTTTCTCTTTTTCTCTCTCCTCCTTTGAAGTTCGTGTTTGGAAATTAAAATTTCAAGGTGGTCCCCTTAGTTGGAGATATTTTAATATTAATCCTTATTCTTTTGATTTGTTATTTTTATCCTTATACCTATTGTAAGTTTTTGTTTTTAATTTTTTTCAATTTGGTCCTGGTTTTTTTTTCCTTCATTTTTCTCTTATCTCTTTTATGAACTTTTAATTGTTTTCAATTCCATCCTTTAATCAAGATTTTTAGTTTGTTATTGTTTTTAAATTTGGTTCTAATTTTTTGGGTGGTTTCTTCTTTTAATTCTTTTGTAAAATTGATTTTTCTTTTCAATTTAGCCCTTCAATTTAAAATTATCCACGATATCACTTGTTTTTTCCCTTCAAATTTGATCTTAATTTTTTTATTGCTATATATATATATATATATATATTATGATTGAATTGATTTTCAATTTTATTCTTTCACATTTGGATTTTAAGGTTTGAGATTCATGGTTTTTTCAAGTTTGGTGCTTCTAATTAAATGATTCAGGTCACGAGTTTTATGAGCTAACACAAGTTCTCATCTTTTTTATGAACTTATTTTTTTTAATCTCATTACTAGATGTTGATTTTTTTTAAAAAAAAAATAAGCTTCATGGTTTTCTTAGTTTTTATTTTTATAGGGTTATCCCGATCTCATGACATTGTTTGTGGGTTTAGCGGGTTAACTAATCCAAGTAGGCTTGCCCCCTTTTTTTTTTTCCTTTCAGTTACTTTTTTCATCTTTGAAATCCTTTTGTGTTATTAATTTTTTTTATTTCATCCTTCAATATCTGATTTGTTAATAATTGATTTTTGTGGTTTTATATATATATATATATATATATATATATATATATATATATATATATATTTGATGCTTTCAATTAAATGACTTTGGGTTTGAGTTTAATAAGTTAACAATCGTTGGTATTAATTTCTTTCTTTTTACTTGATTTGTTTCTCATCTCATATTTTGACATTGATTTTTTTAAAAAAAAAATTAGGTTTCATGAATTTCTCTATTTTTCTTTCTGTCAGGTTATTCTGGTTCCATAACCTAACTGTAGGTTTGACGGGTTAACCCGAGTAGGCTCAAGCCTTTTTTGGCTTATAATTGTTTTTTTTTTTTATTATCATTCTATATGTTAGGTTTTGTTTTTTTTGTTTTAATTTCATACATTTTATTTATTGAGGATTGAGCTTTAAGGTTTTTTCAGTTAAGTTTTTTTTTATCAAATTACTTGAGTTATGAGCTTAATAAGTTAATATGGGTCAAAGGTTTTTTTTTATATATTTTTATATTTTTTATCATTTGATATTATTTATATATATATATATAAAAAGCTCTTAGATCAGCTTAATATTGTTTTTTTTTTTCTCAAAAACCTTTCTATCCGAACCGTGACAAAGCACGGTCGCGTAGCCAGTAATCCCTATACCTGATGGTACAATCACTAGAAAACCAAGCACGATTCTGAACGTCCCAGCTACACCAGACCTGACAATCCAACCTCAGTTCTCTCCAAGGACATCCCTGTTAACCAAGGAAAAAACACTCTGGGCTCGAATATTTCTACCTAAGCAAGCATTAGATGCTTCTTTGTCCGACAAGAAAGCACTCCCTGTTGTGGTTTATTTGCATGGAGGAGATTTCATTACTTCTATTGATGCAGCCTCGATTGTTTATCATGGCTTTTGCTCAAACCTGGCAAGTCATGTCCAGGCTGTCGTTCGCTCCTGAGCACCGGCTGTCGTTCGCTCGTGGCCTCCGATGATGCAATAGAAGCAACTCACTTTATAAAAAATAGCGATGAAGTTTGGTTCAAGGAACATGCTGATTACTCAAGCTGTTATGTTATGGGTAAAAGTGCAGGAGGCAACATAGCTTACCATGCAGGCTTACGTTTAGCTCATTTTGATGATTTCGAGCCATTGAAAATCAAAGGGTTGATATATTTCACTACCCAGGTTTTAGTGGGGCTATTGGGACAAAGTTTGAATCTCTATGGATCGATGATGATCCTGTTAACCACTAGTTGTTAATGATTTGCTGTGGTACCACGCATTTGCCCCTTGGTGCTGCTCGGGACCATGAATTTTGCAATCCGACGGTGGGTGATGGATAGAATGACGTTGATAGAGTGGAGTGTAATGGTAATTTGATGGAAAGGGGATCCAATGTCGGATGGAATTGGCCAAGTTCATGGAAGAAAAAGGTGTGGAAGTAGATGTTCGTTTTTAACCTAGATTTCTAACCGGATAGACCGAGTCAATTCATTTAAAATAAAATAGATCCCAAATCGGCCAAGTCCAAAATCTACCTACCAAGCAGGTTTTATAACAGTGGCTTGATTTACTGTTTAGAAATAGTTGCATCTTTTTTCTCTCTTATAATTTCATGTATTTGCACTCTTTCAATTGAATGGCACAATATGATTAATTTAGATCAAAATCCCAAACTAATCTCATAACCCTTTATTTTTATTTATTTATTTATTTTATCAAATCAATCCCAACCATCCATTCACCCATCCTTTACAAGTTACCCATCGTCAATCAGATACAAATTACAGTATAACCTTGATAAATCAATTACCTCAATTAAATGATATTTTTGTTAAAACTTTAATATCTTGATAAAATATTATGACAATTAATTAATAATTTTTTATGGTGCCAAAGATACTGTTTTATAGAGGTTTAACTACATAGGACAATTATCATGCTTACCAGGAAGGCATTTCAGCAACAATTTTCTATACAATGTGCATAGAAATTGCTTGACCTTCTCCATCCAAAAAAGCAGCTGCAGTCCCGCTATAATTGCAAAAGAAGGAAACCCTGTAAATCCAGTTGTCTAAACTAGGCCTCTAGAGGGTTGTTATCGATGTGAATTATATGCATTCTTACCGAGAAAAAGCCGCAGCTGAAGATAACTCGCATTTGTCCTTAATCTGGAGAAGGTAACTTTCATTGATGAATCTGAAAGGAGAACAAGAGCATATAAAAATATATCAGCTGAAACTCATCATCAGGGGCATGGAAATGAGAGAGTAAGATCCCTTGATGCTTGAATTATCAAATAATCCCTTTGTTTAGGACATGTATTTCAAGAACCTACCAGATTCAGGACTCAACCTTGGAGAGAGGCCACGTATTGCGTACTTCACATAGGCTAATAGCCTAACATTCTGTGGAGCTCCCAGCTTCCTAATGACTGACCTGAGGAGGCCGCTGCAAAAGAACAGCCGGCCAGTAAGGGCTGCGCAGCTACTTTATTAGAAAGTAAATGATTAGGATGTTGGACTTTTCTTACTCCGTGCGCAATATAGTGAGAAAGTCAGGTGGTAGAGATTCCATGAAAGAAAATAAGTCATCCACTTTCAAATAATTCAACTCCTGCTTCAAGCTACTCTTTTCTTCATCTGACATTCCCTTTCCAAGAATTGCTTTACTGTTGCATGAACCAAGCTCAGTTAGGTCTCTAATTTAATTGTTAATATTCAATGATAAAATGCCACTAGATCTCCATTATATGATAAGAAATGCTAATTCACAGGAACAGACCAGTGTAACTACATTTCACTTGCGGTCTTTGTTTGGTTATCCTAAAGTGGGGTTATGTGCTATGGAATGCTAAAAGGCACACTTAGTAAGGATGAAACGAACAGAAAGAAAACGAGTATTTGTGGAGTAACACAGGGAGTGCAAGAAACAGGAGGTGATGAAAGAATTAAGAGTGAAAGTTAGAACCAAGTCAGGTGACAATCTTATATACCTAGGAATCATAAAACCCCAGTTTCCTGGTTAAATACTGAGTTTCATATTTGGTGTTGTACTGTAGCGCCTCAAGAAAAGTGTACCACATAATACAATTCCAGAACGGTCCCTTGTACCACTCTACATCATCAAGAAGACTTCAATTATCACCCCCATCATCTCATCACCACTATGGTCGACAATGATATTATTAACAAAAATCTGTATTTAATTGCAAAATTATTCAACAATTAACTCTACCATCACATAGTAAAAGATAAAAACAAGAAAAATCACCTGTTCATGGTTCTTCCAAGAAAAATGACAGGGAGGTATTTAGCATACTTCCCAACACCAAGTCCTTTGCCAAGCTGCTGTATTTTATGTGTGTCTTGAAGAATCATAGCTTTCCACAGCTGACAATAGTCTTGTCTAAATCCTTCATCCAATTGTTTGTAGATTCCATGATCTAAAATAACTGCAGGTGTATGGCGAAACAACTTCATACTACAAGCTGTTTTCGCAAATGAGAATTTATTTATGATAATTCAAAATTCAACACATACCCAGAGTAAAGCCATTTGGACCTTCTGGAGAAACTAATATATTTCCAGGGTGTGGATCTCCATGCACAAATCCATGTACGAATATCATCTCAGCAAAGATTTCCACCAAAGCTTTCGCAACCTAATATACAGACTAAGGGAAGATCGGTAAAAAATATTAATTTAGTCAGCATCATGCATTGTAAGTTTTAATGATGAATCATGACCAGCCACACAATAAATCTGATATCCTCGATTTGTGAACGTTTACAAGCAATCTCAATTGCAGGAAACTGAGTATTTGTTATAAATTTAGAGAAAAACAACCTAAAGGGGACTCATGAAACCAACCTTTATAGGATTTATTCTTGTTTCCTTCATAAATTCCACATCATCAACCTGAAATGCTAGGAACATCATGTTAATAGCACGTAGCAGTTGAGCCAAAAGCCTCATAATAATATAGAGACCAATTAAAAGAAACCATTACGTTTCAAAATGATACTATGAACAGTGCTATAATTTAATAGGTTTTCTGAGAAGTATCAGATAAAGTTGTCCATGATTTAACAACAGTCCATCATGGAAGAAATGTTCATCGGTTATGTTATATTGTAATTGTTGTTTAAAATGATGGTTTAAAAATCTTGAATTTTAACACCATCAAAATTTTGGAAAAGTGAGCTAGGTAACCGATACTTCTCCTTTAATAAGTCCCAGAACCTTTTAGTTTAGTGCCCAATTTAGTTCCCTGTAATTGGTAGAAAAATTGGTGCAAAAATTGGAGTCATAAACCACTATTTGTTAAAGTAGCACCTTTTCTCTGCTGGGAAAAAAATAAAAAACGCTATTGGTTATCCTGGCAATTATGGTTCCGGAACTCATTTTGTTGCCCAAGCTTGTATTAATACATTACTGGAAGCCTCGTAAAGAATTCAAGGCCCGCAGAGAACCGAAATAGACCTTCTAAGTTCATTGGAATCCTAATCACAAGACAGATGCAGCAAGTTCAAAATCCATACCTTGTGCCCCCAACAAAATTGCATCGTCAAAACCTGACGTGTGGTCAGCTCCTGGAAATATTAATATAGTCCTCAGAATTACATTCACCAGTAAGCACAAATAATTTGACAATGAGCTGTTGGTAAAGGAAAATCTCAGTCATCCTACCCAAAATACACGAGGAATCCTGACGAACTTGTTATTTTTAAAGTTTTTGCCAGTTTTCTCAGAATTTCTTGCCTCCTGAATGAAATCTGTGAAAATAGAAAAGTGAAAAATCATATCTTTCCAGTCATAAATAAGTGAGTAGTGCTAGACCATTCAAAGTGTTGCAAATGATTGAATCAAATAATTATGTCATTAAACTGTCACTAAATTTTGATATTAGTTCTATTTTTGACATGAAAGATCTCGTTATATATAAAACACAACAGTTTATTCTTGATACTCCTTTTGATATCCTTATCGTATTATCTTTATCATTGACACAAAAGGAACATATTAATGCTACTTTGGATGCACAAGTTGTTTTCACTAGGGATGGTAAACTTCAACGAATCCCAATATAGGGGCTAGATAACTAGATACAAACTATACTTGGATTATCATAGAGATTTCACAATAGCTTAATCATGATCTTTAGGATCATTATTGGAGTCGCCTTGAACTATACTTGACGAGGTCTAGTTTCTCCAATCTCGGGAGAATTGGTAAGGACACCAGACCCGAGACATTGTTTACGCACTTGTATGATCATAGACGATGGAGATTGGGCTTTAGCTTATATTTTGGTTTAATTTATTTGAACTTTATATTGAGGTTTATTAATCAGGCTTTATTTGTTGAGCTTGATTTAATTATTGTTGGATATTTTATTTAGAGGGCTATAAGCTCAATTGCTTGTTCTAGTCAAGGTTTTAGTATTTATATACTACTTTTCTAAATGTTGGGGAGTTTTGATGAATCAAATAAAAATTTGCAAAGTTGCAAACTTTTTCAACCCCAACTCTTTTCCTCTGACTTTTTCTTTAGCCTTTTCTTCTTAGCTTCTTCTTTTCTTTCTTATTAGGCTTCAAATCTTTTTTTGTTCCGCATCACATTGGCTGGCCATATGATGGCAAGGGGGTCTAAAATATTCATTTTTTTCCTATAAAAAAAGGTAAGTAACTGACATCCGTTCTAAACAGTTGAATACTTTAGGTTGGAATATCATATAGCACATACTTTTACCCTTTGTTGCGGGCAATTTTTCATGTTGGAATATGGAGAATGCATGCAGTGAAGAAGTTACACAAGTTCTTCAAGTGTCTATCAAGGAGATTAAAAATGCATAAAATAAGCAAAGGAATACCACTGACCAAGTTCTGAAGAAATAACCTCTCTGAATTCTGTTACCAGCCAGTTAAATCTATAATCAGGGAAAAGCTGTGGAAAAGAGAGGGGGGGAAAAGAAAGGGAAAAAAGAAAGATAACTCTAAGCTAGTGGATCAGTCATCAAAATAAAAAGAGTACAAGTTAATTAGGAAGTGAAAACTCCCACATGAAATATGCAAAAAAAATAATAATCAGGAGAATAAATTGTTGTCCAAAAAGTAAAGGAAGACATATTCATATTCAAGATTCAAGAGACATCAGATGTGTTGACTGTTACCTTATCCAAAAAAGAACACCCACAGTCTAACTTCACAAAAAGATGATACCACTATGATGCAACAGAGATATAATTTAAATTGTCAAGAGAATTTTATCACGCACCCATGCCACGGATTTTGAAAGAAAGGACATAGTGTTTATGTCTATCTTCATCTGGCTTTCTAACCCAGGGTACTGTACCTACATGCAGAAAAAGAGAAGCATGTTACAATTAAATACATAACTCATAAGAATCCGTAAAGTTTTGAAGAACAAGAAAATTTTCTAACATTTAAAAAGAAGGTTTGGAAGGGTATGTTCCACATTCACCAGAGAACATCATATAGATTCTCCTAATGTAATCATCAACTTTATTGGAAGAATCAAATCACAATGATATCAAGTTTTTCCTCTGCAAATTGGATAGATAATGATGGATTAAGTTCCACATATGAATCAAGATCCAACATATCCAATAAATAACTGTATGGCAAAGAGTTTGCTTTTGAAAAGGTCAAAAAATAGATAGGCAAGAGAGAGAAGAAGAATCCCAGCATTAATAGTCACAGACAACTTTAATATTGGAAAGTAAGCAAAGATTCAACAAACTAAAGACAATCAAAGTAAAATTGGAAACATGTTATCAAAGGATCAATGGTGTCAATGAATCACATCATCTCCAGTTAAAAGCATTCTTTAACTTCCAAAATTTAGGTCAAGAAAATTGCTTAGTTGCTAAAGCAAAAAATGAAACCAAGGGAGTTTTACAACTAAAACTGACACCAACCAACCTTGACTGCTACTTCTTGATGATCTTTCAAAATCGCATGATGCACTTGCGCAATCGACGCAGCAGCTACTGGTTGTTCATCAAACGACAAAAATCTGCCATTTATGGTAAAATAAATAAATAAATAATAATAATAATAATAATAATAACAATAATTCAACAACAAATGTCCACCTTCAACATCTAAAAAAGAAACTGAATCGAAACTTACATATTCTTTAAATCTCGACCCAAATTGCTTTGAAGCACTTGTTTTATATCCTTAAAACTACAAGGAACTGCCTACATTATAACTAAACAAATATTAGCCTACGAAACAGACACAAATTCTTCATGCAACAAATAAACAAACGGATTTCGCAATAAACACAATCAAAATTAACAAGAAATTCAAAATTTAAGACCTGGTCTTGCAATGAAGAAAGCATCAAAGAGTATTCCTGTGGTACTTGTTTTAATGAAGCAACAAACTGTCCAGCTTTCACATAAAATCCTTTGTTTTCTTCACATAATTTTAGTATCCTCTTCGCCGATCGTAAATGTACCTTAATTAATTAAATTCAATCAAAATTAAAACTTAAAATATTCACTAAATCACAAGTTAACACATAAATTAAAAAAATACGAAAAAAAAATTACTTCATTTACCTCGGATAATTTCTGATAATAAGAATCAGAGTTCACTGGTAGGTTACGGAGAGAGAGTTTGTAATCAGCGATGGTTAACGCAATCTGTCACCAAAAATGGAAACGATTAAAACATGATTCATTAAGTAACTAGTTTAGAAAGATAGAGGAGAGTTTTCTACGGACGGTGGAGATTGCGCGAGAGGAGCGAGGGACGGCGTGGATTGGAGAGGTGATTTTGTTAGTGAAGGAGTCGGTGGTAGTTGTGGTGGTGTAGAGAGTGAGAGCGGCGATGCCAGTGGTTGCTGTTAGCAGTAAAATTTTAGTTTTTTTCGTTAAAGGAAGCTTGAAGTTTTGTTTGAAGGTCATTTCGTTTTGTGAAGGATGGTGGCGCTGGTGGTGGTTTTGGCGGCGAGGTACAGGAGGTATGGTGTCTTTTAAAAATATTGAAAAACGGTCCGAGTTCTTAAAAATTTGTGAGGATTCCAGATTATGAGTATGCGCTTTCAGTAGGCTACACGGCCCATAGTTGTTGGTCCAAAGATAATGGGCTTGTACAGTTATCCTTGAATAATTTCTTTGGGGGGGGGGGGGGTTAAGTTTTGTCTATTTGGAAATAATTTAGATAAAAAAAATTTAAATATTTAGCTTAAAAAAGGGTTATGCTTAATAAAATAAGCCAAATAAATATAATTGTCACAGTCCGTCTAAAAATTGGCCTAAAATAGAGCATTTATTACTATATTATCAGTCAACTTAATTAATTATTTTTATTAAAATAATAACATTTTATTTTTAAAAAATATATATTTAATATGGATGCAGACAAACTTAGATTAGATTTGATTAGATAAATTAGGTTACTAATAATGGATTAAATAGATTTCACCAAAATAATATTTTTTTTATTTAACTTTAAATTTAAATAGGTTCTAGATATCAAGTTTTCAGATCAACATATCAAGTTGGAATAAATTTAACAAATATGCTAACAAGTTCATTGAAAAAAAAAGAGCATGAAAGCATAATTTATAAATTATTGCAAATTTTTTATTTATTTAGTGGAAAATGAGTTATTAATTATTGTGAATTGCACTCTCCTTTTCCTTGTGAAAGCAGATTCTTATGGTTATAGACTGGTTAGATATATATGACTACAAATTAGGGGAATTACTAAGCTATTTTAATTAAAAAAAAAAAAAGTGTTCACTCAATCACCTAACCAATGACTTTATGTATGAAATGTAGAGTATTTGTAACTGCGATTAGCAAAATATTTTATATTTATTTGATCCCATAGAGTTTTTTTCTTGATTTTTAAAGGTTCTATTTGTTTTTATGTTTAAAATTTATTTATGTGCATTTTAAAAATGTTTTGGGCTTAAAAAAATTAAATTGATTTTTTTTATTTTACAATAATTTTAATGTTTTAATGTAAAAAAATTCTTAAAAAATTATTTATATATATATTAAAAAAAAAAAAAAAAAAACATACCCTACGGTACCAAACACGCCTTTACCTTGTCTTCTCTGATAACTCTAATCCACAGCAAGCGGGCATGCCCTCTCTCTCTCTCTCTCTGAAACATCAAGAACAGTAGCTAAGAACATCCAAAACTTCATCGACCACTCCTTTATATTTCAAAGTTATCATCTATCATCATCGGCCCACCTGGCAATCATGATTCATGTTATCGTACACAATTATAGGACGACAAAACCTAGGCTGTTCCATTTGGCACAGGCACCATCTTCATTTTCGAGAGAAAAAACATGTTTGGATGTCGTTTTTCTAAGCACTAGCAATTCCTTTCACATCCCAGCATGTACGTGTCCAGATTAACCGTTACTTTTTTTCTGGCTTTCTTCGGCTTGGACGTGTCCCCCATTTTTATATGCATAAAACGTGCTCAAGCCGAATGCATAGTTGCTTTCAATTGTGCCACAACAGTAATTTAAAGATAATAATAATTCAGAAACCGCTTGGTTGAGATGGCAATTTCATGTCGATGAAGAGTTACCTGAACCAACTCACTTCATCAGATTCCGGCAAAACTTGGAGATAAAAATTCAGGTTTCAAATTTGATATAGATACTAGTTTATTTGACAGGAACAACTCAAGATAAATAAATACCCTTGGAGTTCAAAAACAAAACTATATATGCACCACGATAATTATATACTAAATAGTTGTAAACTATAGCATTCAAATCCGAATTATGAGTACCGATAGTTACCCAAAACTCAATTGAGTTGGGATCGAGTATGAAAGATCCATACATGTTCCCGAATCATGGAAAGCCATTAATATCCCTACCTCCATGCCCCTTTTCTCTTTCAGCTTCTTGGTTTTTTGCTCAAGGGAAGGAAAAAGAAAAGGTGGTAATTCATGAAACACAGAGGGGGTGAAGTGCTTTGGATTTCTAGCTTGACGTTGTCAGCTATGTTAAATACTATTTATTGCCTGTAAACCCCAATATTTTAGAAATTTCTTATCAAAGTAAAGATTTAATTCAAATTGAGCTCTCACAGGAAGTGGAAGATCGGATTGAAGCAGCCACGTATCTTTGAAAATTAGTTGCCATGATGGAAGGGAAATCTATAGACAAGAGATAGGCGAGGGCAATTAATTGCCGAGGGCCCATGGCAAATGTTCCCTCGAGGCAACAATTTGCATACAAGAACAAGACAAAAATCACTGAACAACAGTCGTGCCGAAGAGTTTTTTCCGCGTTCATAGCCTCCACAAAAAAATAAAAATATTTGCTTTCAAAAGTCTGACAAGCACTCTAGATTCTCAAACAGAAGGACGACGGTAATAAATGACAGAGGGCACATGGTTATTTTGACTTTAGATTTCCCTCTACCCAAACGCAATATATCCAACTCACTCGAGTCAAGATTTTAGGCATGGACATCCATAATGCTGGCCTTAATTATGGGGGGCTTTTATTATCCCTAATGCCATCAAATCTTGATATATGCAAAAAAGAAAGTCCTTAATTGCATAAAGTAAATGAATTTTAAAAAAAAAAAAACAAAGAAAAAGGGCCAATTGTATTAGACAAATTAAGGCCCAGATGGCATTGGGAGCTAGCTTGGAAGGGAGCATCCAATGCACGATCAGCTCTTTCTTTTTTAGCAAAAGAAGAGGACTGTATGCACAATTATTTAGATCACCATTGTTTTTGTTTTTTTGACCAATTATAATTATAGTATAGTATAAATTAAATAATTATATTAAATTAATAGAACCAGACAATGTCTCATCTACCCTATTAACTTAAAAAAATAATTAAAGAACTGTGCAAAGACTTTTTTTTTTATTAACATAGGTGTTCGACTCAGTTTGCGCACACCTTAACTAATCCCACGGGTCTTTAAATTAACAACCATATAAGCATCCGGTGGTCCTGAGAGGACTCAAACTGTGATCCAGCAAACCCAAGACCTAACCAGTTAAGCTACCCCTCAGGATTAAACCAAGTATTTAGCTTGACTTACAATGTCTAACGATACCTAACCTCATTTTTCTTTTGTTTTTAAATTTTGATTTTTTATCAATACTTTTTTATATGAATATTTTTTAATTTTTTTAAAACTAATTTTTTAATTAATACTCATTCTCTTTAATATTTTTAGCTTATTTATCCTTTTTAAATAGCAATTATATATATATATATATATATATATATATATATATATATATATATATTCTTGTTTACTATTGTTACCTCTCTATTTTCCCGTAGAATTCAAATAAAATGGTCATAAATATAATCTGAATTATTATTTAAAAAAACGTTTATAATATTTAAATATTTTTTTCTGGAAAAATATGTACCCATGCTAACTACTCCAGTAATATTTAATCGGACTGACCAATAACATTCCTTTCCTTTCTCTATATAAACCTGCCCTTAAGTCTCACCTTCCTCACGCAATTTCACTCTTGACTCTTTCCCATCTCAGCAACACTTCACATTTCTCTTTGATCACGATGGTTCTCTCCAAGACAGCTTCAGAATCTGATGTCTCCGTTCACTCAACGTTTGCCTCTAGATATGTTCGAGCTTCACTTCCCAGGTATAATTGTTAGTCTGATCATGTTCTTCTCCATTTTTTTTTATCATATATCGCCTTTGAATCCACCTACACACACATGATGAATAAATGGTGTTCCTGTATTTTATTTTCCTTCGATTAGGTTCAAGATGCCAGAGAACTCGATCCCGAAGGAGGCAGCCTTTCAGATCATAAACGATGAGCTCATGCTGGATGGAAACCCTAGGCTGAACCTAGCATCGTTTGTGACGACATGGATGGAGCCTGAATGTGACAAGCTTATCATGGCTTCTATCAACAAAAACTACGTCGACATGGATGAATACCCTGTCACCACTGAGCTTCAGGCAAGCCACCAGTACCTTCACACACGATATGTTGCTGCTATTTTATTTATTTATTTTCTTCTCCTACACAGAGATTTAAGTCTTCAAAACTAAATAAATTAATTTAGACAGATCATTAATTACATCTACCTACTTAAGCTATAAAATGCATTAAAGTATTAGATTCTAATAAAGACTATATTCTAAAATAATTTAATCTTTACTTGTATAATGTGGTAGTTACGGACAGGATGGTTTAATTATTGTACGACGACAAGTCCTTGGCCGACGGCCAAAAAGAAATTATTATTTTTTTCTAGCTTATTTTTATAATATCAAATGATTTTCAACTTATTTTCCTATAATTATATATATTCAAGTATTAAAAAAAGAAAAAAGAAAAATCGAATTCGAATATTAAATAATACAGCCAGGTTTTCGATGTACGTATGGTTGCAGCTCTCCTTTATTACATATATATGCTTCTTTTTCTTTTTTTTTTTTACGTGGGGTGTCCGGGCCAGCTTACGCGCACCACGACTATTCCCCACGGCCCGCTGGACATCCTGCAAGCTCAGGAGCATGTAAGGCATCACGGGGGTGACAGGCGTGCACATAGAGGGTCGAACCCAGGACGGGGACGGAACAAGTCACACAAATTGATCATAACAGCTAGACCCTTATATATATATATATATATATATATATATATATATATATATATATATATATATATATATATGCTTTTCTTAGCTAGTAAGCTGGTGATGGGTCTCCACGCATCCCCTAGTTTAACAAGTTAAGAATATTAAACAATCAGAATAAACTAGGTTGTCAAGTACCCTTTTAATTAATCAATCTTACAAAAAGATATAATTGACTTTTAATGGAATATTAATATCTAATGTTTAGAATTGACATTATAAAATATATTATTTTGATCATTTCAAATAAAAATAATATTTTAAAACGATAGAATTAATGGCGGAGACAGGGGCTGGTAGGGCCCCGGCTCCTGTAAAGAAATGTTTTTCCAACCTCTTCCTTATAAATATTTATAGAAAAAAAGCTATAAAGGAAATTCTAATTAGAGCATGAACTACAGGAAAAACAACTAGTGGATCACTGGCAACCAAAGACATGTTTACACAACAATATTACCCGAGAATTTTCCCTACAAAAAAATATTTTTAATTTGACCCCTTAATTTTATTTTTTCAAAAATTACCTATTGAACTATTGGCTGTGTGTAGATGATGATTCGAGCTGTCCAATGATGTAACATTCTCTTAATTAGATGTTGACTTTTACAGTATGCCCTAAAACAAAAGGTCACGATCCACCTGCCTGTTATAAGAGATTAGGAAACAGGGATTCACTTTCTGTTTTATCAGCAAAGAATTAATTGAGATTAACCTTGGAAATTATGATTATTTTGATTCTCCCAAAAGTAGCAAGACACACACACACACCGACAGCTTAGAGAATTCATGATTTAAGGACTTTTTCATCTTCTATCATCACATCCACTAGTCGGTGAGTCAGGAAGAAGACGACTACATTGCTGGGCCCATTGAGCCAGTGATGAATGAATGGCACAAGCGTGATGAATCATAATGGCTCTTCGATTTTAGGCGAGGACATCAATTCTTCTTTTAGCCATGTCAAAAACAAGTGATGTACTTTTGTCTTCTACTCTCTCTCTTTTTCTTTTTTTTTTCAAATGACAAAGACGAATACAGATATATATGACAGATCTGTACACAATTGAGATTCAACAAAGAACAGGATATTTGTCATATCTGTAATAAGACTTGGATTGTGGTCACCAGGGTTAACCTGTATTCACTGTAAAAAATATATATATATTAAAGATTAAAAAATATATATAATAAAGTTAATTATGATATTCTTAAATATAAAGTAACCATTCAACCACAGATAAAAAATATTGATTATTGCATTTGTTAGTCTTTAATTTGATGAATTTTCAAGACCTTTTTTTTTTTTTTTTTTTGCAAAGGAGCTGAACCATGTGATGATTGTTTATTCTGCATGCAGAATCGATGCGTTAACATGATTGCCCATCTCTTCAATGCTCCACTTGGAGACTCGGAGACAGCGGTTGGAGTAGGAACTGTTGGATCTTCTGAGGCTATAATGTTGGCTGGTTTGGCATTCAAGAGGAAGTGGCAAAACAAGAGAAAAGCTGAGGGAAAGCCTTACGATAAGCCTAACATTGTCACTGGAGCCAATGTTCAGGTATTGTGATTAATATGAATATATATTGATAACAATTAATGCTCAAGGTACAAGTTACTAACCATAATGTGCAAGAAATCATACTAAATAATGTGATGTTTATTCATTCTTGAAGGTATGTTGGGAGAAATTTGCAAGGTACTTTGAGGTGGAGTTGAAGGAGGTGAAGCTTAGTGATGGCTATTATGTGATGGATCCTGAGAAAGCAGTGCAAATGGTGGATGAGAACACAATCTGTGTTGCAGCTATTCTTGGTTCCACTCTTAATGGAGAATTTGAAGATGTCAAGCTCTTGAATGATCTCCTGGTGGAGAAGAACAAATCAACAGGGTAGTTAATCTCTTTGTTTATATACTTTATTAACAAAATTAAGTTTGCTCATCTTAGGGGGGGGGGGGGGGGGGGTGTTAATCTGTTTAATCCTGAGTTTTTCTTCTGTAGTTGGGATACTCCGATCCATGTCGATGCGGCCAGCGGTGGCTTCATTGCACCTTTTATATACCCGGAACTCGAGTGGGATTTCCGGTTGCCATTGGTGAAGAGTATCAATGTCAGTGGGCACAAATATGGACTAGTCTATGCCGGTATTGGATGGGTCATTTGGAGGAACAAGGAGGACTTGCCTGAAGAACTTATCTTCCATATCAATTATCTTGGAGCTGATCAACCAACCTTCACCCTTAACTTCTCCAAAGGTAACTTGACAATTATCCATGATTCATAACGTTTCCCTTCAGTTCTTCACGACCAAAATCTATACTCAGTTTCCCTAATTTTGTTTGGCAGGATCTAGTCAAGTTATTGCTCAATATTACCAACTCATTCGGTTGGGTTACGAGGTGAGTCTCTAACACATGTTAACATGATCAATCGTATTATACTTTGCATAAGATAATCATAATTAACATCAGAAACACATCTTGTTCATCAGGGATACAGAAATGTTATGGAAAATTGTAGAGACAACATGTTGGTGCTGAAACAAGGACTAGAGAAGACAGGCAAGTTCAACATTGTTTCGAAAGACAATGGGGTGCCACTGGTGGCCTTTTCTTTGAAGGACAATAGCTTCCACAACGAATTTGAGGTGTCCGACATGTTAAGGCGTTTTGGTTGGATTGTGCCTGCCTACACCATGCCTCCTGATGCTCAACATGTTACTGTGTTGCGCGTCGTAATTCGAGAAGATTTTTCTCGGACACTCGCTGAGCGTCTTGTCATTGACATTGGCAAGGTTCTTCATGAGCTTGAGACATTGCCATCCAGGATCAGTGCCAAGATTGTGCTGGCTAATGAAGAGAAGGATGCCGTGGCCGATAAAGACAAGAAGGACGTCCAGAACGAAACAAGAGAGATTATTACAGCTTGGAGGAAGCTTGTCATTCAAAGGAAGAAGATGAATGGTGTTTGCTAGAGAATGAAAGGATGGTGGATTGAGCTGGAGTGATTTTCCCTCTCGCAATTTTATTATTTATGATGTTGAGCTAGTGTTGCTAATCAATCAAATTGTTTTTTTTTTTTTGTTTGTTTTCTTGTGTCATCGTTATGTGATGTACAACTACTTGATTGTGTGTATTTTTGAAACCCAGGAATGGATTTATGCTTGAAGTACTTAATCGAGCAAGGATTATGAGGACTTCAGATTTTTATTAAGTTTTCTTCCAAAATATTCCATCATAATAAAAAAAAGGTTCTTAAATATCATAATCGAAACAGAAGAGGATGGATTAATTAATTCCATATCAAATACTTCAATTATACTTATAAAACTTGACACGAAATATTTTGTTGATATTTAAATTTTTATTTTATTAAAAAAGAATATACGGAAGAAATTATAAAAGGTAACCGGTAATTGAAAAATATATTTTCTATGATTTATATTATATCAATCATTTTCCTGGTAGTATAATCTTCATTGATTTTACAGACAGGAAAAACACACTAAATAAAAAAATATATCAGTATTATTTCGTCGATAATTTCATTGAAAATTATGGCATATTACCGAAAGAATAAATCATAGGTAATTCCATCAGTAATAAAATACATATTAATGATAAAATGTATATTATTGATAAAATTAACCCCTTGGAGATCCATGTATTGTCACTGGCAAGTCCTGTAAATTGTTTTGAACTCTCTGGAACTTTCCAAGAGAATTAGTCTATTGGTAATTCTGTTTGTAATTATCAATGGCAAAGTCATGTAATTTACTACTTCAGTAAATTAAACTGATTGCGAGGAAACAATTGGTTTGATGATTAAAAATATATGATTTTTCTTTAGTTTTTGTATTTAAATTTGGAAATTAATTAGTACATGATTTATTGAATTATTTTAAAAGCAAAAGGAAGAGGGTCTTTTTAAGATCGTTTGAAAGAAGAGATTTATTTTGGATTAATACACAAATTAGTTCAAAAATAACTATTATTTTGTATTTCGAAACGGAAAAATTTTAAACAGATATATGTCTTATTGTACTTCATATTTTAATAATATTAAAATTCATTTCAAAACTATTTTAAAACATTTATATTAATTACGTCTTTGTTTTTATCTATTTAATCAAATATATTTTTATTTATATTCTTTCTGTCATCTAACATTAATCAAATGCAATGGAGCAAAATGTAAACCTGCTTAAAAAAAACAGAGAATAAAAAAATAAAAATAAAAATAAAAAGAAAAGGAAATAAATGAAATCAACAGGAAATGTCATCTAAAAATAAATGAGGCCAAACCTAAAATGCTAAGAGATTAAAAAAAAAAAAAAAAACACTGTACTCCATAATTCCCCCAACCAAACAAAAAAGAAATGATAGAGTAACCATAAATGACGTCAACGTCTGTTAGAAATGGCAAGAAAATTAAGCTGCAAATACAAAGCCTCAAAGTTTTCACCATATAAGCATCATCCCTCTCTCGTTTTCTGTCTCTCTGCTACCTCTGATCTTGTCTTCACACCATGGCTCTCTCCAAGACTGCACTAGACACTGATGTTTCTGTCCACTCGACCTTCGCATCTCGATATGTTCGAGCCTCGCTTCCAAGGTGATCTATATCCCATCACAGCTTCCTGAATCTGTTTTTCTGATTTCGATCTTTAAATCATTTTTTTTTCCATGATGAACATTCTTTCAGGTTCAGAATGCCGGAGAATTCGATCCCAAAAGAGGCAGCCTACCAGATCATAAACGATGAGCTCATGCTGGATGGAAACCCTAGGCTGAACCTGGCGTCTTTTGTGACAACATGGATGGAGCCTGAGTGCGACAAGCTCATCATGGCTTCTGTTAACAAGAACTATGTTGACATGGATGAGTATCCTGTCACCACTGAATTACAGGCGAGTTAATTATATTTGCTTGGTATTTCAGATCATATTCTTGTGTTGCATTCATAAATTATATATTTCCATGCATGAATTAATTAATTCTAAAATGGATATTTCATTTAGATATATCAAAAACTTGTTTCAGCTCTTTGGATCTGTAATCTTCTCATGAATTAAGTGATGCATGGAGGTGTGACAGCCATGATAGTTTCCTAGCCAGCACTATTCAGATCATTAATTGTTATACAAAGATTTTGACTAAATATAAAAAAAAATAAAAAACTTTAGATTACGTCTAGTTAATGTCTCGGGATAAAAGTGACATGTACAAGAAGAAACAAAAAGATATTGGGCTAGAGAAACAGAGATAGATCTGTTTTTTAAACAGTTTAATTTGAAGTAAGTTTTTCTCTTTTTAAATAATTAATTGTTTTTTTTTCTTTTGCTGATATAATAATTAAATGCTATTTTAATGTAATAAATATGTCAGTTTTTTACTCATTGAATGATATGATGTTATATATATATGGGATTTAAATCTAAAAAACAAAAAACCATCACATATCTATATATGGTGTAATTAATTAATATTATATATTGATATAATCCTATCATATATAGTTGTTTCTGGCCTAGAGGGAAAGTAGGATAAAATGGAAAACCGAAAGAAGGCAGATTTTTAGGCAGATTGAGGTTTGATTGGGTCATCGTTAGTTTTGCTTAATTGGTGCTTTTTTCTTAAGACTAGGTAGGTGTTGTTTATCCGAGATTTCAGCTTTAAGCTCTGTAATTTCGGTGTGTCCAAAGAAGGACTTGGATACGCGGACCAATCTAATATTTATTAAAAATAATTTTTTAAAAGTATTTTTTATTTAAAATATATATTAAAATAATATTTTTTTATTTTATAAAAATAATTTTTTATATCAACATATTCAAATAAGATAAAAATAATTTAAAAAATAAAATAAAATAAAAATTAATTTTAAAAAAATATTTTTAAAACGTAAAAAAATTAACTAAGAAAAATCATAACACGACATGATTTTAAATTTATCTGGATTATCCGAGTTAATTCTTATATCTAACATGTGAGTCCAACCATAGGCAAGAACAGATTTATTAACTTTGATATTAAAAGAATTTAGAGCAGAAATTGGTAATATTATTGGAATTTGTTTTTATTAATAAATCATATTCACAGTTAGTAAAAAGTGATGGAATCCCGACACACATGTTGGACCACAAACTCTCTTTAATCTTGTATGATAATTTCTCTTTAAATATCAGTATTTTTTAAAATACCAACAAAAATCAATTAAGAAGCTAGAAAGATCACATTATAGATCGATGAATGCACCAAAATTATTAAGAAATCGTTGTTAAAAATAATTTAATTATTTTAAGGAGATTTCATATACAATATTATCATTACATTCAAATAAAAAATTAGAGCAAAGAACACATTTATCCCCCAACTATCATGCAACTCTCAACAATGTCCCCAAACAAACAAAAATCCCAATCGGATCCCCTAATCGATTGGACCTTACCCAATTAACCCTCCCCTTAAATTTTTTGCCTTTAAATCTTAAGAAACGAGACCATTTTAATTGGGTGATGTTTGATAGAAGAGGGATCTAATTGGGCATTGCTTTTGGTTTGGGGAGCCAGCAAGAATAATGGGATATTTAGGAGACAAATATGTCTTTTTCCAAAAAAAAAAAGTCAATTTAGAAAATTATCAAAATAATTTAACCACATAATTCCCTCCTTAAAACAATAAAGCTTCTCATATGATTTTGCCTTATTCTTCATATGGTCTTATTAATGAGAAAACAAATCAGTCCCAATTAACTCAAAAAATAATTAATTTAAATCTGAATAACAATCATCTTTTAAATAACGAACATTTAATATTAAAGCTCGTGGAGCTCATCTTCTAATTCCTATACAAGCAGAATCGATGTGTTAACATGATAGCACATCTCTTCAATGCCCCACTTGGAGAATCAGAGACTGCAGTTGGAGTAGGAACTGTAGGATCCTCAGAGGCAATCATGTTGGCAGGTTTAGCATTCAAAAGAAAATGGCAGAACAAGAGAAAAGCTGAGGGAAAGCCCTGTGATCAGCCCAACATCGTCACCGGGGCCAATGTTCAGGTAATAAATTTAGATTAGTACTATGCTGCTTTTTCAGTAAGTCAAATGTGATCATTGCTAGTATAGCTGAGAATTTGTTGACCCTTTTGCATGAAAGGTTTGCTGGGAGAAATTTGCAAGGTATTTTGAAGTGGAGTTGAAAGAAGTGAAGCTAAGAGAAGGCTATTATGTGATGGACCCTGAAAAGGCTGTGGAAATGGTGGATGAGAACACAATCTGTGTCGCTGCTATCCTTGGCTCCACTCTCAATGGAGAGTTTGAAGATGTCAAGCTCTTGAATGATCTATTGACTAAGAAGAACAAGGAAACTGGGTATGATCTCTCTCTCTCTCTCGACATTCATTAATTCTTACATGTACGTTACACTAAATCCAACAAGAATTTCACTATTTTGCAGATGGGATACACCAATCCATGTGGACGCAGCAAGTGGAGGATTCATAGCACCATTCATATACCCTGATCTTGAATGGGATTTTCGGTTGCCATTGGTGAAGAGCATCAATGTTAGTGGACACAAATATGGACTAGTTTATGCTGGAATTGGTTGGGTCATTTGGAGGAGCAAAGAGGACTTGCCTGAAGAGCTTATCTTCCATATCAATTATCTCGGAGCTGATCAGCCCACCTTCACCCTTAACTTCTCTAAAGGTTATTAATTTCCAAGCTCAAAATAGCTTTCTCTTAACAGTTTTCTACCTACCTAGCTTACCCTAGTCTTACATGGATAAGCTAAATCTTGCCTCTTGTTGTTGCAGGTTCTAGTCAAGTCATTGCCCAGTACTATCAACTAATTCGTTTGGGTTATGAGGTAGGTTTCAACATCTATGAACATGAGAAATTAGCTAGTTTTGAGACACCAAAATTATTAATCTTTTTTTCATCAGGGATACAAGAATGTTATGGAGAATTGCAGAGACAACATGCTAGTGCTCAAAGAAGGATTGGAGCTGACAGGCAGGTTCGACATTATCTCTAAAGACATTGGAGTACCATTGGTAGCCTTTTCTTTGAAGGACAGTAGCACCCACAATGAGTTTGAGGTATCCGACATGCTAAGGCGGTTTGGTTGGATTGTGCCTGCATACACCATGCCTCCTGATGCTCAACATATTACCGTGTTGCGCGTCGTTATACGAGAAGACTTCTCACGAACACTAGCCGAACGGCTGGTCAACGATATCCAGAGAAGTTATACATGAGCTTGAGACCGTACCATGCAAAGTTTGTGCTAGGATTTCGATTTCTGGTGATGGTGATAATGAGCAGCATGGTGCTGTGGTTGTGAAGAAAACTGCTCTAGAGACACAGAGGGAGATAACTACAATTTGGAGGAAGTTTGTCATGGAAAAGAAGAAGATGAATGGTGTTTGCTAAAGATTTCTCTCACTTCTTCAATTATCTCCCAAATGAGTAGAGCCATAGTCGCATTATTTTAATACTTTTGATTTGAAAACGCGAAAAATATTTTTCAAGTTGCAATATTTTCTATTCCTGGAATTTGTTAAAATTCTACTTATTATATGATAATAATATATATCCCTCTTAAGCTTCAAGGTTTTATTTTACAATTAGTAGTATTCTCGAGTGAATTTTCATATATCAAAATTGAATTCAATACATATTTCACAATCAAATTTAAAGTACATGATTAGGAAAAAAAACTTACTGAAAATTATCTTTAATGTCTAATTGAGCTTGTTTCATAAGCCTAACACAAAACATAATTAACCAATCCCTTGAAATTTCAATCTTAAGAGATGTTTTAGTGGACCTTTTCTTAATTACAGGTAATTTCAAATTAGTTCAAGGGAGAAGGACAATATTATGAAATTGGTAGCCAATAATTGATAAGTGTTTTGCATTATGTAAGTAGGCCAGGTTAGGTTTTTCTTAACTAAAATTAAAAAAAGGGGGATATTTAGGTAATGCTAGAGATTTTAAAAAAGGAAAAAAAATTGAGACTCGGATCATTCACATGACTAGATTTAATAAATTTAGTTAATTTAATAATATAATTAAAAAAAGACATCGGTAGTAAATAAAACGAGAAAAAAATTGAAAATAATTAATTATAAAAAATAAGTTGTCAATATCATATTCGAGGAGAGAAAAAAAACCCGTTGGAGACTCACCATCATTTCATTGTTGACACCGCTCCACCATTAGAAAGAGCTCATCGAGATTGTTTTAGCATCACTGTGAAAGGATGTATGACCACAAGAGCAAGGACTTAGAAAGCAAACCAAACAAAATATCATAAAGTGAGTATCTCATTCTTATATTTAATCAATTAATTAATTAAATTAAAAAAATTCCTTAAAAAATGCTTAATCTAACAAAGAAAAACGAATAAATTATCAAATTCTCCTAAGTCAACTTGATTATAACAAAACAAAGGCTGAAAATACAAAAACAAAACCTTGGACACTAATTAATTATTATTTTTTTTGCTTTTAATTAAGGTAATTTAATTATTTTATCGTGCTTGTCACAAGGTGCGAGCGCCGCGACGTCATCTGGCGATGGCAAAGGCTTTTATCGTGCCTCCTGATGAGATGTTGTAAGTGTGTTGAAAAGGGTTTTTGAATTTAATCATAAAATTATGATTAATGTTCAGGAGTCGTCACCTAATATTATGGTCACTAAGAACCTATGGTCTGCGAGAGTCTAGGGTAAGGGACTGGTTGTGCAAGGAGAAGACGCATCGCACCCAGTGCACCCTACATATGGTAAGCTGCATTGTTGTTTAATACCTGGGGGTGTACTTTATCGTATAATTTTACACCCCACAAATATTAAAGTCTACATCTGGATCCTAAAAAAAAGGTTGGAAATTTTTGTTTTTTGTTTTTTGTTTTTAAAAAAAGGGAAATTAATTTAAAATATTTCGGATTTTTTGAATTTTTAAAAAAACATTTCGAAGAAAACCAAGTATTTTAATACCGGATTTGTATATTACAGTGCAAGTATATAACCTAATATTAAGCAAAATTGGTAGAAAAATATTTGAGAAAATCACAAATATTTTAAAATGCCCCTTAAATTTTTTTTGGATTTTTTTAAAAAAATATATAATAATAAAATATAATATATTATTATATTAATATATTACAAAATATATGGATTGGGCCGGCCCAGATAGCTGGGTCGAGCTCAGCCGAGATAAAAGAAGGGGGCCTCTATCGGCCCAAAAAGGTTGGGTCGAACTCGGCCCAACATATTCTTCTTCTTCTTTTTTTAATTTTAGGGTCAGGCTGGACCCGGCCCAGCCAACTAGGCTAGGCTAAGACAGGTCCAGCCCAAAGTAACTTAGTCATTGGCACAACCCAGTGACTAAGTTACATTACTAGTGCAACGTGAATTATAATTCAAGTTGCACTGTTCATAACTGAGTGTATGAACAGTGGAACGTGAATTATAATTCGCGTTCCACTGTTTGCATGCAGTGGTAACGGAGAAGGGAGGATGAAGAAGAAAAGAGGAGGGAGGCTTACCTGGCGTTGAGGGAGTTGGCGGCTTAACTAATGGCGCACGGTGCGACTGGAGGTGGTGAGGTTGGTGGCTGGCTCTGGTTGCAGCTGGAAGAAGAAGCTGAGGCTTGCAAAGGAGAGTGAAAGCTCGCGGTTGGAACTGTTGGAGTAGTTGAGGAGAGAGTTGCTGCCCTAGCTTCTCTTAGGAGGGACAAAAGCTTCTGGACGAGGTGGTTGCTACTGCTGGGGTCGCGGTGACAGAGAAGAAAAGTTTTGCAGAGCAGAGAGAGAAGCGGTGCAACCACCAAATGAGATGGTTTGATGGCTTCTTATGGTGGATATGATGGTGGGAAGACCAGTGATGAGAGTGGTGGTGGCTGAAGGCCACGGTGGAGAGAGAAAGAAGAGAAAGGACCTGTTGCAGGAAAAATAAGCGGGGAAGGCTGATTTTCGGCCACCTTTGCGTTCGATTTTCTTCTCCTTCAGGGCATAAAATCCACCTCTATTTATAGGGGATCGAAGATGGTAATCCTGTCTACATGGGGAAAAATTTTCAACCCTTCATTCAATTGGGAACGATCCCAACTGTTGGCTCAAAGTGTGCATCGTCAGTTGTCAAATCCGCAGGAAAATGCTGATTGAGTTGGCCTATTTAGGCTGGCATCGTCTCGTTTTCATTCAGCCTGAGCTGTTCGCATGAGGTTGAAGAGAAATTATAGGTGACCATTTGTGTGCATGTTTTGTTAGATTTAATGGAGAAATGAAGCATTAAATGTAGAGGTGATCATTTTCGGTTTGGTTCGGTTTTTATCAAAAAAAAAGTAACCAAATCGATTTTTTTTCAAAAAAAACCGAAACCGGTCGGTTTGAACCAGTTTTGGTTCGGTTTGGTTTTTTTAGAACAAAAACCGGTTCAAACCTGTTTGGCTCGGTTTTTTTGGTTTTGCTCGGTTTTTGTCCGGTTTGGCTCGGTTTTTTTCGGGTTTTTTTCAGTTTGGGTTCGGTTCGGTTTTTTCAGTTTTAAGCTTATAAAACCGAAACCAAACCGAACTAGTCAGTTTTTTCAAAATTTTAATCGATTTAATCTTTTTTTTTACGATTCGGTTTTTTCAGTTATTTTTTTTTCCAGTTTTCTCGGTTTAATTAGTTTTTTTGCTCACCCCTAATTAAATGCATCTGAAAGTAGGCACCCAAACAATTTCTTTCAGGTAAAACGAGGAAAGACAATGAACAGAAACTAGACGACGCGTCGTCTAGTTCCTTTTTTTATGATCAAAACAACGTTGTTTAAGGTTAAATTAGGGATTTCACCTGAAGTTCAGTGTAGTCCTTATGCTTTCAATTTGTTTCAATGGAACCCCTAATTGACCCTAAACTTTTGATTTAATGCAATTAAGCACCTTATGAATTACCGTTTGAGCCCAGATTTATGCGCCTTTTGCAATATGGTCCTTGGTCACGGATTTATGCAATTGAATCCCCTAATTGAGCATCAAACTTTCAAATTCTTCAATTTCACCCCGGTTTTTGTCAATTAAGCCCCTATAGTTTGCCGCCTGTTGCAGAATGGTCCTTGGCTGCGAATTTTATCAATTTAACCCCTAATTGACCCAAAAACTTCAATGTTCTTGCAATTTGGCCCCTGATTTCAATCAATTAACTTGGTAAAAAAATAAATTTGGTCTTTTAAAATTCAAATCTTCTTAATTAAGCCCAAATTAGGCTCCCAAAAGTAGTGTTTCACTAATTAATCCTCAAATAAAATTAATTTGACCCATTTAAAGTATAATTAAGTCCTTTCATTGAATTAAATCCTTTAATTGGACACAAATTAATTCTTAAACATAATTAAAATTTAATTTGGCCCATGATTAAATCAAATTGGCCTATTAAAATTTTAATTATGTCTTTGGACTTAATTTTTGTTTAAATTCGTCCAATAATCATTTAATTTGACATTGAATTTGCATTTTTTTTCCATTTTTGGGCATAATAGGGTACAATTAGGCCTTAAAATTTCCTCCAAAGTTGCAGTTGTATTCCCCGGCCTGCTTTCTCCACGTTCCCCGCCTTTATTTTATTTTGTTGTTTTTATTTTGAAGAAAAAAAAGTGAATTTTAAAAAATAACCCAGAATTGAGTTATGACAGTGCTAATAAAAAAATAAGAAGTCTAGACTCCAATTAAATATTTTTTGCTTCTAAGGTTAATTTAGTCATTCTATTGTGCTTCAAAAGGTTGAGAAAACAACCTACCCCGATCAATTTGGTTATGACTACTATACCTTGAGAAAAAGACTCAATTACCTCTAATAGACAATTCAATTATTTTTATTGAGATAGGCAACATAGTTATTATATTATTTCAATTTGCAGTGTTTTGTGTTGTGTTAGGCTTCATATTGAAACACTAATCTCCTTTAGTTTTTTAGTTTTTTTAACATTAGAATAAAAAAAGGGGGGGCATCAGTTAGTTTATGATAATCACTGGAAACAAGCAATAATATAAATAGAGAAAGCTATGCAAATTACACTGACAATGCTATATATATATTCTTTAAAGTTGCAACCTTAATTATAAAATCTTGACCGGACTCGAGATCTAGCTAATTCAAGATTTAAATTGGTTTGAATTGAAAAAAAATTGGATGAAAAAAAGATCTTAGTTAACCTGATAAAAACCAAACCCTTGATTTATTAATTGTTTTTAAAATATATATTTTTGAGAATCAATCTGGACCGGTTTTGCAACTATGGTTGCAACTTGTAAGGTTATAAATAAAGAAGTAATTTATTTTCTTATTAAACAGGAGATCTCGCATACATACTTCAAGATCCTTTCTAAATCTCTAAATCTCCATCATATTTCTCTCCTGGGAGAACTCGTTGGAGTTATCCTAACTTCCATGGAAAACAATTGACTTTGCCGTTAGAAAGACAGGGCAACCACCGACACCACATGCCTCCACGGACCAGTTTGAAGGACAGGGCCAGCCACCGACACCACGTATTGCACCATCCCTTTCTCCTGTGTAGATATCGAACAGTTTACTTTGTCCATTCCATACCATATTACAAAAATACGAGGCGTCTCCCCCAACAACGAGGACAAAACTCAAATGACCACCTACTTAGAGGGGATGTAGTTTAATTGGTCAAGTTCTAAGTTTTTTATTTAGAGATTACCGGTTCGAGTTCTATAAACTTTAAGGTTACTAGAAGCTACATGGTCGTTAGCTTCAAGGCCTATAAGATTAGTCGAGGTGCGCAAAAACCGGTCCGAACACCCTTGTTAATCTTAAAAAAAATTCAAATGACCAGCTATAATGAGGAGAGAGGAATTTTAAGCCAAGATCATAATTTCCTGGCTTACAATGAACTAAGAGTACCGAGCCTGAATCCAGAGATCGTTAGTGATGGAAAGTTGTGTTCTTTTTGTACAGCAAGCATCGCCAGGGTTATGAACAACATGAGTAGTGGTAGTGCCTTGAAATTCAAGGTTGTCAATTCCATTTTGTTTCGCCCGGAATAGCCGAAACATTCCATACCAATTCAAAAAACGAAACAAAACGGAACAATTTTCATCTCATTTTAAATCTCGGTCCGTTCTGGATTTTTCTGCTAAATTTCGGCCGAAACGTTCCGGTTTCATTCCACATGTTCCGTTCCGCTCTTGAAAGCCATTGAATCAAATTGAACCTTGTTCAATTTCATTAATTAAACCACCCAAGTATAAAAAGCTCTTTTTCATTACTATTTTCAATAACAATGCTATTAATTTTTTAAAATTAGATTTATCACTAATATATATGGTTTATATTCATGTTGTTTTTTTTATGTTTATACTTTGTAGGAATTTGAGCAAAACAAGGGATGTTTTAGATTCCATTAGCCTTGATAACATTGACCTAACTTTATATTTAAAATATTTGTGTTAAAACATTTTACTTTCATAATATTTTGATATTTTGTTTAAGTTGAATTACTTTAAGTTAAAGATCTATTTAATCTTGACTATTTAGAAATATTTTAAATTTAAAATTATATTTGTTTGGCATTGTGCTTGTATTGCATAATTTATAATTAATTTATCTTGAATTTGAATTATGTTTGTTGAATATATATATGAACAGTACAACCCCGAAATGGCACACCGAAACACTCCGAAACTGAAACATTCCATTCTAATTAAAAAAACGAAACACCTGCCGAAACGGAATTGACAACCTTGAATGAAATATTTAGTGAAAGAAATCATGTAAGTATTGGGGTTTAATAGGACTTGATCACCTGGTAAGTTCTTTGCACAAACTCAAGATAGAGCTTTTAAGGCGTCTTTTTGTGGGCGCGCGCGCAATTTAAAAGTGTTTTTAGATTGAAAAAACATGAATTGAAATTTTTTTAATATTTTTTTATAATTTAAATGTGTTAATGTTAAAAATAAAAAAAGTCTAAAAAATATATTTTGATGCGTTTTTCAAGTTGAAAATATTTTTGAAAAGAATCATATATATAACAATATCAAACAAAATCACATTGCATAATGAAAAACAATAGTCATTTACCTTAATTTTCATGTTTATCAAAATATTAGTTGTTATTGTTGTTGTTGTTGTTTTTTTTTATTATTATTATTATACCACTACCAGAAAATCGATAAATACAACGAAAATACCGAGGGAATATTTCCGTCGGTAAATTTCCGAGGGATTTTACCAACGAAAATATTCCGTCGGTATATACCGAGGGAATTAAAGTGGGAAAAAAAATTAATGATTTACCAACGAAATTACCGATGGAATTTATTCGTTCGTTGGTAAACTGTGAACACTATTCATCATGTCAATTACAAAGAGAATCACTGATGGAATTTTTCGTCAGTATTTTTCAGAGAGCTCCAGAACTGTTCACTTTCCAATCGCACTGTTAATTGTTGTTCTTTATGGACAAAATCACTGACGGATTGAAAAGTCGTCGGTGTTATTTAGCGATTTTCTGAAAAAATTCAATTAATTTAAAATTTTCATTTAAATATTACAGACGGAATCACTGACAGATTGAAAAATCGTCGGTAATTGTTGGCGATTTCTGAAAACTTTTTACGAAATTGAAAATTTAAATTAAATATTACCGATCGAATTACCGACGGAATAATTAAAAAATATTAATATTCAATTATCTGTCGGTAAATCCGTCGTTAATGCGCCCCAATAAAAAGTCTGGATTCCCCTATTTCATAAGAGATAGACTAATTTCTTATTCTTCTTCTTCTTCTTCTTCACTATATGTAAAAAACATCAATATCTATTTCTTTCTCTTCTTTTCTCTCCTCATCTCCTTCTCTTTCCCTCCATGCTCGGGTATGTCTTCTTCTTCTTTCTTCTTTTATCTTCTTAGTTTTTTTTAATTAATATTTTTATGTTTATTTTTTCTCTCCTTAGCTTCACTTGCAACTACATTAAGGTAAGATTTTTCTTTTTTTCTTCTTTTTTCATGATTTTTTTCACTATATTTGTTTTTTATTTTATTTTTAATTTTTTTTGTTCTTAATAATTGTATAAATATTGTTGTGAGATTTTTTTTTCATATGAGATCAATTTTTAGTTGATTATTTATAGGGATTTTTAATTTTTTAGCAATTGCAACTTCATTTTTTTCATATTAATTTTTTTAGTTAAATTTATTTTTTTGTTTTTATTTTTTTTGCAAATTTGTTTGAGTTGATTTTCTTATTCTTTTTTCCAAGCATTTTGAGTATATATTATAGAGTGTTGATTTATGTTAATTTAATTATTTTATAATTTTATAAAATGATTTTTTTAAAATGTTTTTATATAATTACCGACGGATTTACAGACGGAATTTCCATCGGTAAATTCATTGGTAATAAAAAATATCATTTCCATCGGTGATTCTGTCGGTAATATAATTACCGATGGAATATGTGTTTTACACCGACGGAAAAATTTCATCGGTAAAACTGTTAAATCTTGTAGTGTATTATTATTATGAAATAAAACAGAACTAAAAGGGCTTGATTTTTCATTGTAGTGACCAACGGTGAAAAGACAAGTTTTTTATTATTATTTTGATCCTTATATTTGTGAGGATGTTTTTCAATTTCATCCTCTAATATTGGATTTATTGGGTGTTGGAATTCATGATTTACTTTGATTTGCTTTCTATGGAGTTTTCTGGTCTCACGACTCATATCACAAGTTTTGCGGGCTAACTGTGTTAACTCAAGTTATTTTTGATATTTTTTAATTATTATTTTTATCAACTTCATTCTTCAACATTGAGTTAATAGGGAATTGGGTTTTATAACTGTTTTTTTATTTATTTTTTATGGAGTTATCATGGTCTCATGACCCGACTTCCGAGTTTTATGAGTTAGCCGTGTTAACTCGGGTATTTTTTTAAATTTGAGTAGTTTTTTTTTTATTTTATCATTCAATATTTGATTTATTGGGAATTTGACTTTATAATTATTCTTGTTTGTTTTCTATGGAGTTATCTCGGTCTCTTGACCCAGGTTTGGCAGTTTAACCTTAGTTGACTCGGGTTCTTTTTGTCTTTATTTATTTATGTTTTTTACTTTAATCCTTCAACATTGGGTTAATTGAGAATTGAGCCTTATACTTTCTTTTTTTTTTGCTTTCTATAGGGTTATCACGATCTTATAACCCAAGTCACGGGTTAGGTCGGTTGACCGAGTGCTTTTTGTCCCTTTTTTAGTTGAATATTTTTTTTAATTTCATCCTTCAATGAATTGGGTTTCATAATTACTTTTTATTTATTTTTTATGCGGTTATCATAGTCTCATAACCCGACTTCCGAGTTTTGCGGGTTAGCCATGTCAACTCGGGTTTTTTTATCCTTTTTTAAATTGAGTATTTTTTTTATTTTATCCTTCAACATTGGATTTATTGAGAATTTGACTTTTTTATTTTTTTTATGGAGTTATCTCAGTTTCTTGATCCAGGTTTGGTAGGTCAACCTCAGTTGACTCGGGTTTTTTTGTCTTTTATTTATTTATTTATTTTAATCCTTCAACATTGGGTTGATTCGAAATTGAGTCTTATTTTTTTTATTTTCTTTCTATGGTGTTATCACAATCTTATAACCCGGGTTGCAGGTTAGGCAGGTTGACCGAAAGTTTTTTTTTCCTTTTTTAGTTAAATTTATTTTTCTATTTTATCATTTAATATTTGTTTGATTGAGAATTATGCTTTATAATTTATTTTGGTTTGTTTTCTATGAGGTTATTTCAGTCTCATGACTTTATTGTTTGGTCGGTTGATTCGGGTGGATTTTTGTGTCTTTTTTCAAGCGATTTTTTTTTTAATTTTATCCTTTGATATTGAATTGATTTTAGGAATTGAGTTTTATAATTTGTTTCGATTTACTTTCTATGGGGTCATCCTGGTCCCATGATTCATGTTTGGTCGGTTAATTCGGGTTGACTCGCCTTATTTTTTTATTTGAATTTTGTTTTAATTTCATCATTTATTATTTAGTTGATTGAGAATTGAGTTTAATAATTTTATTATTATTATTTTCTATTTGATTATCAGGGTTTTATGATCTGGGTAACATATTTGACAGGTTAACCCAATTTAATCCGAGTCGATATAATATATTATCGTTTCAATATTTTTTAAAAAAATATATCATCTTGATTTTTTTAAATTAAATTATATTTTTATTAATTGTCTAAATTATTTTTAAATTTATTATTAATAAGGTCACATCAAATTAATAATTATATAGTTAAAAAAATTATATCAAACATTTTAATATTATTTTATATTAAAAAACAATTGATCAAAGTCACAGCATAAGGCTGTCAATTTTCTAGTACTATATCTAATCACTATCTATTTAAGATTTGTAACTCCAAGATTCCACGGTGTTGATACGATATTTGTAGTTGTTTTTTAAAGTAATTTTTACTCAGAAATATATTAAAATAATATTATTATTATTATTTTTAAAAAATTATTTTTTATATCAGTGAATCAAAATGATCTAAATATACCAAAAAATATATTAATTTGAAGCAAAGAAAAAAATAAAAAAATTCAAATGTTTTCTAAAGCGCTTTTGAAATGTGAAAACAAATAAGAAATGGCAAGCTTAAAAGGAAAATAAAAATTCTAACTAAAAAATCTAGTAATTAGTCTCGTCTAAAGATAAAGAATAAGGTATTGTTGGGTTAATTTCTTGGAATAAAAAAGATACATATAGAAACGATAAATTTATCTGTATTTTATATTTGGAAGAATAGAAATATTTTTTAAAATTATTTCAATGGTAGATTTATTTTATGTATTTGATTATATCTCTTCAATCAAACAAGTTCATTTTTTTTTAGAATTGAGTTTTTTGATTGAATTTCAGTCTAGAATTTCACAGATTACACATTTGAAAAATTAACTTAGGTTTAACCTTTGCACAATGTTTTTTTTTTTACTTCATCCTTCAATATTAAATTATTTTATTTTTTTTAAGCTCGTGGTTTTTTAGTTTCATTTATTTAATTAGAGATTGAGTTTTTTATATGATTTTTCAAAAAATTGAAAAATAACTCAGGTTATCTTTTTATTTGTTGTTTTTTTTGTTAAATTTAGGTTTTTTTAAAGAAATTTTGTTTTTGAACTAAATTAAATTAATTGATTAAATGTAATCATGAGATGATCAATTAATGATATTTTATTTGGTTTACTTTTCGGGTTGTTGCTTTGATGGCACATGCGGTCTCTTTCGGTGTCGTCGTGTAGCGTTTCATAATGACGTTAAAAATCATTTCGATGAGCTCTTTCTGAGTGATCAAGTAGTGTCCACGATGGAGTAACGGTGAGTCACCAATATGCTTTTCTTTTTCCCCCTCACAAGTATGATGTTGCCGAGTCATTTTTCTTAGTTAATTAATGCTTTTTTTTTATTTACTCTATTTATTGTCGATGTTTTTTTTTTAAAGTCATATTATTAAATTAATCAACTTATTAAATTTAGTTAAATCAATGATCCGTGTTTCAGATTTTTCTTGTTTCTTTGAAAACATTACAATTGCCTAAACATCTTTTTTATGCTAGAAAAAAAATCCAAACTAAAAAAAAATTGGATCGACGTGAGATGTAACGTGTGCCATCTAATCCTATTTAAGATATAGATTGCAACATGTGTTATCCTAAATGTTTATTTTTAGTCTTGTTTATGCCGAACTTGTTTAAACGTGTTGGGTTTTTTTTTTTTTTTTTTTGAAGGTAGAAGTAGAAAAGAAGAAGAGAAAAGAGATACATGTTGTGTATGAAACAAATATACATGAATGATAGGACTCGGCTGAAAATCTCCCAGCCATGACTATACAATGGGATTATTTATAGAGAGAAAGGGAATTAAGAGGGCAACTCCATTTTAATCCCCCAACAAATAACCTTTTAAAATTGGTTAATTTCATTTTCAATGTATCAGAGATTGCTTAATCAGGTTCTAATGTTGAATATTATAATACCCTTGGATGGAAGGACCCAATTGAGAAATGTATGATACTTTGATGATCCAAATAAGAAATTATGTAGTTTGGGCACCCAATTGAGATTTGTGTTTAGATTTTTTCCGAATTAAAACGACTACACGAGAATATCATTAGCCGCCTCACATAATTGAAGCTGGTCTCCACCACAAATTTATGAATTAAAATCGAAGATCTTCAGTCCAAGCAGGACATGGACGGGGAGCATGTCAATATGCCCTAGCCTAATAACCAAAGGACACACTTTATATATATATATATATATATATATATATATATATATATATATATATATATATATATATATATATATAAACACGTGTGTGTATTAATGTCAACCAACAGTGAACGTTCAAAATGGTTGGATGATTGCAGATCAAATTTTATGAATAAAATATATTATTGGGAGTTTTATCTTTTAAATTAGTTAAAATTTAGTGGTTTTAATTTTAAAGGGTATAATTTAATTAGTTAAATTCTGAATTTATTATTATTAATTCGAGAATCATAAATTTTAGAGCTATTAAAAACTTATATAATGATTAACTTTAGGATCTTGATGAATTATTCAAAATATATATAAGATAATCTGAATACTTACAGTTAAAAAAAATAATTCAGTGGACTTTCAAATACAATAATTAAAAAATATATATCTACGGAAAAAAATAAATAGAGATAAGCTCAAATTCGAAGCAAATCATTGATATCCTTGTCACACTTTTATCACACCAGCACTCGTTACTTGTATCCACTCTTACCAAATACCAACGTCATAGGAAAAAAAAAAATACTGTATTCTACACATGAAAGGACACACATTGAGCCTCGTGATATTGTCAGCAATCCCATGTTGCCACACAAGCTAGATTCTTGAGGACATTAAGGTTTGGACCCCTTAACTACAGTGACTGGACATGGAGCATTTGTCACCACGTAGTTGCTGACACTCCCAAGCAACACCCTGCCATCAGCATAGTAGAAATTAAATGAAAAACAAATATTATTTTTTAAATACTTTTGAAATACAAAAATGTATTAAAAAATAATAATATCTCCGAATACTTTTACTTTTCAGCATCTTAAAGAATAATAATGTCTTCGAAGACTCTTACTTTTCAGCATTAAGAATAAAAATGCTACATAGTCTAGTATTATCATAGTTTTTAGACTCAACTCAGTTTAAAATTTAAGTTTCGAGTTTTGACCGGGTTAATTATTTTTAAAAAAATCAAAACAACATTATTTTAGTAAAAAAAAAGTTAATGGATTGCAACCGGGTCAGTTGGGTTACACCAATTTTTTTTTTTCTGTTTTTTTTATCCCGACCAGATTCCAGCCCCAAACCAAACCAGATTTTAAAACTATAAGTATTGTAATATTCTTTCTAATTTTGGTCGGAGTTTTTGGTAACTTGGCCAAAACTAGAAACACTCCAACTTATTGACCACCCATTAGTAACATATTCGGATTTGATTGGAACCAGATTTTAAATTAAATATAGTGAAAAATTAATTTGGTTAACTTGATTTGACTTTTAAAAAAACTTATGATCACATTGTTTTACTTTTTAAATATTTCCTCAAAATCATATCATTTTAAATTAATTTTTATGTAAACTCAGATTCATTCATCTAACTCATAATTCATGCCAAGTTTAATAATTTTTGTTTGGTATAGGGGAAAAAACATCATGAATATACACATGAAATAAATGAACAAGTTGGAATTTGATGTTTTTAAAATAAATACAGTTTAAAAATGTGAGATAAACGGAAATGAAAAATGAAAAAAAAGAAAAGAAATTCAGATTAGGGCACTTAGATTTGATTGACAAGAAAAATACCTTTTGATAGCACCTAAACCCCTACTTCCCATAACAAGAGAATCCAACTTAAGATCTTCCACGGCATCAATCAACTTCTCCCTTGGATCTCCCCAGTAGACCTTCGCCACCACTTCAGCCTGCTAATTAACCACACAATTAATCACCAAAAACATAAATAAATATATCATTTTGGCACCAATCAAAGAGCAGATGATACAGAAAATTATAGATCAAAACTAGGATCATGCATTCATACATACCCCCTTGGTCCTTGAAACTGTATCAAGAATATCAAGAACTTCAGGATCATAAGTAAGCCCGTACTGCTTTGAAAAATTGATCTCCCTGAATTCCGCGAGTGGCACTAAGGCTGAAAACTCGTAAAAAAAACATTAGCTTCGTAAATAACTTAACAGATTATAAATTAAATCCATGGATACATGCAACAGCTAGCCCTGAGTTTTCAGGACAAGAACAGGCAGTAAGAAATTAATGGGAAAATACATACGTGATCCAGTGCCCTCAAAAAGCTGCTTCCTGGTATGATCAGCGTTAGGAGGCTGAACTTGGATCAGAATAATTCGGTCACCTTCACCTATCAAATTCTCAGCCGCCCAACGCAGGGCTGCTTTGCTTGTAGAAGAGTAATCCATGCCGATACCAACCGTACGTGCCTTTTCCATCTCTAAAATGCTCTAAAAGAAAGATATTCTTGGAGTTGCTGTGTTTATTAATTATTGAATAATATTGGATGTCACAGTTTATGCCTCTTGAAATTCTTCTGGGGCTTGGATTATTTATTTATAGAGCAGGAGAGCAAGTTCTTGAAGCAACTAGCAGCATAAAAAAAAACAAATTTGGATAAGACTTTTCTCATAGAAAATAAATTTTGGACAAAGTGGGGGAGTTTAGCATCATTAAAGATTGCTAACAGTGCCAGTTTCCTTCCAGAAGGTTTGTCCTCTTCATAATTATTAACATGCCTAAATATATTGACTTTTCTTGTGCAAATTCATATCCAATAAATTTTTATGGCAACCTAGGTTCAGGGCTGTTGTTGTAACTTATTTTTTACCTTTTTTATTTTAATGATTTTTAAAATTTTAAAAAATACATTTATATGATTATTCTAATATTCTAAAATTGTTTTCATTCATTTTGGTGAGAAAATTGAGTGAAAAGGATAAAGTAAGCATTGCAAAATCATGAACATAAATAAAATCGGGAGAAAATAAAAGGGGAAAAATAAGATAAGAAAATAAATAATAGATTAAAAAACAGAGAAGAAATAAATGCATACAAAGTTTTGCTGAGACTCTCCACTATCACAACCAAGTAAAGATTGTGTTTATTAATCATCCAGTAGGATGATCAGTGATAAAAATTTGGAATTAAGGGATTTGTTTTCTCTGTGATTTTAGGTTTGAACCTTGTGGTTGCTAATATGATGGCTACTGAAGGTTTACATAGTCGTTAACTTTTGAGCCTGTGGGATTAGTCGAGGTACGCTCAAGCTGACCCGAACACCCACATTAATAAATAAAAAAAAAAAGATTGTGTTTATTCACTGTCCTAGCATAAAAAAATAAAGACAATGGAGATAAGATGTTTTCAGTTGAAAAAAAAAGTGGGGGATATAAAATAAATATATCTCTGAAATAAATTTATATATTATTAAAATAGAAAATACAAGAAAATGTATCATCCCTTCTCTTCAGTACTAAAACAATGACTGGGCTGTTATATAATCTTCATGTGAACTCCCTTGTTATTGGGCTTGTTTGCATGCACTGTCAACATTGGGTCAGTATAGCATGTGGACCTATCTTGTCCATATGGATCTTATGAAAATAATTAATTTACTACCGACAAAAAAAAAACACACTGATATTTTTCAAAAAAAAAAAAATTACACGCCCCAAAAATAAATAAAACACACTGATATAATTTAGTCTCTAACTTGATTTATTTTCGATTAAGTCTTTACACGCCAAATTGTAAATTTCATTGGAATTGGTTAAACAATTTAAATAGGTGGGTAAATAAGGTAAAAGTTAAGTGAATTTAAATAGGTATACTAATTTTAAAATATTAGCCATAAGATTTTCTTTTTTATTTTCTTTATTTTTAAAAATATTTCCTGGTTTTAGCATAAAAATCAAGATATTAAAATAAAAATAAAATAAAATAAAATAAAATAAAATTTCATAATAGATATATGAATGAATTATCTCAAAATAAATACCTTAATTTCTTGAAATTTTTTGTTTGGTTAGATTTGTAAGCCCCGTGAGATTTTTATAAAATAATAAAGAATGGATAAACAAGACATTATGAGGATTTTATTTTGATAAAAATAAATAATGATTAGAGGGATTGTTTTGAAAATTAAAAAAAAAAAAAAGCAAATTGGACAAGTTTAATATAAAGAATGATATTAAATGTTAGAGAAAGTTTATGAAAATAACCAAATAATGAATTGAAGTAATTGTGGTGCAAAATTTTAAACTTTGAAAACTTTTTTATTTTTCAATTTAGTCCTTTATCTTTGAATCTTATCCCTTTTTGTTTAAATAAATGTACCATCAATTTGAGCTTATAAGGATGTAATTAGAAGAAGAAAAAAAGAAACTAAAAAATCAAATCATCAAGACAATCCACGATGATTTATCTCTAGTTGAAGAAAGGCGTGAGAAAACCCATGCCTTTCAAAGTATTTCTTAATTAATTAATTGACTACAAAAGTATTAGAGTATGAAGGTGAAGGTATCATACTGCAAACTAAAAAACTTGGAGGGCTCTTTTTTTTATTTTTTTTTATTTTGATTTTATCCTTTTTCTTTAATCTTGTCTTTAGACTTTTTAACTGGCCATTCAAATATTTGTTGGGCCAACCAAGTTGACGGACATGTTAGGAAAAATCTTACATATTTAATTTTAAACTTAGAATAAGTAAGTAGTCAAGTTATGAGTAGTTTTTCTTTTTCTAATTTCATATTTTATTTCATCCTTAAACTTTTTTTACCGATCATCTAAATTGCATTTAAACTAAGTCAATTAGATCATATGAGGACAAATCCCATATGTTTAATTTTAAATTCAAGTTAGATAAAGAGTCGAGGGAAAGGTTTTTTTCTTTTAATTTTGTCATTTTTTCTCATTTTATCCCCAAATTTTTTTAACAATCATTAAGGTTTTTTTTTTACAAGTCAAGTTGAACGAGTAATGTCGAAATAATTACCTTACTATTTAATTTTAAACTTGGGATAACATGAAGTTTACTAAACCGAGTTTAATAACAATATTAAATAATTTTCTTATAAAATATATAAAAATATATTTTTCATTACATTAAAAAAAAAATTTAATCCGGTTCACAACACAACACAAACTTCTAAACTAGGATTTGTTCGTGGCTTCATGGCATCCAATCAGCTGGAGATTAAAAAAATCTAGCGGCCGTCTACTAGCCCACGTCTCAATAGAAAAATCGAAGTAAAATTTTATTATACAAGTAGATGCCTGTTCCCTGTGAGGGATCAAATCCACCAAACTTGTAGCTGATGAATCTTTTATTTCACTTAATAATAATAATAATAATAATAATAATAATTAAAAAAAACCATGTTAGAAAATGCATTAAAAACAAAGTTATAGAGTAGAATAAAAATGAATCGGGCCTCCCTTCAAGCCTTCTTGGCTTTTTGGTTGACATCAAGGTTTGTTCATCGGTGAATCCTTTGCATCTAAGCATCCACACACCTTTAAAATTAGGAGCATTGTCCCTTAATTCTCACTCTTCAAATACTTTATGCATATACTGACAACCAGAATGAGATCTATCCCAATCCCCAAACCAATTATGTTATTTTTTTTTTAGGTTTTGTTTATTATCCCATAGTGTGGTAGTACAATATAATTTATGTTTTACCTCAATATAAATTTAAAAATATTTATTTATTATCGCATTATAGTACTGTATGATTCATGTTTTACGTCAATATAAATTTAAAAATGTTTAATTAATTTAGACACGTTATAATTTTATCTTAAATCCTTTCTTGAAACATTAGTTATTAAAAGACTAATTTTATTTTTTTTCAAACCGCAAAAATTATTATAATAAAAGAGGAGAATAAAGAAATGTAATGAGGGAAAAGGGACATTGTATGGATTCAAACTCATAATAGTTGATTGGATTCACGTTAGAAGGAAATGGCTTGTTGTTGATTTCTAAGTATGAACGTGGGAATCACTTGTTTTGAATAGATACTCCATGATTTTCACTCAATCATCATATGGGTTATTAAAATCCCTTTTGTCAAATGAAGGAAAACTTTTAACTCTTTTTTTTTTTCTTTTTAAAACTTCTTTTCTCTCTTTTCTCATTTTATATAAAATACAAATGCCTTGTTAAAATGTCATTTTCTATTAGAGTACTGCATCAAAAAAAAAGGGACTAAATTAAATTATTTAAATTATTATATTGATAATTTAGCTTTTTGAAATTTAACATAAGTACTAGGTCATGGATCGAGTGGATTGACCTGAGTTAATTTTATGTCAACCAAAACTTTTTTTTTACCAAAAAGTAAAAAAGATACAATTTTGAAGGGGAAAAAAAGCAAAATAGTCAATGGGTTTTGATTTAGATTTGCCCTAGGTTAACCGAGACATGGGTTGACCATCGTCTTACATTGGACTACTTCTCCTCTAATTTCTTTTGAAATCCAACTCGGTCTAAGCCATAGGTCACCGGAGTCATGGGTCAACCTGTTAGATCGAGCTGAATTTTAAAATAGTGGCTTTCTAGATGCGGTACTTCCAGTTTAGTTACTAACTAGAGTCATAAGTTTGAAAAGTTAACGCGAGTTGACATCGTTTTCTTTTTTAATTATATCATTTGAAGTTGTTTGTTTTGAAAAATAAACTTTATTATTTTCTTCGGTTTTCTTTTCAGTTAAGTTATCCCTATCTCATAATTTAGGTAAGAGGTTTGTCCGAGTAGTCCAGGTTTGTCTAGATCTTTTTTTATCATTTTTTATTTTATTCTTTAAAATTCGATTTTTTTTAGAATTAAACTTCAATTTTTGTTTTTGTTTTGCCTTCTATTAAATTCTCTTGTTCATATGATTTTACTTGCGAGTTTTAGCGACCTCACCTAGTTTTGCTGGTATTTTGTTTTTTTAAGATCTTTTCCTTTTCAATTTCATACCTCTCTATTTTGATTATTGAGGATTGACAATCGTTATTTTTTTTAATTTCTTTTTCTATGATGTTGAGTCGTAGATTTTTTTTGGTTTTTAAAATATACTGACAACGAATAAACATCATTTTTTACATTGTAAAAAATTAGTCTGACCCGCGGTGAAGCGTGAACAACTATCTAATATATAAATCTATAAACAAATCTTTTTTGAAAAAAAAGTTCTATTAAATTATTAAAAAAAGAGATTTTTGTAAAGAAAATTTGTTCAGGAAAAAAAAATATATAAAAATATGTTTTTTTTAATTTTATTTTTCTATATTTTGATTTTTAAAAATTGACAATCATATTTTTTTTAACTTTTTCTATGTAATGTTGAGTTGTGGATATTTTTTATTTTTTAAAATATATTTATAGCATTTGTGGCACTTGAACATCCTTTTTTTACACTATAAAAAAAATTAGTTTTACCTGCAGTGAAACTCTCAGCCATTTACATAAATCTAAAAAAAACTTTTTTTTTCAAAGAAAAACTATTAAATTATTAAAAAAGAGATTTCCGTAAACGACTTGAATAAGAATTTGTTTCAAGAAAAAAAAAATTATAAAAACAACAAAAAAAAATCTCACTCCCTGTGTTAATTAAAGGAAGCCGTCTTTCGACACGAAGGCACAGCCCTAGGAAGTTCCAAAATTTATAACCCTGCCTGATCTCTCACTCGATGCATCTGTGAGATACAGAGAGAAAATGGAGAAGAAACTAGTTCCTTGTTTGGTAGTCTCTATTTTGATCCTATGCAGTGTGACCCTTGTTAGATCAGATGCATCTGATAATCGTTACAAAGTAGGAGAGGACGTCCCTCTCTATGTCAACAAGGTTGGACCTTTTCACAATCCCAGGTAATCTAATTCTCAATCTTCTTGCAATTTAGATTAGTTTAAGGTTATTGGTTTTGTGGGGTGTCTTGAAGTTTGTGACTTTTTGATGATTTGAGAAAATGGGGTTTGTGGGATTTGGGTTAGAATTGAAATTGTGGAGTAGGGTTTTGGAGAATTTTATTTTAGCATTAATGGGTTTGATTTCAAAGAACCCATGTTTATTTTTTTTGTTCTTGTTTGTGCTGGTTTCTTTAATTTGTGTGGACCTGAGCTGTGAGGAAGTGGATCCGTGATTTGGTTTCCTGTAAAGGAAGATCAAAGACTGGAACTTGAGCATGATAAAGAAATGGGTTGGTTACTGATTAAGTTGAAATCTCATATAGCTTAATGTTATACTAGGAGTTGATTAAGTAGGCCATAGTGTGCTGAGGAGATAATTTGTTTAGTGGCATTTTGGAAATGAAATTGTTTGATTTGAATAGAGAAAATTGTAAGCAAGAAGCAGTAGTTAATATAAGAGTGAGTCTAGAGATGTAGGAGGTGTTTCTTTTTCTGGTGGCTCTTGTGAGCTAGAAAAGTTTAGGTATTTGAGAGATTTTAAATTATTTTGTGGATGCGGAACTTGGATCTACATTCTCAGATCTTTTAAGCAATGAGAAAACTATCACTCTTAAGCAAAATTATGCTGGAATTATGTTGATATTTTCTCTTTTCTACTCTAAATTTCATGTGCGTTTTGTGTATGTTGCTTGGGTTTAGAAGTCTTGGCTAGTAGCAAATTGGATTATTTTGAATTAGATTGGAAACTTCTTTAGTACTCGAGACATTCTAAATCTTTTGTTGTTATATTGATATTTTAACAGTTCCATTATGCATCACAAGGATTTTCTTTACAGTCATGATTATCTAATGTTATTTTTTTCTTGTTCTTTCTGTCAGTGAAACATACCGGTATTTCGATCTGCCTTTCTGTTCATCGGGTTTGTGTCAATTTATATTATTCCTACTTTAATGCCATGTTTTACTGTGGAAGTTTGCTGATGATATTTATTACAGGTCCTACAAAGGACAAGAAGGAAGCCCTTGGTGAACTGTTGAACGGTGATCGTTTAGTCACTGCCCCGTACAAACTTGACTTTTTAAACGACAAAGACTCTGAAATTGCTTGCAAAAACAAGCTGACAAAGAAGCAAGTTGCTCAGTTCCGAGAAGCAATTTCCAAGGACTTCTACTTCCAAATGTACTACGATGACTTGCCCATTTGGGGTTTCATAGGGAAAGTTGAAAAGGAAGGTAAGAATGACCCTAGCGAATACAAATATTACCTCCTTAAGCATCTTCACTTCACCATCTTTTACAACAAGGATCGTGTCATTGAGATAACTGCACTATCCGATCCGAAAAATGTTGTGGACCTGACTGAAGATAAGGAAGTTAATGTGGAGTTCATGTATTCAGTTAAATGGAAGGAAACAGAAATTCCATTTGAGAAAAGGATGGAGAAATATTCACAATCTTCTTCACTGCCTCATCACTTGGAAATTCATTGGTT
The DNA here is from genome assembly GCA_007827005.2 of Populus simonii. Classification (NCBI taxonomy): domain Eukaryota; kingdom Viridiplantae; phylum Streptophyta; class Magnoliopsida; order Malpighiales; family Salicaceae; genus Populus; species Populus simonii. The sequence continues at coordinate 46,480,782 of CM017464.2, read as the reverse complement.
CTCAATTATTAACTCATGTGTGACCGTTCTCCTCTTGACTGGTTTTCTTGCAACAATTCTCATGCGAGTCCTGAAGAATGATTTTGTCAAGTAAGAACATGTTAATGATTTATGTTGTTAGAACATGTCTACTAACATTGTTTAAGCTTTCTGGTTTATTTATTTGCTGATGCTCCCATTTACAATAGGTATGCTCACGATGAGGAGTCAGCTGAAGACCAAGAAGAGACCGGGTGGAAGTACATCCATGGTGATGTATTTAGATATCCAAAGTATAAGTCTGTACTTGCGGCAGCAGTTGGCTCTGGCACCCAGCTGTTTACTCTGTAAGTTTAACTTCAAAGCTGTGCGTATGGGGTTTCTGTCTCAAACCTTTTTTTTTTAATTATTGTATGTTGCTGAGCAACCTGCTAACTTTGTATATATACATACTTTGCAGCACATTTTTCATTTTCTTACTCGCTCTAGTTGGTGTCTTTTATCCTTATAATCGTGGAGCTCTTTTCACCGCATTGGTTGTCATATATGCCCTTACAGCTGGGATTGCTGGCTACACTGCAGCCTCTTTCTTTTGCCAACTGGAAGGAACAAACTGGGTGAGTGATCATGGGTTCCTTTTTCACTGCCTCTTGCTCACATCATTCTTGGGCATGCCCAAAGCACTTGTTATTGGTGTATTTCTATAAGGTTAATGTTATCAGATTCAGTACGCATACATAGTGGAATTGCAGTTTTTTTTTGGATCTGATTGGTTTTGGGATAAGTGTTTTGTGAAAATTGGTATAAGCATGGGTAAGGGGGCTGAAAACCACCTTATGCTGGGTAAATTGTTTTCCTTACATATCATATCTGAACCCATTTGATGCTGGAAAAAAAACCTGTCCTAGAGAAAGAGAAGAGTGTTCTTGAAAGTTGATGGCTTAACGCTGCCTGAAGCCTTGCACTAAATTTTTAAAAAAGTGATTTTGAGAAGTCAATAAACTAAAGATCAACACTTAGAGAGTCACATTTAAATGTATCACTTTAGGTGCATTGAAACTGAGTAATGCTAGACATGGATACAAGTACAATTGATTATTTCGTGCTGGTTGTGGTTTCTATGAAGACTAGCGTGGTTTGCATTTGTTGGTCTTTTGATATTGATATTAATTATTCATTATTATGATGATTTAAGTTTTTCTCTTTGGCATTGATGGAATTCCTTGTGATCCTAATCTGTATCATTGCTGAATATCTAGCTTTACTCTAGAAACTACCATTCAACTTTTGAGACATGCTAGGCGAAACAGTTCTGAAATTTTGGTGTGGCAGGTCAGGAACTTGTTGTTAACTGGAGGTCTGTTTTGCGGACCTCTGCTCCTCACGTTCAGCTTTCTTAATACTGTTGCAATCACATATAGTGCCACTGCAGCATTGCCTTTTGGAACCATAGTGGTGATATTTCTTATTTGGGCTTTGGTAACAACACCATTGCTGGTACTTGGTGGGATTGCTGGGAAGAATAGCAAGGCTGAGTTTCAGGCTCCTTGCCGCACCACTAAATATCCGAGAGAGATTCCTTTGTTGCCTTGGTATCGGAAAACACTCCCTCAGATGGCCATGGCTGGGTTCTTACCTTTCAGTGCAATCTATATCGAACTCTACTACATATTTGCCAGTGTTTGGGGTCACAGGATCTACACCATATACAGCATCTTGTTCATTGTCTTCATCATTCTCTTGATTGTCACTGCTTTTATAACAGTGGCATTGACATATTTCCAACTTGCTGCTGAAGACCATGAGTGGTGGTGGAGGTATGTTTTACTGTTAGATCATATGAAGTTCGGGTATAAACTGTTACTACTTCTGATTTGCTTTTCCATTATTATAAGCACAATAAAATATCCAAGGTTCACTCACAGAAAAAAAAAAAAAGAGTTCTTTAATGTTGTTCTTTTCTAACTTTGAGTTAAATTTTGCCATTTTTTCTCAATGTTTTCGGACTCTTTAGATCTTTATCTAAATTGCTGGAATATCCAAGTCATAATGTAATTTTGGCATTGATTTAGTCCTCTCCTAGTTTGCTTCTTTTATCCTTTTCTTGTAGCTGTGTTTTCTGCAAAATGCCATGTTTTAAAAGGATACGTGATTGCCTGATATATATTTTTCTAGACACTCACTTTTATATATTTGGTGTTTTGTAGGTCTTTCCTCTGTGGTGGATCAACTGGATTGTTCATTTATGGCTATTGCTTGTATTACTACTTTGCAAGATCGGATATGTCCGGCTTCATGCAAACCTCATTTTTCTTTGGCTACATGGCTTGCGTTTGTTATGGTTTCTTCCTCATGCTTGGAAGCATTGGTTTCCGTGCTTCCTTGTTCTTTGTCCGCCATATTTACCACTCAATCAAGTGCGAGTAGGAAGTCATATGGTTTTCATTGTGTTCAGTGAGTAGGATCCCTTACTTTCTCTTAGCAGGCTTAATTGAAGGAAACTCTGCTCATTTGTATTGATGAAGGTAGTCTTCTATCGTTTCGCATTATGTTACAGGAGAAGCAACAGTTGGCTGGGAAAATGTCTTCTGGGATTGCAGGAGCCTTTATCCCACTACTTTGAAGGATGACCGCACATCAAATGGAGGACTTCTGTAATAACCTTTTTTGATAGGAGAGGAGCATATAGGACCTTAGAATGCTGTTATAAGAATTTGTGGTGCTTAAATGTGAGCACAAGCCATCGTTTTGAATGTATTCTAGAACTGTAAGAAGCCTTAGAATTTGTGTTCCTGGTAGCAGCACTTTGAACATTCTTATTTCCACAATTTATTACAGCAGCAAGATATATTTCCCATCATTCATTTATTTCGGGGGTTAAACTAGAAAACTTGAGCATGGCGATGAAACCTAACCGGTAATTTTAAAAAATATGCAAGTAATTATGTTTTTGCACTGCCTTAAAATCTTTAGATTGAACAAAAACGAGAGGATTAAACTAAGCTGTAAATTATCTATTTACTATCTCTTAATTTTTTGGAACTGAACTGGTTAACCTTCGTGAGTTTTCTATGGTGCTTGCATTAACAGCAAATCATGGTCTATTAACAAAATATTAGCAATAAGATGTGGACATGACAGCAAGATTTTATATATGTCTCAGACAACATTCTGGTCCAGAAGGGGATGGCGTTGGTAGCCTGTCCCTTTCAATGTAAGCAGTAACAAATCAGGTCAAGACCAGATGCAAATAAAATATCAATGCGTGCTAAATCGCTGGATTTGAATTTGATGGATTCGTTTTGAATTGATCGATTCTGTTGTTGCATTTAAACCTAACAGTCTAACGTAGTATTCTAGAATTCATCCGCTCTTCAGTCACAATGCCGGCCAAAGACCTATCACTTGGGATCGCGGTTCAAGTTCCAGGTGGCAGGTTTATTGAGTTAAGTAACAAGTGGATAAATTAACCCAAATCTAATAAAAAAACCTTCAATTTTTTTTTTAAATCTCAGATGATGTCAATTAGACAAAATTAAATATCAATTAGACAAAATTAAAAAAAAAAACCTTAAAATGGTGTCTTCTTGGATAAAAAAATCCTTAAAGTTAACTTAACTAGATTTTATTTAAACTTGGTCAGATTTCAATTTGACTCACCTTATCATCTAGATTTAATCAGGTAAACTTCCAAAATAATTTTAAAAAAAATCATTCAAAATAGATTTTGACTTGATAAATCAAGTCAACTTGTTGTACTAAGATCGATTTAATAACTATGGTAGTTCAAGTTGTGGACATGATAACTTAGTGTGTATTTAATAATGTGGTGTAATGTATTTTTCAAATAAAAATACATTAAAATAATATTTTTTTATATTAGCATGTTAAAATAATAAAAAATATCAATAAAAATCATCAAATTAATATTATTTTTTGAGTGAAATGTCCATTACATGGTTGAATTTGAATTTTAAAATTTTATTTTATTTTATTTAAATCTAACGGTATAATTTGTAATGACTTTACATTATAATATGAAACATTGATTACATTACAAAAGAAAAAAAATATTATAATTTATATGGAAAGATTAGGGCAAGCCTTTACGGGCATTTGAGGGTAGTAGTGATTATTTTTTAAAGTGTTTTTTATTTGGAAAAACATCAAAATAATATATATTTTTTTAATTTTTAAAATTAATTTATGATATCAGTACATTAAAATAATTAAAAAATTAAAAAAAATTACTTGAAGAATATATATTTTTAAAATTTTAACAAAAAACATGTTAAAACCACTCACATAACATCACATAACATCACCCTCTTCATCACATAACATAACGGCTAATTAGGTCATTAGCGTTCTTAACACACAAAGTGGTTTTCTTTTCCTTTTCAGGAATTTGACCTGACCTCCATGCCTCTTCAACTGCATGGTAAAATAACTATTACAACCACGTAATGGGAAAGAGAGTTGGATCAAAGTAAAAGCAATTTACCACAAAAAAAGACAGCAGAAACCTCAGAATTAACCACAGAGTAGATGATGGCATGACAATTTTGATATCCAGGGCTTCATGAGTGTCAAGCTATAATCCTTGGCATTTAAGCATTCCCCCACCTTCATAATTTGGAGGGTTCCTTGATTCCTACTCTTCAATTAGTTTATGCATGTATTTGGGATCCATTCCAAATGAAGTCAAGCTTCTTCTTCTTAATATTAATAATTAACGTTAATTCAATTACCACCAGTTTAATGCATAGTTATTAAATCAGCTTTAGCGTGTTCATCCAGCAAATTTATAACTTGAAACATGACTCGAGCTAGATTTTAATTTGAGCTAGTTTTGATGTTGACTTAATAAATTTACAACTCAGAACTTGATTTGAGTTTATTTTCAATATAAATCAATTTTAACACTAACTCAATCTAATAAATTGACTTACTAAATTATAACTCGGAGCCTAACTCAAATCAGGTTTTAGTTTAAACTAGTTTTGATATTGATCTAGTTTAATAAGTTAACCTAAAAAACTTATAATTCGAGACTTGATTCTTGTAGATTTTTAATTTAAACTAGTTTTAATATTTATGGTTAAACTTGGATCATCCGACAAATTGATTTGCAACCTCAATTACTTAACAATCATTTCAAAACTAAAAAAATTAAAAAACAAAAACTACATGTTGAGGGTGTCTTTTAATACAATTATTTTATATCAGAACCAAGAATGGAATTATAAATTTGTAAGTGGTGCTGAAATAAATAAATACAAAAATACCAAGATTAATTTCCAAATAAGTTAAAAGAGATGAACATTAAAGTAAAATTATGATATTTTTGGGATGCCCAATACTTAATTATTTTGAAAAAAAATTAGACTTAAAAATTCAAGGTCGAGAATTTTCAAGAATAGAAAAATCATTAAAACCAAAATTTAAATTAAAAAAATGACCTTAATGAGAACTCAATTACTCGCCTTCTTATTGTTAATTAAAGGAAGGCCTCTTTTTGACACGAAGGTTAACCGTTTTAGCGTCTTGAAGTCTTCTTCGAGCCACAGCCTGAAAAGTATCCATCTTTATAACTCTCTCTCTATCTCTCTATGCTCTGTTTATGAGTTACAGAGAGCGAAAATGGAGATGAAACTAGTGCCTTGTTTGGTAGTCTCTATTTTGATCCTATGCAATGTGACCCGTGTTAGATCAGATGCATCTAATAATCGTTACAAAGTAGGTGATGATGTCCCTCTTTATGTTAACAAAGTTGGACCTTTTCACAATCCCAGGTAATCCAATTCTCTGTCTTTTGCAGTTTTGATTAGCTCAAGGATGTCGGTTTTGTGGGTTGTCTTCAAGTTTGTGACTTTTTGATGATTTGGGATGGTGGGGACCGTGGGATTTGGATTAGAAATGAAATTTTGGATTGGTTTCTTTAATTGTTGTGGATCTGAGCTTATGGTAAAATGGATCTGGGTTTGTTTTTCTAAAGAAGAAGATCAAAGATTGGAACTTGGACTTGAACATGAAAATGTTGTTGATGTCGGTTAGGTACTAATTAAGTTGGAAATTTAACACAGCTTAATGTTTGTACAAGGAGCTGGTTAATTTTGTGTTGGGGAGATAGTTTAGTGGGATTCGGGAATGCAAGTTGTTGAATAGAGAAATCTGCAAGCTAGGAAAGGTTGTTTGTAAAAGAACAGAATAATGTCTAGAGATGTAGGAGGTGATTTGTATTTCTGTTTTTTTCTTGTGAGGTGGAAAATTTTATTTAGGGGCTTATTTCTTTGTTAATGCTGAAAATTAGATCTTAGTTTTAGATCCTATAAGCAATCGAAAGAATCTTTTCCTTACCCAAAATTATGCTGGAAAATTTAACTATATTTTCTTAGTCCACTATAGATTACATGTGTATTTGCTTTGATTTAGAAGGCATGGCTGGTGGTGAGTTGGGTGGTATGAATTAGATAGGAAACTTATAAGTACTCATAACATCCCAATTTTTTGGTTTTTTATACTGAGATTTTAACCTTAACCGTTGAACTATGAACTTTTTTAAGTATTTTTTAGTCATAATTGTCTGATATTGTTTCTTTCTTGTTCTTTCTGTCAGTGAAACATACCGGTATTTCGATCTTCCTTTCTGTTCATCAGGTTTGCGTCAATTTATATTATTCCTACTTTAATGCTATGTTTTACTGTGGAAGTTTGCTGATGTTATTTATTACAGGTCCTACAAAGGACAAGAAGGAAGCCCTTGGTGAACTGTTGAACGGGGATCGTTTAGTGACTGCCCCATACAAACTTGACTTTTTAAATGACAAAGACTCTGAAATTGCTTGCAAAAACAAGCTGACAAAGGAGCAAGTTGCTCAGTTCCGAGAAGCAGTTTCCAAGGACTACTACTTCCAAATGTACTACGATGACTTGCCCATTTGGGGTTCCATAGGGAAAGTTGAAAAGGAAGGCAAGAATGACCCTAGCGAATACAAATATTACCTCTTTAAGCATCTTCACTTCACCATCTTTTACAACAAGGATCGTGTCATTGAGATAACTGCACTATCCGATCAGAAAAATGTTGTGGAGCTGACTGAAAATAAGGAAGTTAATGTGGAGTTCATGTATTCAGTTAAATGGAAGGAAACAGAAATTCCATATGAGAAAAGGATGGAGAAATATTCACAATCTTCTTCACTGCCTCATCACTTGGAAATTCATTGGTTCTCAATTATTAACTCATGTGTGACTGTTCTCCTCTTGACTGGTTTTCTTGCAACAATTCTCATGCGAGTCCTGAAGAATGATTTTGTAAAGTAAGAACATGTTAATGATTTATGTTGTTAGAACATGTCTACTAACATTGTTTAAGCTTTCTGGTTTATTTATATGGTGATGCTCCCATGTTACAATAGGTATGCTCACGATGAGGAATCAGCTGAAGACCAAGAAGAGACCGGGTGGAAGTACATCCATGGTGATGTATTTAGATATCCAAAGTATAAGTCTGTACTTGCAGCAGCAGTTGGCTCTGGCACCCAGCTGTTTACTCTGTAAGTTTAACTTCAAAGCTGTGCGTATGGGGTTTCTGTCTCAAACCTTTTTTTTTTAATTATTGTATGTTGCTGAGCAACCTGCTAACTTTGTATATATACATACTTTGCCAGCACAATTTTCATTTTCTTACTCGCTCTAGTTGGTGTATTTTATCCTTATAATCGCGGAGCTCTTTTCACCGCCCTGGTTGTCATATATGCCCTCACAGCTGGAATTGCAGGCTACACTGCAGCCTCTTTCTTTTGCCAACTGGAAGGAACAAACTGGGTAAGTGATCATGAATTCCTTTCTCATTGCCTTCTGCACACATCATTGTCATTGTTGGGCATGCCCTTGAAACTTGTTATTACTGTGTCTCCCAGGGTATTCGGATTCAAATTCAGTAACATGCATATTGGAATTCTCAATGTTTATTTGGAATGTGTTTGGTTTTGAGAGAAATTAAGCATGGAAAATGGTTTTTCAGAATGTGGTTGATTTTTTTATAAATGCTTAGTGGAAATTGGCTTAAGCATGGAGAAGGGGGTCAAAACCACCTACTCTGTGAAATTTTTTATCACTTGATAACTGAATTGTTCTTCTCACTTAATAACTGAACCAATTGGGATGTTAAAGGTAAGCTTTTTGAAAGAAGAAAGTGCATGGAAACAGTGTACCTGAAAATCGATGGTGTACTGCTACCTGAAGGCTTGCAGTACATTTGAAAAGGTGATCTTAAGGAGACAATAAGTTAGATTTCAGCATTCAAGATTACAGTTGAATACAAGTTTACATGAAATGAAACTATGTAGACTTTGATACGAGTGCAATTGACTATTTTATGCTGGTTGCGGCTTATTGAAAATTAGCATGGCCAGCATTCATTAGAACTATGATATTGATGTTCATTGGTCATTATTATAATGATGTAAGCATTTTGCAGTGGCATCATTGTAATTTTTTGTGATCCTATATCCTCTTTTATTGCAAAACTTCTTACTCTAGAAACTACCATTCAACTTTAAGACATGCTAGGCCAAACAGTTCTGAAATTTTGGTGTGGCAGGTCAGGAACTTGCTGTTAACTGGAGGTCTGTTTTGCGGACCTCTGCTCCTCACGTTCAGCTTTCTTAATACTGTTGCAATCACATATAGTGCCACTGCAGCATTGCCTTTTGGAACCATAGTGGTGATATTTCTTATTTGGGCTTTGGTAACAACACCATTGCTGGTACTTGGTGGGATTGCTGGGAAGAATAGCAAGGCTGAGTTTCAGGCTCCTTGCCGCACCACTAAATATCCGAGAGAGATTCCTTTGTTGCCTTGGTATCGGAAAACACTTCCTCAGATGGCCATGGCTGGGTTCTTACCTTTCAGTGCAATCTATATCGAACTTTACTACATATTTGCCAGTGTTTGGGGTCACAGGATCTACACCATATACAGCATCTTGTTCATTGTCTTCATCATTCTCTTGATTGTCACTGCTTTTATAACAGTGGCATTGACATATTTCCAACTTGCTGCTGAAGACCATGAGTGGTGGTGGAGGTATGTTTTACTGATCAATATAATGTTCACTTGTAAAATATCAATGTCTCTAAGGTTATTGGGTTCAATTTTACATCATTGTCTGCAAAGTTACTCATCTTTGTTTTTCTTTTCTAACTTGTAGTGACATTTAGCAGATTGTGTTACTTATTTTATGCTTTCTCACTGTTGGATGTTATCTAAATTGCTCGAACTATCGAAGTCATAATGTCAATCTGGCATCATTTGTGTCATGTTACAAACTTTCCAGACATAATGGTCTCTTAGCTTGCTTTTCATCACCCATTGCATGAATTTGCCTCACATTTTCTGCAAATTGTCTTGTTTTAGAAGGATATCTGATTGCCTGATCCGTCTTTCTACACACTCACTATCATGTATTTGGTTTTTGTCAGGTCTTTCCTCTGTGGTGGATCAACTGGATTGTTCATTTATGGCTATTGCTTGTATTACTACTTTGCAAGATCGGATATGTCCGGCTTCATGCAAACCTCATTTTTCTTTGGCTACATGGCTTGCGTTTGTTATGGTTTCTTCCTCATGCTTGGCTCCATTGGTTTCCGTGCTTCCTTATTTTTTGTCCGCCACATTTACCATTCAATCAAGTGCGAATAGCAAGTGATATGGTGTTCATCATGTTCAATGAGTAGGCCCCTTTCCTTTCTCTTAACTGGCTTCATTGTAGAGAACTCTGCACATCTGTTTACATGAATGTTGTCTTATAGAATCTCTTATGCTACAGGAGGAGATGCAGCAGGTGGCTTGGAAGACATGCTCTGGGATTTCAAGGGCTTTATGCCACTGCCTTGGAGAATGATTGCAGATTACATGTAGGACTTTTTGTTATATTATCTTTTATAGTAGAATATGTAGGACTTCATATCATGCAGTGCTTGAATGTGAGCACAAGCCTTCTGTTTTGAGTGTATTGTAAGGCATTAACCGTTATTTAACGGAACCCTTTTTCAGTGCTATATTGCTGTTAAGTGCGTGTGTTACAAATGATTCAAGATAATGATAGCTACACATATTATTTTAACACCTGTTTTTTTAGAATATATTAAAATAATATTTTTTATTTTTTAAAATTTATTGTTTACATTAATACATTAAAATAATTTAAAATTATAAAAAAATATTTTTTAAAAATAAAAATATTTTTTGAACACGAGACTGTAGCTGAGAGCAGCACTTAGAAAATTATCTGTCGACAATTTGTTCTCTAGCACTTTGAAAGACTTCTATGCCGCTAAGAAAAAGAACAAGAAGGTTACCAGCTGTCGAACATTAGCATTAACAAAATAACATAAAAGCGGTTGTGTTTTTACCGTGCATCATCTCTTTGCCATCGAGGGGGTTTTTTTAATCTATATATATATATATATATATTTAATTTAATTCTTCAATATATAATTTGATATATAATTTATTGGAGATTAAATTTTATAATTTATTATGATTTATTTTCTATATAATAAATAAGCCCTGATCAATATTGCGGGTTTGATGGGTTAATCTGATTGATTCAAGTTTTTTGTTTTTATTTTTTTAATTGTTATTTTTTTATTTAATATTAAATTGATTAGGAATTATGTTTGATGATTTATTTTAATTTTTTTCTATGATGTTTTAGTCTCATGACTCGAGTCGCAGGTTTGATAGGTTAACCCAGTTGACTCGAGTTTTTTTTTTATTTAATATTTTTTCAGTTTCATCATTCAATATTAGTCTCATGATTTATTTTGATTTGCTTTCTATGAAATTATTTTGATCTCATGACTCAAGTCAAGTATTTTGCCCGTTAACCCAAGTAAATTAAGATATTTTTATTGTCATGTTTTTAGATTATTTTTTTTAATTATATATTTTAACAATGGATTTATTGAAAATTGATTTTCATAATTTGTTTCGATTTGCTTTCTATAAGGTTATTACAGTCTCATGACCTGGATCATAGTTTTAAAAATATCTTAATTATACCGATCATAGAAAATAAGCAAAAACAATTATTCATGTCAAACTGGGTTAATCTGTTAAAACTATGATCCAGGTCATGAGATTATACCGATCTCATAACTTGAATCACAAATTTTACAAGTTAGCTCACGATGATTTTTATAAATATATAATTTCATTTTTCAACATCAAGAATTAAAAATCAAACTTTATAATTTATTTTAATTTGCTATATTATTTAGAATCATGATCCGAGTCATGAATTTAATAAGCTAATTCAAATTTATCCAAGTCAATTTAATATTTTATTTTTTTAAAAATATTTTCTGGAAATTTTATAAGTCAAACTAATTATTTAAGTTATCTTTAAATTTATAAAACTAATTATTTAAGTTATCTTTAAATTTATAAAACTAATTATTTAAGTTATCTTTAAATTTATAAGCCAATCAAATGTAAATCAGGTAAATCCCTGTACAATTTAAAAGTTTTTTTCTATTAGAAAAACATGAACACTGGATGTTTCTTTTGCATGTTAAAAAAAAATATTGAATCCAATGCACAGCTAGGCCGCAAAAATCTAGTACGTTTTATATAGAACCATTTGCTTTACCATATTTAACCAAAAAACAGCACGTTATTTAAATGAACCAGACAGGCAGTTCAAATCATACAGTATCCGACCTTCAGAAAACTGTGAATTGTACACACCACAAGCAGTCCTAGCACATTGTTGCACAACTTTAGACTCTAAAAACACAACACTCTTCTCAGCATCGCCTCTCCTCCTACTCCCCATGATGAGAGAGAGAGAGAGAGAGAGAGAGAGAGAGGGGCATGGCGATTGAACATAACAATTACTCTCTCGTTTTCTCTTTTATCGTTGTCTGTGCTGAGTCGTAGGCAGCATCAGCTGAAGAAGTGTCAATATCGTTCAATCCCAACTCCTCATTCTGTTCCCAGGACCTCTCGTATTCCTCATCTGAAAATAGTAAAATACACAATGAAGTCATCAAGAGGAAAATGCAGTGATTTGACACGGGAAGACTTGATGAACAATCAGTTTAGACATAAAACTGCTGAGTGAAACAAATTACACGCACCATCTTTGAAGTACTAAATTCACTGAGTTCTACATCTGAATAATAAATCCAGAGCATGACTTTTGAAACATAATAAGCTCCTCGTAAGCAAATTACATTCCTTTCAAAGCTAAGGGTTTTTTTTTAAATAAAAAATGCAATGAATTGTTAGTTCCCAGAGTACTATACTAGTTCAAACACATTCCTTCAATGCTCTCTTCAATTGTTTGTCGTGTAATGTTTTCATTTCAAACTACAAACGTATTTCTAGGAATCTATATATGTATTTCTGAAGCAAGCAAGCATCCATATAGACCTACATCAAAATTTTGTATAAGACATTGAACATGCCAACACAGGAAGGAAAAGAACTCACATGATAACTGAAGGTCATCTTTGATATTGTCAGTAGCTGGGGCTATAAAAGAATTTGCCAATGCATCATCAAGAATCAAAGTCCAAGGTTCTTCCACATTTAGAAGCTGAAACATATAAATAAAAATCATTAATAATACAGGTGAAGGTCAAAACTTAAAATATACCAAGTAATTACCAATGCATAGTCTTGATTAAAATGAAATTGCAGGACTATAAGATCACAGTGCCATGATCCAAACCTAGATCCTAGAAATTTGCAATTTTCGAATAAATGAGGATCATCCAAAACATGTTGGACTGATTGTACAAATTTACACTTGGATTGCAATTTCGATAACCATATACCACATTTTACCTTGTTTAACCTTAATTTAAAGTCCTGCCACTTGCTTTTTTTGGATCCATCAAGGCTATCTCCAAAAGTAAATCCATGAATTCTCTCAATACCTGCACATGTAAAGCATACATATTATGATTTCCTTAACTTAAGCTGGAAAATGGAAGTCCATATAGTAAATCGTATAGTACATGTCATTTTCTTTTCAGAAAAAGTTGACACTAATTAAACTTATACTGCAATGAAGATGTGATAAATAAAGCAGGACAAAAACAGAAAAACCACACCCAACCAATGCCTGAAAATATTTTCATATAATAACAGAACTCCCAAGGATTATATTTTAACACACATATACATAGTTCTTATAAGAGTTCCAAAAACATGCACAGTCCAAAAAAGAGAGTTACAGCTTGCAAGCTTGGAAAATCTTGGGTGGGGTTTACTGTGTTCTAAGGAAAATGGCTAGAAGAACGGAAATCAACATGAAACTGGGATCTAATTTAGTCAGTGTTCAGTGTCCAGAAGGAAATCACACTTAAGTGGTAACATGATCTAGAGTGGATATTCAGAAGAAAATCATGACAGAAGGTAAATTACTATCTTTGGCTCGACATCATTCAGTTCTACAGAAAGGAATATTCACCATTTCTAAGTAAACGTCACTCTTTAGTTGAAGAGATTACTATTGTGGACAAGGAAACAATTGAAGTTGACAAAAGTTGTAAGAAAGATAGAGCACAAATAAGGGGAAAGACGCTTCAAGGAAATGAAGGAAAGGCATGACTCACACAAAAAGAAGCTTAGGGTTTCAGTACTTTCAAACCTTTTTCTCGAATTAAGGGCACAGCTGAAGTAATTTGCACAGTTGAAAAAAAAAAGTTAAAATTTCCTAAAAGTGATAACCAGCATTTAGTTAACTGGAGATGCCAAGCAATAATATAAGATGCAAATGTTGTAAGAACAAAAATGATATTCATAGTATAGAATTTGAAAAGATAATTGCAAACTGGTTATTGTGGTCTGTTGTCTGACCAACAAAAAAATTACAATAAGATGTGAACACAACAGGATCATTATTCATGTCCCAGGAGGGGACTGGGCTGGTACTTGGTCTATTCCAAGGTAGCAGTGACACTTATTGGGTCAGAAGCAATATATTTGGGGAAAAAAAGTTACTACAGAAATTAAAAACAAATACAAGAGCATTTATAAAATGATAGGATGACTGAAACAGGTGCGAGATGTAATAATAATACTCACTTTCACTAATTTTTGTGACCAGACCTTCAACAGTTGTAACAATGCCACCCAAAGTCCCACTAGCCAGCTCCAAGTCAAGCTCTGGGACTTTCACACCTGCAGTATCTGACTGATAAAACAAAACTACTGTTAGAGAGTGGTTTGTAACATCTTGCAGAACACTAAGTACTGAGCAAGGGTAAAGGCAGAAAGAAACAGTGACTACACTTTCTCCATCACCAGCAGACAATACATGTAACTGATTTAAATGTGTATTTAATTATATTTCACACTTGCAGTATCCTCAATATTCTAAGTCAAACAATAAAAATATTAATCCGATTCCATTTAGACGACACCAGTAGTAACATCCACTCTTCCAACAATGGACAGTCAGCACACTCTTCCAGCAATGGACAGTCAGTATATGCAGAGCCACGCAGCAAAACACAAAAAGAAAGCAAAATTAGAAATGAAACTACACAAAGAAAAAATGATCAACTGCACAGAAAAATGTTTGTTTTGATCACACTATACAGCGAAATGTTTGTTTCATTCCTTTACATGAACATGTTTTGTGCCGTGCATGCCATACGCAGACCAGGAGATTTGATGAAAAACCCTCCCCTAACTCTAGATTGGTTTCATGATGTCCTCTTCAGGCCTCTATTGCCCATAAGAACAAATCTAATGGAACAGCAGGCAACACAAAATTGATAACAGGATTATCATCTATTTGCCCAAATGGTCCCAATGTTAGCACCCCAAAATTGTGGGCACAGGTCAAGAACTTCTTGTCTCCTAGAATCACTTCCACATGGTCCTCACTGGCACCTCTCTTCCTTGTATTTCAAGATGCTCCTTTCAGTGGAGAGGTATAAACAATTGGAATTAAAATTTACTCCGCAATAGCAGCTCCACTCAGCCAAGCCTCAATCAAAAATAGTGGAGTTGGCAACGGAAACTTGGAAAATTGAAAGGGGATTCTGTGACTAGAAAACCAGCATAATAGGGAATTTATTGTATCACAAAAAAAAAGATTATATAAAAGACAAGAGCAAACCTTTATCACATCACGGCTTAGGTCATTTGCATTCTTCACACACAAAGTGATTGTCTTTCCTTTTTCAGGAATTCGACCACCAGGCTTCAACTGCATGGTAAATAATTATTAAAATCATGCCATGGAAAAGAGAGTAGAAAGTAAGAACAAGATACCACAAAAGCACAAACCTCAGAATTTCGGTAACCACAGGAATCACAAGTAGATGCCATGACAATTACTTCTTGGAAGTATGGAATATCTGCTTGAAGTTAAGACCCACAATCTTCATCCACTATACCAGCAATATGCTCTAACATTTAATGATCAAAATTCATATCATAATGCTTTTGACGAGTTCATCCTTATAAAGGAAGCATTCAACTGAATTTTGTTAGATGAGTTCTATACAGCAACTAATATGGTCAAATTTCACAAAACTGCAATCCTTTACAGTTTATTTTAGCAATTGAGAATGTTGAAGGAAAAATAAGTCAGTGACGGGGGAAGTTGCAGAAGGTACCAATGAAACAATTCCTTGAGACAGTTATCTTGAATCATAAACCAGGTATTAACCTCAAGACTGCTATTCTCACACAGAAAATTCCATGAAATACAGTTGGGAAACACAGTCCACCATAATCATTCAATGCTCTCTTAGACAACTCTTGTCAATAAGCTCAACAAGTGTAAATCTATCAGCAAATAGCAAAAAGTGAACGTTTCAAGCAAGAAACAATTAGCTACTGATAAGTGTCTGCCCAGAAAATAATATTGTAGCAGCACCCCTACATACTAAATGGTGGACAATGCCTGAAAAAAGGATGGATATCATAATGAATTCAAGCGCCAGGTTTAGATAATGAGATCAGATTACCTTGCCCTTCCCCACCAGCTGAACTACAACGCCTTAACTTTAAGTTACCTCAGTGCAAAACTACTTGGCCTTTAAATTATTCTTTTCATGCTTCTCCATAAACAAATTTCCAATAAACTTTTGGCAGGCCCATTAAACAGTCTTATAATATTCTGAACTCAAACTAGAAACTTACGACATTTCCAGCAAAGAAGACAAGTTGATTGATAAAAGGAACTAAATCATCAACAACAAGAAATGGAACAATGGTCAAGGATACTGGTGACAAACATTCGAGTCTCACAACTGCTGGCACAAGATCCACAGGTTGATGGGAAAGTCATCACCTGACAGAAGGAAGGATGTGTCAAAGAATATGATATATAAGAGACAATTTCCTTCATCGTATAAGATATTTAATGATTGCAATTGACAATCACATTTACCTCTTCCGGTGCAGAGTACCGAAATATGGCTTCAGCAATTTCTGCACTATTACTTTGAGCAATGGCCCGATGACCAGCTGCAGCTCCAACTGATCCATGAGGTTCTCTTCGCATCTGATCAGAAACATTGCTGGTCACTTCTGATGATGGTCCATCACCAGGTACTCCCATTTGTGATTGGCCAACTTGATAGCCCAGTGCTACTTGCTGCTCTGGTGTTCGCTCATAAAACTTTATATTCAATGATGGATCGGGGGATGGAGCAAACCTGTTTATCAAATATTGTTATATTCTAATTTAAATGTAATAGAATCACCCAAAGGTTTGTTCAATATGCCATAATACACGATAGAAAAACAAGATCCCAGCCCATGTCAGCCAAAGCAAAATGATTTTAATCATCCGTGTGAAATCACAATAAAATATCAACCTCTAGATTGTCAAAACTTTAAAAGGTAGGGGTCTGTGTGCGTGCATGAGAGAGAGAGAGAGAGTGCGTGTGTGTGTGTGTGTGTGTGTGGAGGGGGGGGGGGGGGGGGGGGGGGTTACATTGCTCAGCAGGGAACAAAGAAGAAAAATATATTCAGTTCCTGTACAAAAGGAGAGAACAAATGCTCAAGTTTAAGACAGCCTCTTACAGGTTCTCAATGAAGCTGTTTCCAGCAGGATCATCCAGGATGAATTTGAATGATGAATCCCCAGCTGCACAAGCTCTCAATTTCAACAAGAACTGGTCTATTGCTTCAGCAGTCTTTGGATCCACTTTCTGGTAACCAAAGAAATAACATTGAGGAAATAGAAAATGGCAGATTAAACATCATCAAACAACAGTGATATCAAAGTTATCATTCACCTTGCGTTCTTCTTGGAGTGCCTGCAATTCATCAGCAGCCCGTACCAAAATCCCTTCAATCTAAAAGAATTATGCCAAACAAGAGATGGTTTAAATATTCAAAGGAAGATATAAAATACTCTAGGAACATACAGGAAATAACAGAAACATTATCCTCAAGTAACATATGCAGCAAAAAGCATGGTCAAAGTAAAAGCATGATATCCGGGGTGAATGAGTTGTTCTAAGTTGACATGATGCACCAGAAGCAATTCAGCAAACACTATTCAGAAATTCACCCATCCAATGGCATTAAACTTTCACACCACACAATTTTCACTGCCATGGTCCTTTCTGAAATTGGTATCATGGTCAGAGATCAAGATTCAGAACAACAAACATGTAAAAAGAAGTTTTATGTTGAAGTTGAAAGCAGTAACAATCTTGTCAAAGGCATGCAGAGACAAATCTCTCATTGCAATATCTAACTGAACTTATCTTTCTGGTGAAAGTAAATATAAGCAGAATAAGGTTTGATTTCAAATGTAGTTCTAGCCAACATCTTTCAGAGGAGCGAGCACTACTAAATCATCTTCTATTTTTCTCCATAATAGAATTTAAGGAAAATAAAGGGAGATCAAGTACCAATCACTATCCAGATGGCTATCTCCTTGTAGCATTCAAGATATGACTTCCCAAAACAATAAAATAAATAAAAATAGAACCAACCAGCCATCAAGTTTAAGATGACAAAAAAAAAGGTTAAAAAGTCATCATTCTGTTTCTCTAAACTGTTCACTCTAGTAATCCATCACATTTATTTCAGAGAGTTGTCACCAAATTTAATCATGCACAGAAATAGTTTTCAGTTTCCACAAAATCAGAGCACCAGGCCAGGGGAAAGACAGATATCAACAGACAGAAGCCATCAACAAAATGAAGAATGATGGAAACTGAAAACTAGTAAAACTGAAAGAAAACTAGGGTCTGAAGCATACCGTTGACAAACTGCCACGTTGTGCCTCTGGAGGAATCTCAAAATCCAATTCAGGAATCTGCAATTGATAGATAAAAGAATGAAAGGAAATGATGTCAATGCATCATCCACCAGTTAAATTATTTTCTTGAAAAAAAAGCAGAAGGATGATGGAAAGCATTCTACTATTGAAAGATTCTCATAATTCTATTTTCATTTCCTAAAGTAGGAAGTTCGTTTTTAGGATAAAATGATGCATTGTTCACAATATAAGAAAGGATGGCATAAATTTTGCAGAAAGGTTGTTGATACCAGTTTATCTTCACTATGACTTAAGGCCTCAACCAAACTATAATCATTAATTCTAATGAAAAATTTTGTCCAGACTAAAGAAACAGAACTAGTATCCAAGAGAAGGAAAACAAACCAAGACCAAGATCAAAATCAGAAAGATACATGCATTGAATTGCTAAAGAAGTTAACCAATCTGGCTTTTAATAAAGTTATAAGCTCAATAGAATATCAGAAAGCTAGGAATTGTAAGTAAAAAAAATAATGTACACCTAATATAACAAGTAGGATCAAGTAAAAGGTACCTTTATCGTGGCAGACTCAGATTTTACAACTTGTCGATTAAGAATCTGCATTGTCAAACACAAAATTTTGTTCGGTTATCAAAGTGCATCTTCTTCAAATTTGATACGATGCTCAGCAAAGCAGTGGAAAACAAACTCGTACAACTAGAACTTCTACACATTATACCAAAACATAACCTTTTTTTGGTTTTGTTGTTCTTGATAGACAAAAGAAAACAACCTTTTGATCGCCTGATGGGATATCTAAAGAATAACAACACCCGCGCGGCTGAATTTCACCGGCAAACTGAACTTCATTGTTCCTAATAACAAATAAAGGAATAAAAAAAAATTAGAAATTTAAACTAAAATGGTATATCCTCAGCAACAAAAAATAAAATAAAATAAAATTCCCCCCAGCCCACCTACCTCTCACCACAATGTGGGCATTCAAAGGCAGATAACAATATCTGCAAGCACAAAATTAAGTTAGGCTCATTAATAATTAACAAAACCAAAACTAGAACTTCTAAAGCAAAACCCTCACAAACAAAAACCAGAATTGATCCTAATAGGTAGCAAATCACAAGGACTACAATACCTTTCTAAAATGTGGAATTAAGGTCAACAAAAACCTTGTGGTTCCCTGTTAGCAACAAACACACAACATTAGCTAGTGTCAAAAACAAAGGCAAGCATGAAACTTTAACAAATAACAAACCAAAATAACCAAAACCCATTTTTCATTATCGAATTCTAGTTAATGGGTATCTCACAATTCACCTAAAATCAATCAAAATCCAAACATTTTTCTAAAACACCAACATGAAAGAGACACAAAGAAAACAAAGAAACTTGAGGAAGAAAGAGAGTGGAAACACATTTTCACGACAACGCATACAGAGACTTTCAACTTCATAAAGAGGGACATTAATGTCATTATTATCTGCTGTAGAGATAGCTTCAACAACTGATCTCACGTCCACTATTTGCTCCTTGTTATCTCTGCCTTCCATTTTTTCTCTGTTACTATTAACTTAAGCAACTCTCTCTCTCTCTCTCTCTTGTTTGCAGTGAAACACAAGATAAAGCTGAAGAAGAAAGCAGCAAAGAACCAAACTTCTGTAGAATCTAAACGAAGG
The DNA here is from genome assembly GCA_007827005.2 of Populus simonii. Classification (NCBI taxonomy): domain Eukaryota; kingdom Viridiplantae; phylum Streptophyta; class Magnoliopsida; order Malpighiales; family Salicaceae; genus Populus; species Populus simonii. The sequence goes on along the minus strand of CM017464.2, from coordinate 46,460,846 downwards.
GAAGGTACGAGAAGGAATGTATAGGGCAAGGTCGTTGAGAAACGGCTAGAAGTTACTTCTTATTGTAATTTAGGGTAGTTAATAGCATTTTGAGGAAGAGAGAAAAGCCCAATTCAAATCTTAGGTCTGGGCCCATGTTAACAGAAACATTATTTATTGATTAGGCCCAATAGTTTTTCATTCCCAGAGAGGGAGATAAAATAGTGAAGAAAGAGGCATAAAACCCCTGCTACCGAGTTATATGAGCCTTACATGGAGAATCTATTCCCCTGAGTAGATAAGTACGATGTGGATGTAAGGAATGAACTTTCAAGATTTATAAGATCAAGAGAATGAAAAGAAGAAACGAAACAGAAGAAGATTTTGCTACGAGTTTGTGTTTTGGATTTAACATCTTTCTGATGCATTTACAAGTCTAATATGAAGATATAATAATGAGCATTACAAAGGGACAGTAAGGAGGATGTTGCTGTAGTTTGCTGGCCATTTGGAAGGGAAGAAGTAGGTTGTTGTTCTTGATTGCAAAAAAAGCAAGAGAGAACATATCGTGAAGTTACGAATGTTCTTAACTTAATGCTCTGATTCTGTATAAGAGCAAAGGAATAAAAAGAAAAGGGGAGAGAGAGAAGAAGGAGAATTTGGCAGAAAATATTATATTCTTTCACTCTAAGTTTTTGTATTAAGACTAGAAATCTATACGACGCCACGGGTCTCTATTTTTTTTTTTTTTGTGTGTAAAGAACAATGTCTAGATATTGCAAATGTGTTTCAAAGAAATAAAAAAACAAATAAACGACTAAGTTATAGCCCTCATTAGATTTAGTACTATCGTTTTATTTTAATCGGAGGATAAAAAATTAGAAATGATAATAAATATACTAAATCAAAAAAAAATACCACGATAAACCGGAAAAAAATCTTTAGACATACATAATTGGATAAAAATGAATAAAAAGACCTTGCTCGAGTCAACCTAATATAACATGATATACATGTAACCTAGGCAATAAAAAATAAGTCAATCTAAGTTAAACCGTAAAATTTGTAACTCAGTTTATGAGATTGAAATAGCTTGATAGAAAAGAAATTTAAAAAAATCACAAAGCCTGTTTTTTTTTAAAAAAATATCGAATAATGAAATAAAAAAACAATAAGTTAAAAAAAACATCAATCTATATCAACTTTTCAAACTCGTAACTTGAATCATTAGAAAAATAGAAAAACTTAATCGCTAATAAATCATATATCAAATGATAAGTTACTAATAATATTATTATTATCATTACTACTTGTAGGATGTAACCCTTATTGAATGAGTCCGAGAGCCATGAAGTAGCTCCTCTTCCTATTTATTCATGCGTGACTATAGGCGTCAGCCGTCAGGTTCCTTGGTAGAGAGGTGTTACTAAGTAGTTGCCTTTGTAATGCATTTATCTTTTTTTTCTTTAAAGCTGGTGCCCGCTGCGTGTTTGCTTGCATTGATTAATGCCTTACCGTGGGTCCTATTATCAAAAGACACCACAAGCATCGTCTAAAATGTATGAGCGTCTCCTAAGCAATGACGAGTGCATGATACATACTAACAATTTTTTAACTTTAGATAACATTTAATAAATATAAAAAGGTAATAATACCCTTAACCCCGTAACAATTACAAAAAAAAAAAAAAAAACCTTGGTAAAAATTCTAAAGACCCATGATCCTATGGTATAATTTTTTTTTGCCTCAAGGTCATATCTATCAATTTACTGTATAAAAATAAATGAAAAGACCTCTACACCCCTTCCCACTAGTTTTATTTTTTTTATGGAAGTAATTAAGTTATTTAATTATGCAAACAAAAATGAAAAATACAATTATACCCAGAACAATCCTTTAATAACCAATACTTCATTTGAAAAAATAAAATTATCTCTGCCTCAAAGGCAAGTGGACTTTATAAAAAGGGCATAAACATCAATTTAGCCGGTTTTTGCCTTCAACTTTAGCTTTTTATACATTACAATAGTAAAAATTGCTCAAACTAGGTTAGAAAATATATAAAACATGGAAAGTATATTTTTTTTATCCAATTCATATTTTTCATTTATCTTTTCTTAATGTTTTTCATTTTTTCTTTCAAATCTTGAAATTAAATGAAGGGCTGTCTGCTGTTTTTTTATTGAATTACACCAAACTGTATATTCATTCTCAGAAAAACAAAACAATTAGAGCCTGGAGAATCTGGGTCTACTTTTTACAGTTTCCTCTAAAATTTCCATGGTCGCAACGGGATCCAAACTGCTAGTCATATAACCTCTAGCATAAAGACGAAGTCCCTTCCAATGATACAAGGAGTAGTATCTGCGAGGAGAAATCGTGCCTGATCGACATGAATATCACAACCCACATCGTAGAAACCACTAGCAAAAGAAAAACAGAATCGAGATACGACAAAGAAAGTTCTCTTGCGTATTTAATGCAATAAGTTAATTAGACATGATATGAAATTTTCTAAAACAATTGTACGCATGGAACATAGGGAGGGGGGGCTCATGTACATGCACCCCTACAGCTCAAGCACATGCACTACACGTGCTTACATGAACTATGACTAGATAGAGATGAGGAAAGGTTTATAATGGTGACCATTTTCTTGACTCAATCAGTGATTTGGCATGGCTGAAGACCTTACTGATACATCAGACAGTGACAGCTTTCATTGAACTACCTACCTCCAAGTAGAACCACCCAGTCTAAAAACTTCTTCACCATCATTGTCCCTCCGAGGAACCCTTTCCAGGACAGCATCCCCTTTCTGATCACCAAGATCACCATAAAGATCTTTGAGCTTAGCCAGATTGCTAGATGCAGATGTCCTATCCTTGCTTCCATCCCTTTGAGGAGTTGGATGCTGATCAAATGGTGATGTGCCAGCTTGCAAGCTTTGGCTTCTACTTCTGCTCCTGCTCCGACTCCGGGTTCTATAATTACTTTCTCTATGACGCCTACTTCCATCACGGCTGCTCCGTTCATAATCCCTTCTGCTCTCCCTGTCAGTGTACCTGGAACTCCTATCGTAATCAGACCTTCGGTCTCTACCCCTCTCACGTTCCTGTTTCCTGTCACTGTCCCTGCCACGGTCCCGATCTCTTTCTCTATCATGATCTCTATCCCGAACCCTGTCCCTCTCTCTATCCCTATCACGGTCCCTTTCTCTACCCCTATCTTGATCCCGATCCCTGTCTGAATATTCTTTATCAGAATATTCACGACTCTGGCTGCGATGACTTCGTGGATCATCACTGGTTCTGTCATAGGAGGGTGGAGGTAGCGTGCGACGAACAGGAGATGAGTCCCTAGTTGATGCACGATGAGGAGCACGCTGACCAAAAGAGACTGAAAGTGCAGCCTTCACAGATGGTGGTCGACGTGCAGTATCATCAGATCCATGACGGTTGCCATCCCCTGTTGAACCAGAAATTTTTGTGGGTAGCTTCATCATCTCAAGATTGGCTGTGATCTGCCGCAATACAGGAACAGGAATACGGGGGAAAAGGGTATCAAAGTAGTACTGCAAGAGAAAAACATATGGTATCAATCCCTTTTTGCCTACCAGGAAGAGTAACAGAATATGAAAATACTACAATACAAAGCATTAGATATTGTTTCAACCTGACCTGTCCGAGAAGTAAATCACGCACATATATGCCTATTGTTGTCTTCCTTCCACTAGATCCAGGAGAAAATTCCTGAAATATAATATCATAACTCTAATACGTCACTACACAGAGAAACTTAAGCTACTGATGGAAAAGGACATGCATATCATGTCAAAAAAATCATGAAGGATTAACATCTCGCATGAAGGAGCATTTAGTTAACAGTAGCAGTGGAAGGAAAGATGGCATTAGCTAGAAAACTACTAGGTAACTGTCAAAGATTGGTACTTGTATATAAATATCAAATTTTGGAAAGCAGGATCTACTGGAAAATTCACATATTAGAAAAGGAAGCATTTCAGTCCCACCAATCCAAATGCAAACAAAAAAAATCTCCCAAGGTCATTTGATGTTGGGTGCGAGCTCTTTTCAGCAAGCTACTCAACAAGGACAGGGGCCAAAATAAATTACAAACTGCTCTTTTGCACTGATACATGTCAGTAACTAAAGGACAGGCAAGAAACATGACCAATTTGACAAAGATCAGCCTCTTAAGCAATCAAGTTGTCTCACGAAACCCATGCATTAAACAATCTTTGGTAGCTATCTAGCTGGAATCCTGATACACTTTAATTAGGAACATAATGTGAAACCAAAAAAATAAATACATAATTTGAAGGAGAAGTCCAGAATATTTTTTTTTTGGGGCCAGGTGTTACATTGGTATATGGAGCAGTATTTTAGTTATTAAGTAGGATTTCCTATTTCCTCAACTACTTCAGTTATTTGTGCAATTGGTATCCCCCCTCAATGCCTACATTCATCAAGCAATTAGAACTAGAAAATGTTCCAGCCGCTTTACCAATTTCATCAAGAAGTTTTCACCATCAACTAAAAAATCATCATACATTAACTCCTGAATTTATGTATCTGAAAAGCAATTGGTGAAATGAACAGCATTCTGTTTGACCACGTTTTTATAAATTGGCTAAACTGGGTTGCAGAAGAGCTATCCAAGTGTTTGTCCATCTCTATGTATGTAACATACTTGTGCTCTTAGACAGTTCCCCTGAACAAAAGACCACTCACTGGATCTCTAATTCAAAGAATACAGAGCACAGCGATTGCAATCATCATTTCAACTAAAACAATACAATTCTAAAGGAGATTAGGCTATATCAACACTTCTGACAAGTTTGTGTTGAAGTTGAATTCCCTCCCCCACCCACCACCAAAGACCTTAAACAATTGGCATGTATACACTACTTGTAACTAAGCAACTGCTAAGATCAGTACCAGTGGCAAAATAAAGACGTGGAAGAAAGCTTAAACATGTTTATTGGGCATTCATTTTTCACAAACTAAAAATGTTTCAAAAAGCAGATTGAGTTGCAACTTAGGCTTTCAAGAATCAGAAGGCATCAAGTTGCCAGTTATTATACATGGGTTGGTAAGAGAAACTTAAACTGTAGTTCAAGCAAGGATAAGAGAAGTACCTCATCATCTTTGATATATGGTTCAAACCAATTCCACAGTGTCTTTGGGTCACCAGCATATCTCAGGTAAAGGAACCCAACCTGCAATCAAATTTGGAGATATCAATCCCCTCATTTCAAACACAAAGCTAAGATAAAGCAGTCCCTATGCTAAACAGTACATTCCGCAAATCAAGCAGAGAAAGAGAAGAAAAACTGTAAACATGCGGATTAATGTGAACCAAGCTTTGATGGCAATGGAATAAGGAATCTCTATCCATGGTTTCAACGAACCAAAATGGTAACAATAACAGCACCTGGTCAATAAAAGTGGGCAACAGAATGCCAGTTCTGGTTTTCCCATAATTAGCAAATAGTAACAATACCAGTCAAAGTAGTAGCAAGAGAAATTGGGTTAAAAGATAACAAGCAGTATTGATTCATGATTAAAAAAGTGCTGACAGCATCGATTCAGGATTAAAAAGCCTAGGAGTGAGAATCAAAAATAAGACACCCCAAACCTTAATTTTGCGAAACCTGCTCAGCAAAGCAAGGGCAGTTTATGTAGGAGTGAGAAAGTCAGAGCAACTCAAAGAAACAAGAACACCTCAACCTTGGTTTGCAGAGATCTGCTATGAAAAACAAGGACATTATCATGTGCGATATGTAAATCAAAATAGAGATTTTCAAATGTTGTTAAAATTCAGACGTGGCAATGTTTTGCCCATTACCTTGTAATTAAAAACAGGCTCGTAATTTCTCAGCAGTTCACACTCCAGCAAAGTTGATAAAAAGTCCTTATAAGTGGAGCTTAATTCATATAAAAATATCCATTCATAAATTTGCAGTTGATAGAACAGCTTGAATCAAGTTGCATAAAAAAATTTAGTTTCCTTTGTGCAGTTTAAATCATGTAAAATGGTAAAATACTTCCTGAGATGTAACAAAATCATAGACTCTAACCAAAAGTTCCCAAATTTGATAAAAGTCAGTCATCATGTTTCCAAGCTTAGCTAATATTTGTGAAAACAAGAAAAGATAAAGTAAAGACAAGACCTTAAGAAGTTGATAAGACATGATCTAAAGCTAAGACCCGCAAAAGTCAACCTGTGACCTTAAAACTCAAGACCCAATTATGCATGTTTACACACCAAAACACTTTTAGATTAACAAATGCTTCCACAGATTAAACGACCTTGTAAATACAGTCACATAAGAGAATATAAAGTTGTTTAGCAAGGGAATGTTTCTCAAATTCAAGAGTGATCAACCAATGAAGTATTTGAATAAATATCCACACATCAGGAAGTTGCAACCAAATCAAGCCAATAACAACAAAAAAATAATTGGTAAAGCTTTAGCAAGGGTATGGCACAATTACCGCTCTGATATAAGGAGAATCCTTGTGCTTTAGCAGACCATGCATTTGTTTGACAGTGAGCTTCATGGTGAAGAACTTGTACAGAAGGCAAAAGGACGTGGATGGGCCACGACAGTTACCAGTCATCCATGGCTCAACATTGTCAACTTGATTGTATATTTCATCAATCACTTCATGGTACGTCTTTAATCGGTAAAGCTCCTTGAAGTAATCCGATGATAGAATGTTCATACAAAGGACCTTCTCAAAGAGTGAATCTATCGGTTTCCCATTTGTCTGTACCTCCATAATGTACTAAACAAATGCAAGCACTCCTGTGTTTAGTACAATTGAAACAACAAAATATAATTATCAATGGATTATCATATAATCAAAGTTTCTCAAATCGTATTCCTGCAACAAAATAAAAAACATCATGAAGTTAACAAAATGGAACATAAAAAATCAATAACAAGAAATAGAACACAAAAACCAAGAAGCTACAAAATCCTGTTTAGGCTGGCTATTAATGTGTACCAAAATGAAAACTTCAAAGTCTGTATCTTTAGCTTCATTTCTTTAGCTTCATTGATAAGGCAACAAACCCGAAATCAAAATTAAAACATATTTTTAACAACATTAATCGTAAACGATCAATAAAAATACATCAGATAGAAACCCCGAGAAACTGTTAAGCTCTAAAACTCTTTTATAAATTTCAAAGCTAGTAAATTTAACTTCATTGGGAACCCAAAAAAACCTTTTTTTATCTACTAAATCAATACATTTAACAAAATCAGCCAAAACAATCAATAACAAGACATAAAAAGAAAAGCCCATGAAACCCCGAGCTCGATTTTGATGCTGCTATAACAAATCTCAATAAACTCAGAGCCCTATAAACTTTCAATAAAACAGAATTTGAGGAACTTCAACTTCGGCATCTTTAGCTTTATTAAGAACCCAAAAAATCCTTTTCACTGCTTAAACAATCAGTAAAAGGAAGCAAAAAGTAAAACCTGTAATTCTATTTACTGCTCTAAAGCTGAAATCTTCAAAAGTCTGCATCTTTACCATCATCAAAAACCCAACAAACCAAGCACATCATACAAAACAAAAAACCCAGCAGCCCCAAAATCTCAATTAACCAATACATCAACTAAATTGCATTAAAAAAAAAAACTAAATCAAGAAATGAGTTCCATTTAATGTAACTATAGCTGTAAATCTTAAAATAAAATAGGCTAGCAAGTACCTGTAGAGAGAGAAATGGAGAAAATTCAATCGAAAATTGGGGGAAATAAAAGGAAAAGTTACGATCGATCTCTATTGAGTTTTTAGTTTTTTTTTTTTTTTTTAAGGTCTTCTCTGATTCGGCGAGAATGAAATCAAGTCCGTGAAAGAAACCTAAATGGAAATTTGATTTAGTTGGTCTAGAAAGAAGTAGCCTTTTTTTTTTTTTATTACTATCTTTTCCATTTTTTCAATGAAAGTTCGGCCCATTCATGACCAACATAAGGCACTAGATAGGCCTATTTACTTGGCCCAAATATTTGAGCCCACAACTTGTTTAAATAAAAGTTATCAAACCTGGCACCATACCCTAGACCTCTTATAAAATAGGTTAATTCAAGTTAATTTAAATGAAGAAAAAATAATATAATTTTAAGATTTTAAAAAATTAAAATTATATTGTCTTTTTTTAAAAAATCAAATAAATTTTATGATTAATTTGCGAGTTAAATCACTAGATTATCTACTCTTATTTAGATTTTTTAAAGCTAACCTCGATCGGATTCCTAATCAATCAAGTTTAGAATTGATCTAAAGATACGAGGATTGATTTATTGTATATTTTATTGTTAATAATTATGACAAGAAAAATGGATATTTCATTATTATTTATTCTCTTTTATCTTAGTTAAGGCTCTTTCTAGCATTGCATCATATATACAACAACTTTGTTGCTTCATAATCCTTTTAAATTTTTTCAATGACCAAGTAAGAACCAGGTTTGTTAAAAATAGGAGATTGATATTAAAAAGGATAGAAAAGTATAATAAGGAGATTTGTACAAAGATGAAGTGATCAATAATTATCCAAGTATATACTGATTCCTAAAGGAAATTAATTAAGTTTGTAGAAAAACTTCATACAGAAATTAAAATTTATGTGCTAAGTTGATGATTTGATCGATTCTGAAAAAATAAATCCCTTAAAAAATATGGTTTTTGTTTGACGTTTAAGTCAATATGTATATGTAGAGAAAAAATAAATATACAACAAGAAAAAAAATACGAGGGTTAAGAAGCACATATTTGGCCTAAAAATTATATGGTCTGGCCTGGCTAGTCAATGGTTTTGCTTAACTTTCATGGCTCTTGGCTAGCTTTTCTTACTAGAAATTATTGGTTGTATTTATACACCAAACTTTATAATTTCTTCATGAAGAAAAAATTGTATCATTAGTGAAAAAATTAGTATCATATTAGTTTGGCATTGAAAAAGTTGTGTGCATGGAAGAATTGTGTGTATGAAAAGCTTGTATAGGCAGGAACCTAAAAAAAATATATAAAAAAGTGTGTTAAGTAGAACTAGTTGAACTAATCAACTCCTGGTTTTGGTAGATCTTTGGCTGAAAAATCATGGCCTAAATGATTGGAAAAAAAATTTCTTTTCTTATTATTTCTTGTATCATTATTGACAAAAAAAAAATAAAATAAAAGATGAGGGGGTTTTACTCTACCTATCCTTACAAAGTACCATTCATTAGAATATTTTTTTTTTCTTCTTTGTTTTTTTTTTAATCAACGCTTTTTTTTAAAAAAATTATTGTTTAATATTAAATTTATTTTTTATTGGATTATCTCACTTTCATGACATAGATCGTGGGTTAGATGAGTTGACTTAGGGTTTTTTTTTCTTGATTAACTTTTTTTTCTCAATCTTATCCTTTAATATTGGATTGATTGAGAATTACGTTTTATGATTTGTTTTGTTTGTTTTCTATTAGGTTATCTCAATCTCATAAGTTAGGAATAATGCTTAACGGCTTACCTAGAGTTAACTTGGGTTATTTTTGTGTCTTTTTTTATTTTTTTTCAATTTCATTATTTAACATTGGATCGGTTAAGAATCAAGTTTCATGATCTATTTTAATTTACTTTTTATAATGATATCTTAATCTCATTATCAAGGTCACATGTTTTAATATTTTTACCCTAGTTAAATCAGTTTTTTTTATTTTGTTATAAGATGTTATCTCAATCTCAAGACCCTAGTCACGGGTTCTTCAATATTAGATTTATTTTTTATTCGGTTGTCCCCGTCTCATGACCTTAATCACAGGTTTGGCGAGTTAACCCGGTTGACTCAGTTTTTTTTAATTGACTTTTTTTCAAATTTCATAATTTAATATTATGTTTGATTAGGAATTAGACTTCATCATTTATTTTAGTTTTTGTTATTAGGTTATCTCATCATCATAACCTAAGAATAATGCTTAAAGGGTTAACTCAAGTTTATTTAACTTATTTTTTGTGTCATTTTTTAACTAAAATTTTGACAAATTTCACCGTTCCATATTGGATCCGATAGAATCGATTGAGAATTAAGTTTTATAATTTATTTTGACTTGTTTTTTATATGGTTATATTAGTCTTATTACTAGAGTTATAAATTTGACAGTTTAACCCAGGTTAAATCATGTCATTTTTTTATTTTTTTTCTATAAGATTATTTTAGTTTCACGACTAGGGTGCAGAAACTCAAATCTATGGGTGGGCTCGGGCTACCACACCCAAGCCCATGCTCTTTTGGTGTTGGGCTCAGATTATAACGCTCAAGCCCATTTTTCTTGGGCCCCAACTATATATTGAGCTCAGGCTTCTGAAGGTATGAACATCCTATCAAAATTTTCTTGGATTAGTAATTTAATAAAAAGAAAATAGAATTATTAATGAAGCTAAATTTTTTTATATAAAATATTTTTTTTAAAAAAGAAATATAAATATAAATATAAATGAATAAAATTATATTAAATTGGAGAGGGGTGCAATTGAATAAAATTAAGCAAATGGTTGTTAGATTGAATCAATTAAGATGACGAAAGAGTGGGGTCTAAAATGAGAATTAAAAAAATTACGAACATTACGCAAATAAAGAAATTGCATGATATAAGTACATTAATGGCTTCCTCGGGAAGCCATTCATGGCCGACCAATGTGAGGGTTAGAAGAGAGGAAAATCGTGTGAGATTTCTTACATCTTTCACTTATATTACACCTAATTAAGTACTAAATACTAAAGAGTGGAAGATTAGAAGAAGTTTAGAGGGGGTTTAGACAAAGAGTCAAGAAAAAATCCTTAGGATCTTGGTAGGAGACTGGTGGGTTCTTTAAGAAATATGGAGGAAGAAAAGAAAAAATTATTGTAGGACCTTTTATCTTCATTTATCCTTATGAGTAAGTGGTTAAGTGCTTAAGTTTGTGAATTTCATGCATTCCTAATGATATATTGATGAATTTAGCATAAAAGAATGTTAGGTACAATTGTGTAGAATGATTTAATTTTTGAATTGATGTTTATACGATAGATTAATATTGTTATGCATGATAAATTATTTAGGTAAGAAGTAATTGAAAGAAATTGTTGAAAGAATATGCTAAATTCTAACTAGAAATATTCATGTGGGATTGTGATGTTTATTTGACTATAATATGAACAAATATAAAGTAAGCATGTTGATTAGAATATTTTTGTTTTTGTTTTTATCCGGGTATCCTCACATCATTTTAAAAAGTGAGACTAGTCATGTTCGATGTTCGTAGCTGCCCCTCTCAATAAGTGTGTTTTCTGGGGATCGAATTTGTGTTTTTATCCTTGCAGGGATATAGTAATACCTTAACCGTTAGACCAATACTTCATTGGTGATTAAAATATAAATTAATGAGATAGAGATTTAAGTTAAAAAAAAAAAACTTGAAACGATGCTTTAAATTGGCTAGGTCCCATTAGGCCACAATATGAGTTTGAAATTGGAGAAGAAATTATTAAGATGATTGAAAGAGAAAAAGATCATTCCATTAAGACTTTGATTTCTTTAACAAAAATATGTAAAATTTAATATTGAATTCAAAACGAAAGAAAGATTTATTAATAGTAAAAAGAGTGTGTGTGTATGTGTATAACACGAAATAAAAATTTATTTTCATAAGACAGTGAAAGGGAAATAATTAGATTAATTAAGAAAAGAAATGATTATAAACATGTTAATTAATAAATTTCAAGTAAAGAGTATATTGATAAGATAATTCACTTAAAAAAAAAGAAGAATTTTCTAGAAGGTCGCGGATCACGGGAAAGCATTAATCTAAAAATAACATTAAGCAAGTTGATTAAAATGTTAATTAACTTGATGATACTAGGTTAGCATGATGAGAAAGCATTAATCAAAAGAGTTGGTGGGAAACTTAGTGGAAATGGGAGTTGTAACTGAGTCATCAGACTAATCCATGTTTACCACCAAATTAATTCACTAATTAGGATGACGTGAATCATCCCAAATATGGAGATGGTAGCTCAATTCAGCAAAGCCCAGCGTAATTTCAAAAACACAGCTCTCAAAATCATAACTAGACCACCCTCAAAATCAAAGCTTGCCCTTAATTTTTCAACATCAAATCATCATTTTATGACTGCCCAGGAAATAATGGACAGAGAAAGAATAATTGTGGTTTTATAATTGTGGGTTGAAAGAATTGATTGAAATTTTTTTATAAATTATATTTTTTATTTTAATTAAGGTTTTAAAAGAAAGTGTTAAGTAACATTTATATAAAATTATAGTATATATAATTAAGACAAAATAGTTAGCATTCCACACCTAAATATTTAAACCCATTAATAGGATTGATTTTTTTGTAAATTTAATTGTGTTTTTTTTTTGTTATAGGATAATATAAATTCAGTTTTGTTAAAAAAAAAAAGCCTCTAAGAATATCATGAAAAAAAATAAGTGATGTATATCCATGAATCGAGTTTTATATTATTTATATCTAAATATAAATTAACTATTTAAATCTAAGCTCTACGAGATTTTGATTTATAATACCTAAAATATACTTGACTGGGTTATTCGTAACCTGAACATAAATGCTATAATTTATAATTATTTAATACATGATTAGTTAGGTATATATATAATTTTTTTCAAACTTTAAGTTGTATGATTTTTAGGCCTAGGCGTACAATTATTTTTTTTAATTAATTTTTTATATTTACCTAGTTGAATTTGTATGATGAAACAAGTTAACATATAATTTGATCAAATTAAGCTTAAACTTGACTAGATTAAAATCAATAATTTTTTTAAAAAATATTTTAAATAAAAGATTAATAAATCCAAATTCCGATGAAACCAAGTAACTCCACTGCCCAATAGCCTGCACCCATTTGTGAATCAGAATCGAGACGGATATGGAGTTACCTTTCCGTGTTCCTGTCTAATCCTCTCCCCCGTCACCTTAAAAAGTTAATCTGAACAAAAAAAGCAAGATAACCCTTTCCAATCCCCCACCTAACCCAAATACTATATTTTAATACGCTATAATCCAACACTCCTCTGCAGATTCATTGGGCCATTGACTGCTACTGCTCCATCACCATCTTGTTTTCAGATATTTGTTTTTTTATCCAATCACCTTAAAAAAAAAACTATTTTGTTACATAAATAGTTTTGATTTTTTATATTAAATTCTAAATATAATTATGTTATAAATTTTAATTTTGTATAGTTTAAAATAACATGTTTTCTATTTATTATATATATAAAATTCTATTTTACAATAATTTTAACAAAATTTTATATTATACTATAATTCAAAACATGCGGAGAAATCATTGTGCTGGTATTATACACATAAAATATTTTTAATGTAGGCCACGCTGTAAACATAAAAAGTTTGCACTGTGAATTACATTATAGATGTTGAGTAGCGTTGAACTTATGATGAAATCAAGATATAATCACTAAATCCAAGGCTATAAGGTCTGGTTTGGTTGTCAAATCCAAGTATTATGGCTCTGGTTTGGTTACGTACAATATTTTTTATATTTTTAATGGGTTTTTTTAATATTTTTTAAAAATATTCCACAGCGGGTACTAGTACTTTTTAAGATCAAGGACACCTACTTAGTTTTCCACTTTCCGAAGATACCACTGCCAGGTCTGACTCTTCTGATCAGTTGCTGAATAATTGAGGGTAGCTGAGCTGTGTTCCAATCATCCCTTAGTCAGCAGCATCGTGGAATTTTCCTCATGCACGGACCCATATATTTCATCAAATAAAAATATTACTACCAATAAAATCATTATTCTTCATTTTTAGCTCAAATTCTGAGCACATTTATTTAAATGTTTTTTAACGCACAAGATGCTACTAATATACCATTTATTATAAAAAATAACCTGTATTTAATTAAATTAAATACAAAGATATTCCTTGCCATTGAATCACATAAAAAATTAGATGGCTACAAAAGTAACATAAAAATAATAGAGTTACGTGAGCCAGGAGGTCGTTTGTCAAGGCCAAGAGGTTGCAATTCTTTTTTAAATTCACTTAAAAACGTATCCAATTTAAATTCAACTGGAGATTAGAAAATTATGAAATCAAATTACAGTAACACCTCTATAAATATTTATTGATTAATCAAGATATTATTTAAAATGAAAATTTTATTTTGTCAAAATTATACCATATATTGATTTTCTATTTTTTTTATTTTTTTATTTGTCAAAATTACACAGAAAAATAATAATAATGTCACATTATTATGATTGTTGAAATCAACCCTTACTTGAGAGATGAGGTGTGTTAACATGATTTTGGAGTTATTTAAAAGTGTAGTAGATATTATTTTTTAAAATATTTTTTATTTAAAAATATTTTAAAATAATAATTTTTATATTTTACAAAATCACATCAAAACAATAAAAAAATAATTTAAATTTAAAAAGAAAAAACAGTTAAAGCAGGCACTTTATCTAGAACAATTAAATCATTGTCAGGAAAATACATATAAATATTTTCTAATTCAAGTCTCCGATGTGTCTTTTCACTTTTAATAGTTTTATACTATATCATTGTATAATATTTAATTATATAATATATCCTTTAATATAAAATCCCACCTAAGTTAACGAAATTATATTTTTTTATTTCAAGATTATCTTTTCATGGATATTAACCCTAAAGTTGGAACTTGTAATCTAAAGAATTAATAAAAGAAGTAAAGGTATTCTCGATTGAAAGATCTTCTACAGGAATAAAATATATATTTCAATCAATTAATTTTTTATTCGATATTGCATTTTAAATGAAGGTTAGATGAAATTTAATTTTTTTATTTTTTTATTGTTTTGATGTGTTAATATTAAAAATAAATTTTTTTAAATAAAAAAAATATAATTTAATATATTTTCATATAAAAAATATTTTAAAAATTACTGCTATTACACTTCTAAAAACCTTTAAAATAAAAAAAATATTATATTCTTCTTTGATTAGGTTATGAAAGGGGAAAGTCAAATAAGGCTGGAACTACAACTTACAAATATCTATCATTAAATTCATCCAACCTAACCTAATAGTATATATGACGATAATTATTTTTTAAAAAGCTTTTTATTTGAAAATATTTAAAAATAATATATATTTTTTATTTTTAAAAATTATTTTTAACTTCAATCCATTAAAAAAATAAAAAAATATATAAACAAATTTCAATTTCACGTTAAAAAGATTTTATATTTGTCTTTTCCTAAAAAGAAATCACAAAAATAGAATATTTTCTTAGTTCTTCATCAAATGTGGTCGGGTTCAATGGCCGATCTCTCATCCACCCAGAATAAAGCAAAAAAAGGAACCTTCCCTCCCCATTCCCATTCCTATTCCCGTTCCAATTCTTATTCCCAGCCCAACCTAAAGCCGTAAGCAACTTGGTCATCGCCACAAAACAGAGTAAATTATAACCTAGTCCCTCTACTCTTAAACAATAATCAACTACTTCCTTTTATTTTAAAACTAATTATTTAGCCCCTTAACTGTATAAAAATAATAAAATAATTAATTTAAATTAATTTAATTCAGATGATATATTCTTCCCTCATAAATTTTTTCGTAATATCTATTTAACGTTTCTATTTTTAAATAAAATAACAAAATAAACCGAAAAAGAACAAAAAATGGACGAAACAAAGGAGACTAATTCATTCCTTTCTAAAAACTATAAGGACTAGCGCATAATTTATTCCCACAAAACACTACTATAAAATAACCCAATCCACCATAGATATTTTCGCTTGCACAACAGAAACTCAAGGAAACCCAAACAAAAAAAAACCTAAATTCCTCCTCCTTCTCACCTGCATTGATCGATCAATCGATTGATATTTTGATCATCAAAAACCAATCAATCGATCTATGCAACCACCTTCGTTTCTAAAAGAAATTCGGTTCTTAGGTTTGAATAATCAGATAATTGATCAAAAAGAAAGAGGAATTTTGAGAGGATTTAAGAAAATATCTCCTTATGAGCTGTCTAAATCGTAAACAACAGCAGAAGCAGCAGCTACATTGCTCTTCTTCTTCTTCATTGAGCAGTCTTTTTAGTCATTTTATTGCTGGAATTCTGTTATATATTCTTTACCATTCTTCTCAATTAATTTCTAATTTTCCTGTTCCTATACACCA
Organism: Populus simonii; assembly: GCA_007827005.2. Classification (NCBI taxonomy): domain Eukaryota; kingdom Viridiplantae; phylum Streptophyta; class Magnoliopsida; order Malpighiales; family Salicaceae; genus Populus; species Populus simonii. The sequence goes on along the minus strand of CM017464.2, from coordinate 46,444,615 downwards.
GTGAACGATTCGTTTCTTCTTTCTTTCTTTTGAAAAAACCGCGAGCGATCAGTTGTTTTTTTTTTTAAGAATAATAATCCGTCGATTTGGCTGATTCTTCTGTGTGTTCTGATAATTTGTGTGGTTCAAAGATGGAGAATCTGATCGAGAACGGTTAGTATAATCTATGAAACACTTTCTTTATTTCATTAATTATTTGTTGACGTTGAAAAGATAGAATACATCCTCTCTCTTTTTTTCAATTTGTTTTTGGATTTGTTATAAGTTGAAAAGATAGCATATGCGTTTTTATTTATTTATGATTTGATTGAATTTCTCTTGGTATTGTATTATGATATAAATTGTGATTTGTTAGGGTGAAAAGATAGTGATTTTATATAGTAGTAAATAGTATTAATTGATTTTTTGTTGTTTGTTGGACGTGACTCGTGCATGATTATAAGCCTATAACAGAAGGCAGTTATTTTCTCGAGTTAATATAGTTAAATTATTTTAGGACAAAAATGATTTTTACCATGAAAATAAGTTTTCGATGCAATGGGACTGGGACAAACATTGTAGGACATTCGTCGGCAACCATTTAGTCATGTTTGCTAACATGACCGTCCAAGTTATCAATTATGTCAGGTTACATTAAGGAAGCTGGCGTGAGCATGTCATCAAAGTTGTTGACATGTTTGTCATCTTGGATGATCATGTTGGCAACCATGTTGATGTGGTAGATCATGTGTTGCGTATGATGTATTGTAGTCTGTCTCTTTGAAAATATTAAACATAATTTTCATGAGCAAGAAGCAACCGATTGGACAAAATCAAGTGATGCCAGTGTACTCTAAATGTCTCTCCAGTCTTGCTTTCTTACTTTTTGATGAACACATATGTTTCAAATTTGCTGATTTCTCTTCAACCAATGACTAGGCACTTTCATTTCACAAGTTGAGAGGCCAAACAGTTCGCTTCCTACTGTCATCGTGATTGGTGGTGGTATTTCAGGGCTTGCTGCTGCCCGAAGACTCCATGATGCATCTTTTAAGGTTAGCAAACTGTGAATATGTATTTATGCACCTAGTTATATGTTTGTCGGAATATGTGTATTCATATGCATCAATTGGCTAATAGGTGTTCTATTGTTTCAGGTGATCTTGCTGGAATCACGGGATAGACTTGGTGGCCGCATTCATACTGACCATTCATTTGGCTATCCTGTGGATTTGGGAGCATCATGGTATTTTTCCTTTCTCAGTCATATTTAATTTTATTGGAACCTTTTAATATTCTGCCTAATATCAAGTCGTTATAGATTTTGACTCATAATCCAGTAGTGTGATTGCCATGTTTTGTGGAATGAATGCACTTTACATGTGCTGACATTGGAAAGGTTGATCCATATGTTTGTTTGTTAGGGATGCTAATGCTCATTAATTGTGTGTTGAAAAAACAATTAATTTTTCATGGAGCTCAGGAAGAGATCTCTGTGCTCATGTGTCATTTGATTCCTTAACCACTCTTTACCATTGCTGTAATATGTGCTGGGTTGCCTTGATTTGATTTTTGTAAATGTGAAGCAAGACACAGATTGACTCCTCAATGTGTTAATTCTTTTTTCATGTTGCCTTCCAGGCTACATGGTGTTTGCAATGAGAATCCTTTGGCACCGCTGATACGAGGTCTGGGGCTTAAACTATACCGTACTAGTGGAGACAACTCTGTATTATATGACCATGATCTAGAGAGGTATGTCATTTGCCAGTTTTACTTTTACGTTCTCTGCAATTCACTTCAGACTTTGCATTAAGCAGACTTCTTCCTTCCTTCCTTTTCCTTTCAAGTAGAACAAACTGATTCTATTTTGTATGTATTAAAGTTGCATCGCTTAGAAAGTTATGAGCCACTATTCTGGTTCTTATTAATTTAGAGTCCAAACTTATCAAGAGGATTTGGGTTTTCCCTTTCAGTTACACCCTTTTTGATAAGGAAGGACACAAAATTCCACAACAGATGGTCATCGAAGTTGGAGATGCATTCAAAAGAATTCTTGACGAGGTAGGATTTTCATACTAAATTATGTGACTGGAACTTTTCTTTATGATTAAAAATTCTCCTCCTAAAGCAAACTAAGTTCTTTCTGTACGCCTTTAGACTGAGAAAGTAAGAGATGAACACACAGATGACATGTCTGTTCTTCAAGCAATTTGGATTGTGTTGGATAGGCATCCAGAGTTAAGGTACGGGAAAAAGCACAGCTTGTAGCAAATACAAACTTTTGAATTTTTTTCAGCATGGAGTTTTGAGGGTTACTAATAAAACTCTTTTTCCGCAGGCAAGAAGGACTTGCATATGAAGTGCTGCAATGGTACATCTGTAGAATGGAAGCTTGGTTTGCAGCAGATGCCGATATGATATCACTGAAATCTTGGGATCAGGCAAGTGGACTACTTGATTTTCTGCACCTCTCTAAAGTGTCTTGTCATTGTGCTGCAATGATTTCATGAACTATGCATAAGGATGTTTGTGCTTTAATGCATACTTTTATGTCCACAACATTGCTATATGTCAAGAAATGCTTTGCCTTTATAAAATTGACTTGAAAAGAAGTTGTTTATCATTATGGGTTGACTTTAGATTCAGGAAAAAAAATAAAATTGATTTGAGATGGTAGCAGCAAAGAAATTGGTGAATGTTTTTTTGAGAATCGTAGATTGCAGAATTGGCTTGCTTTCCTATTAAATGTAATACGTTCTCTTCCTTCTATGTTGCAAAATTCTATACAAAATCTGTACTTTGTTAAGGTCAATTTGAGTTTATCTTTAGATGAATGCTGACGTTGTTGAGGGTATTGCTTGACATGCAGGAGCAAGTTCTTTCTGGCGGTCATGGTCTTATGGTGCAAGGTTATGACCCTATAATAAAGGCTCTTGCAAAAGATATTGATATACGCCTGAATCACAGGTATACTTGCTCATTTCTTAATATTTTGGATGTATCTTGTTTTCTGAATTGGAAGTTTTGTACAGTGCTTCCCGGTGAAATGATTTCATTCTTTAATGAATTGTGATTGAGTAGGGTTGCAAAAATATCCAACGGGCCTAATAAGGTGATGGTCACTGTAGAGGATGGTACAGGCTTTATTGCTGATGCAGCTATCATTACAGTACCCCTTGGGATTCTTAAAGCAAACTTAATTCATTTTGAGCCAAAGCTGCCACAGTGGAAGGTTGATGCAATTTCAGATCTTGGTTTTGGCAGTGAAAACAAGATTGCAATGCAATTTGATAGAGTATTTTGGCCAGATGTTGAACTCTTGGGTGTTGTTGCACCCACATCTTATGCTTGTGGTTATTTTCTCAATCTCCACAAGGCAACTGGCCAGCCTGTTCTTGTCTACATGGCTGCCGGAAGGTTTGCTTGTGATCTTGAGAAGCTATCTGATGAGTCTGCTGCAAACTTTGTCATGTTGCAGCTGAAGAAAATGTTTCCTAATGCAACAGAACCGGTAAATTTCACATGGTTTCTGCACTGCTCCTATTATCTCTTTCATGTTAGTTTTCTCAATTCAGTTCTCATGTCAAAGGTTATTAACTAATATCATTGGCTCTGCTGGAACAGGTTCAATATCTTGTAACAAGGTGGGGAACAGACCCTAACTCACTCGGTTGCTACTCGTATGATCTAGTTGGAAAGCCTGGAGATTCATATGAGAGACTCCGTGCACCATTGGGCAATCTCTTCTTTGGAGGAGAAGCAGTCAGCATGGAGGACCATCAAGGATCCGTGCACGGAGCATACTCGGCAGGAATCATGGCTGCCGAGAACTGTCAAGGACACATACTAGAGAGACTTGGCTACTTTGATAAGCTCCAGCTAGTTCCCTCTAGAGGTGAAATCCATGAAGCTGCATTTCCCCTCCAAATCTCAAGGATGTGAAATTATTCAACCGGTGATGTCTGAACAAGATTTCATGACATTTACCCAAAGGTAAACGAGCATCATTCTCTGTGTTGGTGTTGCTAAACTTGAGATGCACATGTAACATGCTCTGCTCTCTGTGAACCTCTCCAAGAACCTTTCTGCCTTTTATTATATTATCTTCATCATGGAGTCTCTTTAGCTGTTTAACCAGTTTTTTTTTGTCTCATTAGTATTTATTACGCTAATTGAAATAAAATAATTTGCTAGTATAATTATTATTTTCTTTTATTAATATCTATTACATAATAATAATAATAATAATAATAATAATAATTTTGTTGTTCTAATGTCATTCTTTTAATAAAAGTAAAAAACCATTACCACTAACATAAAAAAAATCTTAGATGTTGTAAAATAAAGATAAGAAGGGTAAGGGTCTAATTAAAACTTTGGTTTCTCATCAAATTGGGTGGGTTAACCTTGAGGCACCTCAACTTGGCTCTTTACTTGGCATTGGTAGGGTTGAACTATTGTGACCTAACCAGTATAAACGTGAATGTGACCTTACCAATTTGAAGGGTACAAACGTGAATGTGAACAACCAATTTAAAGGGTACGAATGTGACCTGAATTGTGACCTTACCAATTTGAAGGGTACAAACGTGAATGTGACCTTACCAATTTGAAGGGTACAAACGTGAATGTGAACAACCAATTTAAAGGGTACGAATGTGACCTGAATTGACATGATTAAAATTGACTAAAAAAAATTATAAATGTTTTTATTTTAATTATTTTTTTAAATTTAAAATGATATTATTTTGTGTGGATATGAATCTCGGTATAGTTTAGTTGACTTGATTTACCAGGCCAAACCTTGGTTTTTTTTTTTTATAAAATAAAATAATGATGAGAAAAAAATATTAGAAAGATGATATTTTGGATACACCTAGGTTAAACAAGTTAACCCATCCAACTCGTGACTCATGTCATAGTTTTTATCGAGTTGAATAACCTGATCTTTTAGAGCTTATTTTTTGTTTAATTGAATGATTAACAATATAAAAAATAAAATGTGTCAAAATCTGATATGCTTTTGTTTTAAAAAAAATAGTGATGTCTAGAAAAAATATTGAAAAGATGATATCTTGGATAGATCTAGGTCAAACCGAGTTAATCCACTCAAACCGTGATCTCGATCATAGCCCTTAATAGGTTGAATAACCTTGTCTTTTGGAACTATTTCTTGTTTAATAATCTAAATAATAAAAGGGAGGGTTTTAATCAAAATTTAGATTAAAAAAACGAACACAAACTAAAAAAAAAGGGAGGGTTTGAATAAAAATTATAAAGGAAAAAACAAAAAACAAAAGACTAGGTATTTTTAGGTCTGCTTTGTCAAACCTACATGCTTGACAAGAAAACCAAGTCCAAACACGAGTTATTATTATTTTTTATTTCTTCTAAAGGGTGGAAGACATGTCATCAACCTTTTTTTATCTTAACAAATAACACATCATATGTAGAAATAAATTATGCGTCATTTGAATGAATCCAAATTCTAGTCACCATTGTTGAGGCTAAAAAATTAGGGCTCAAATTTTTGAACCCTAGAAATTCATTTTCCAACTAATATTTCATCTAAAAACTTTCTATAAAACAATGTAGAGACCTTGAAAAATCCATTTTAGGCAAGATTGAAAAAAAGGCATTAATATTAAAAAAAAAGACCCCGAAACACAAGCAATCCTACTCTAAAAAACTTTCAGAGACTTATTCTATCTTCTTAGACAAGATGAAGACCAAAAAAACATCTCAATAGAACTTTTTTCATCGAAGAAACCCATTAACATCAAGAACGATCTTTTTTGTGCCCGGAACCATGCCCAACTAATAACTTTGTCATTTCCTTGCCATTTACTAGCGACTCTCTCTTCTAACAAATCAGGGATCAAAATGAAAATAAAATAAAGTCTTAGATCAAAACATGTGTTTTCAAAACTAAATGGATCAAAAAGAAACTTTGATAAAAAAAAGGGACTGTTTTTTTCCCTATATCAGAGCTGCCATTTTGATCTTTTTTGTGCCCGGAACCATGCCCAACCAATAACTGTCATTTCTTTGTCATTTACTAGTGACTCTTTCTTCTATCAAATCATGGATCAAAATAAAAACAAAATAAAATCTTGGATCAAAATATGTGTTTTCAAAACTAAATGGACCAAAAAGAAACTTTGACAAAAAAAAGGGACTGTTTTTTTCCCTATATCAGAGCTGCCATTTTGATTGTTATTCAATTTTGGTACCCTAGCTTCTAATCCAATTAGAACCATAAAATTAATTTGATCTCCGCAATATCAAGTCGCAACCTAAAGTCGAAATGCCTTGTCAAGACCACGGTAGCCTAACATAAGGCAAGCAGGATCAACTTAGAACACAAATACCTAAATTCACTTAATATCAAAGGATTCAATTGAAAAAAAAAAAAGCTCAAAAAAATAAAAATTAGAGGGGCCGGGAACATAAAAGGAAAAAAACACTGTTCTAATGATTTGTGAGTAGAGCTATCATTGCCAAATCTTTGAGGGTGTTTTGTAATATTTAAAAAATAGTAGCACTTATAGATGCAGAAATATTCCATTTTATTTCCCATTGACTTGAAAATCTTTCAAAGACGCCGGCTGTTGTTTGTGAATGGAGGGGAGTTGTTTCTCCCTTGTCCCTGCTATCGGATTTGGTATGGGTTCATGTATTTTCATATATTTTTTTTATAATTAGAATATAGTATTTAATAGTTTATACTCAATAAAAAAATAAAATGCAATGCCAAATGAGGCCATCCACTTAAACATTAAAGCAGGGTCATCAAGGGCTTTGCATCCGGATGTTATTTGATAGACATACATGAACAGGTAGTGTTATTGCAACAGCACAGCTAGAATGACACTCGGATACCAAGTAAGGCCATCAGCTGAGACACAAACTGAGGGTGCCCTGGCCATGCAGCTCCGGTAACCAAGTTTTCATCGGTGTAGCAACGATCGATTGGATCCGGTTCTAGCCACGTTGCCCCTCCCAAGACGACGTTCAGCTTCACAGCAGGGTATGCGGTGCACTTTCTTCCCTGCAGCAACATGATTCACATATACAAGAATAAGGATGGCAGGTGTGAAGAAAATGATTACTTGTGTGATTCTATGAAAGTGAAAGAAAACATTGGAAACTACCTTGAGAACTCCCGCAGCAGCTAGGATCTGCTGCCCGTGACAAATAGAGGCAACTGGCTTCTTTGATTGCATGAATTTCTTCACCAAGGCAATCACTGTCTCATCCAGTGCCAAATATTCTGTAGACCGGCCTCCAGGGATGACGAGAGCGTCGTAACTCGAGGCATCCAAGCCTTCATAGGAAGCTGTTAGAATGAAATTATGGCCTGGCTTCTCAGTGTATGTTTGGTCACCTTCAAAGTCATGGACTGCAGTCGGGCAGAAATCCCCAGCCTTCTTCTTGGGGCAAACTGCATCAACGTGGCACCCAAGAGCTTGAAGGGATTGAAGAGGAACAGTAACCTCATAATCTTCCATGAAATCCTGAAAGCAAGAATAAGAGAATAAATACTTCTTAGTAAACAAGAAAAAACACTTGTTTCTTCGAGCTTGATGATAGTAACCAGAGTCAAATAATTTTTGTATTAGAACTTACCCCACAGAGAAACAGGATCCTTTTATCTGAACCAGCTATCTTGCCTCCCAGTGCCTTCACAACAAGCTGGATGTACTCAGGATGCGCCTTATATATAACTCCAGTAATGAGATTGCCATCAGAAACACAATCCATCATGGTTTTGGGTTCAATCCAAAGAGCACCGGCATCGATGAGAACAGGTCCCAGAGCACGGTATGCAGTGCACTTCCGACCCTTTAATAAGCCTGCAGCTGCCAAGATCAATGGCCCATGGCAAATAGCAGCAATCAGCTTTCCTGAATCGGAAAATTGCCTCGCACAATTTAACACAGATTCATTCATGGCAAGATATTCTGGAGCCCTTCCTCCTGGTATAACAAGGGCATCATATTTGCTGAAATCAACTTCATCGAAAGTTGCATTGAGACTAAAGTTGTGCCCAGGCTTCTCAGTATAAGTCTACAGCAAGTAAAGTTCCAACAAACACATCAGAACTAAGGAAATGAATGGCCATATTATGGATGTACTTTATTTGATCAGTTGGGCTACACCCACCAAGTTTGTCAGAAGTTCAAAACACGGTTTTTATCAGAAAGGGAGCTCGCTAGACACATTATGAATATAATACGATCATGGAATCATTATCACTATCAGTCTCACCACGACCACTATCATCACCAAGATCATCACTATTACATTCCTCCACTGCCATCGGAGCCAGCATTAACACCAACATTACTACCTCCACCTCCAGCATCCATATCACATGACAAGCAATTAATCAGAAAAACCCTCTAATTAGTTTCAGAAAAATCAAAATCTTAGATTTGAAATCTTCTTTAATCCAAGAAGATTTGTCTAACACAATGGGTTTTGCCAACTAATATCTAGAGACTGACATACTCACATGCCCTATACAATAATATTTTGCACATCCATACAAGACATAGATGGAGGTGTTACAAAGAAATATGTATTGCCAAGCAAACAATTTTTTCGTTAACAATCATGAAATGGATATTTGTATAATAACAAATTAACAAATACAAGGAAGGGGGGGACCTGATATCCATGATAGGCACCGGAGTCCTCAACTGTAGTGCGGCAATAATCACCAGCTTTCTTTCCAGGACAAACAGCATCAACTGCCATTCCATAAGCCTGCAGGGCTTGAAATGGAACCATAGCCTGCAAAAGCAATAACAAAACCCCATCACTTAAAGAAGAAAAACAACTTAAAAATGAGAAAGATAGATAAAAGCGGAAGTAACCCACCTCATAATCTTCCATGTAATCCCCACATAACAATAGAACTTTCTTCTGTGGCTTGCAATTAGCCATTGCTGATGCTAACAATGAAGCTTGAGCTTTAGCTCTCTGTGTATTGCCATCTGAATGATTATAAGTGCAGGAGAAACGTATTGTTCTTTAACTCTCTTTGTTAATGTTGACTCGATGTACCTTCTGACGAATAGAATAAAGAAAATGGGAGGTTTGTTATTAACGAAAACAACTACATGACTTCAGTTCGGTTTCACTATTCATATAAAAACATCGAAAAAAAAGAGTTCATATATATTTTTAATTGTTTTCTAACATTGTTATGCTTAGCTCAGTTGGTTTGTTGACGTGTCTTAGTCGAAGTGTCTGCTATGTGATAGATAATCTTTTTTTTTTCCTTTTAAAAAATGGATGATAAATGTTGTTCGTAACCTGAAAATAGAAAAAAATACGAGTTAGACTAAATCGCATTTAGACTTGATCCAATCAAGTCTTACATCAATACTGAATAATTATTAATGATAATTTTCAGGTGAAAATGAAACACAACAACTCACTATCGAAATTAGCATGATATTTAAAGTGATCTTGTTAATTTTTCACTGACATCATTCATATTGTAAGCAAAATCCTCTGCTAATGTCATTGACAGGTCATCATTCATTCGCACAACCAACATGATGAAAACCCATTTCTTTGCCCAGCAGGAGAGTCTATTTTCGCCACAGGCAAAACAGCAGACAAGTTACAAGGATTTCTAGACACTAACATAGAATCCATGTGTTATTTGTTACAAGATGGATTTCTAGACCCAAACATGGAGTCTGCATCCGTGTGTTATTTGATATAAGGTACAAGCACAGCAGTTAACATGAAAATAGCTAAAATGACACCCGGATTCCAAGTAAGGCCATCAACAGAGAGACGAACTCAGGGTGCCCAGGCCAAGCAGCTCCTGTGATTAAATTCTCATCGGTGTAGCACCGATGCATTGGATCAGTTTCTAGGCTTGTAGCCATGTTGCCCCTCCCAAGACAACATTCAGCTTCACCACAGGGTTTACTGTGCATTTTAGTCCCTGCAAAGGTGATTCGTATGAGGGATTACACGGTATAACACATGTAATTAACATATGATATTTGCAATTCTATGGAGCAATCCTGTTTCAAACATAGAAGATAAAGGTGGTTGAATCTGTCATTTGATGATATGAGCCATGATCAGTTGCATACGAATTTTCTTCAGAGGTAAAGTTCTAAAAGAAGTATAGTTTTAAATGTTAAAAGCGGTAAAACTAGTCTTTAAGCATTTCCATGTCTCCCTGCTGTCCACTGATGACAGTCTTGCTAGCATCAAATAAAAAACGTGTGCACACTGTTGTAAAAAACATGGTTGAATTTGTAAACGTGGAGATTTGACTCCATCGACCACGCTAGCCGCCTCTCCTCACCTATCTTGTCCTAACTTCAAGCGTGGGGTTTTAAAAATATACACACATCACATAATGTTTACCTGCACTTTTCAAAGAGGGCATTAATCTTCACTGATGCTGGGCAACATGACAGGTTTGTTCCACTTGCTCACACATAGACAATCCATGCATAGTGTGATGCATTTTTCATCTTGCGGGATGCTGCTTCAAACCATGTCAAAGTTTTATTTGTTATTTTCAAATGTCGAGATGATGCACTGACCGAAACCACTGTCTCATTTGCTCTATATACATTCCCTTGACAGTTATTACTTAATAAATAAATGGTTTTGCCCTTTCATTCCTTAAGTTTACACTTGCCATTGGTGAAGTATTTCGTCTTAATATGTGATTCAGCACCACCGAACTTCCCCAGCCAAGAGAACCTTGGAAGATTATGCAGGTTCATCAAAGAAACATCTTGGCGGAGATGATGTCGGTCCTGCACCAGCACTTCCAAAGAAGCAATGCCTCTCCATTCCATCCCTGAAAAGGTTTGCATCTACAACATCATTTATCTCTCTGTGCTGCTCCACCTTCTCTCTGTTTAACAAAGATACTTTCCGTACAGATCAACTCGCTAGATAACCAATTATTCAATCACAAGCAGCTACATCATTCTTATTTCCTTTGAGAATCATTTGTAGCTTACACTTACACTTATCTCTTAAAGTAAGAAAAAAAACTAGCATTCAGTTAATCAATGCTTTCTTATCCAGCATCGCAAGCTCATTGGACATCTTCTTCACCTGCTTTTTTATTGCAACCTGTAGTTCATCGACGTCCACCCTTTCTCTATGTACGAGGCATAAAGTACTTGGCTCTAGGCACCTTTTGTTTTGCTTTGATTTAACTATCTTTACTCAACTTTTGCAATCCTGTCACTAACTTTATGAATTCCATGCCTTTACTTAACTTTTCCAATCGTATCACTACCTTTATGAATTCCATGCCTTTTACTTCATAATATTTCTGGGCATTTTATATTTGTCTATTATAATAATTAGAATCAAATTTCACTTAAAACGCCCTCAGCATTGCGTCGGCATCCAAAGCTAGTAAAAAGCTATAATCTGTAGCTTTTTTTGATATCACAGCAGCATTATGCAATATCAAACAAAACATTACAATAGCTTTGAATTTTATATTTGGTTAGTGTGCCCACTAAATACAGAAGATAATAAAATAAGCGTAAGTTATTTTCCTCTAAATCTTGTTATCTAGAAATTCAATAGGCTTCAATCATTTCGGTGGGATGATCCACTAAGAGGTAAAACTCTTCCAATAATAATATGCTCCATTACTCAAATTCAAGATCTTATTTAAGGAGAATAAATGTCAGATCATTTAATCCAACTATCATTGGTTAGCGTGTAAGTTTAAGAAAAGACAACAACATATTTTATTTAAGAAAAATATATTATTTTTAAACTAATTTTAAAATCAACTTAAATATTACAAAATAAAAAAACATAAAAGACATGCATTTCTATTTTCATAGTCTCATTACTTGTATTCTAAAACGAGTGGGATTTTCATTGTGCATTTATTACTGTCTAAAATTTGTATTTTTTAAATTTTGTAATCAAACTTTTTTTTGGGCATTTTAGTCCCAATTAAGAAGCAATTGGCTTTAAATTTTTATGAAAGGGTGAGATTGAAAAAAAGGGGGACCGAAATGAAAAACATGGCAAACATGGGTGACGCACCATGAGTTTCTACAAAATATATTTTGGTCCTTCAACTTAAATAATCAAGAAAATTATACATGTGTTTTCAAAACTAAATGGACCGAAAATAAACTTCGGCAAAAAAGCAGAGGTGTTGTTATTTTCCAATATATCAGAGCTGCCATTTTGATTGTTATTCAATTTTGGTACCCTAGCTTCTAATCCAATTAGAACCATAAAATTAATTTGATTTCCGCAATTTCAAGTCGCAACCTAAAGTCGAAATGCCTTGTCAAGACCATGGTAGCCTAACAGAAGGCAAGCAGGATCACCATAGAACACAAATACCTAAATTCACTTAATATCTAAGGATTAATTGAAAAAAAAAACCTCAAAAAAAAATAAAATTAGAGGGGCCGGGAACATAAAAGGAAAAAAACACTGTTCTAGTGACATGTGAGTATACCTACAATTGCCAAATCTTTGAGGGTGTTTTGTAATATTTAAAAAATAGTAGCACTTATAGATGCAGAAATATTTCCAATTGACTTGAAAATCTTTCAGAGACGCCGGCTGTTGTTTGTGAATGGAGGGGAGTTGTTCCTCCCTTGTCCCTGCCATCGGATTTGGTATGGGTTCATGTATTTTCATATATTTTTTTTATAATTAGAATATAGTATTTAATAGTTTATACTCAATAAAAAAATAAAATGCAATGCCAAATGAGGCCATCCACTTAAACATTAAAGCAGGGTCATCAAGGGCTTTGAATCCGGATGTTATTTGATAGACATACATGAACAGGTAGTATTATTGCAACAGCACAGCTAGAATGACACTCGGATACCAAGTAAGGCCATCAGCTGAGACACAAACTGAGGGTGCCCTGGCCATGCAGCTCCGGTAACCAGGTTTTCGTCGGTGTAGCAACGATCGATTGGATCCGGTTCTAGCCATGTTGCCCCTCCCAAGACGACGTTCAGCTTCACAGCAGGGTATGCGGTGCACTTTCTTCCCTGCAGCAACATGATTCACATATACAAGAATAAGGATGGCAGGTGTGAAGAAAATGATTACTTGTGTGATTCTATGAAAGTGAAAGAAAACATTGGATACTACCTTGAGAACTCCCGCAGCAGCTAGGATCTGCTGCCCGTGACAAATAGAGGCAACTGGCTTCTTTGATTGCATGAATTTCTTCACCAAGGCAATCACTGTCTCATCCAGTGCCAAATATTCTGGAGACCGGCCTCCAGGGATGACGAGAGCGTCGTAACTCGAGGCATCCAAGCCTTCATAGGAAGCTGTTGGAATGAAATTATGGCCTGGCTTCTCAGTGTATGTTTGGTCACCTTCAAAGTCATGGACTGCAGTCGGGCAGAAATCCCCAGCCTTCTTCTTGGGGCAAACTGCATCAACGTGGCACCCAAGAGCTTGAAGGGATTGAAGAGGAACAGTAACCTCATAATCTTCCATGAAATCCTGAAAGCAAGAATAAGAGAATAAATACTTCTTAGTAAACAAGAAAAAACACTTGTTTCTTCGAGCTTGATGATAGTAACCAGAGTCAAATAATTTTTGTATTAGAACTTACCCCACAGAGAAACAGGATCCTTTTATCTGAACCAGCTATCTTGCCTCCCAGTGCCTTCACAACAAGCTGGATGTACTCAGGATGCGCCTTATATATAACTCCAGTAATGAGATTGCCATCAGAAACACAATCCATCATGGTTTTGGGTTCAATCCAATGAGCACCGGCATCGATGAGAACAGGTCTCAGAGCATGGTATGCAGTGCACTTCCGACCTTTTAATAAGCCTGCAGCTGCCAAGATCAATGGCCCATGGCAAATAGCAGCAATCAGCTTTCCTGAATCGGAAAATTGCCTCGCACAATTTAACACAGATTCATTCATGGCAAGATATTCTGGAGCCCTTCCTCCTGGTATAACAAGCGCATCATATTTGCTGAAATCAACTTCATCGAAAGTTGCATTGAGACTAAAGTTGTGCCCAGGCTTCTCAGTATAAGTCTACAGCAAGTAAAGTTCGAACAAACACATCAGAACTAAGGAAATGAATGGCCAAATTATGGATGTACTTTATTTGATCAGTTGGGCTGCACCCACCAAGTTTGTCAGAAGTTCTAAACACGGTTTTTATCAAAAAGGGAGCTCGCTAGACACATTATGAATGTAATACGATCATGGAATCATTATCACTATCAGTCTCACCACGACCACTATCATCACCAAGATCATCACTATTACATTCCTCCACTGCCATCGGAGCCAGCAGTAACACCAACATTACTACCTCCACCTCCAGCATCCATATCAGATGACAAGCAATTAATCAGAAAAACCCTCTAATTAGTTTCAGAAAAATCAAAATCTTAGATTTGAAATCTTCTTTAATCCAAGAAGATTTGTCTAACACAATGGGTTTTGCCCGCTAATATCTAGAGACTGACATACTCACATGCCCTGTACAATAATTTGCACATCCATACAAGACATAGATGGAGGTGTTACAAAGAAATATGTATTGCCAAGCACACAATGTTTTCGTTAACAATCATGAAATGGATATTTATATAATAACAAATTAACAAATACAAGGAAGGGGGGGACCTGATATCCATGATAGGCACCGGAGTCCTCAACTGTAGTGCGGCAATAATCTCCAGCTTTCTTTCCAGGACAAACAGCATCAACTGCCATTCCATAAGCCTGCAAGGCTTGAAATGGAACCATAGCCTGCAAAAACAATAACAAAACCCCATCACTTAAAGAAGAAAAACAACTTAAAAAATGAGAAAGATAGATAAAAGCGGAAGGAACCCACCTCATAATCTTCCATGTAATCCCCACATAACAATAGAACTTTCTTCTGTGGCTTGCAATTAGCCATTGCGGATGCTAACAATGACGCTTGAGATTAGCTCTCTGTGTATTGCTATTTGAGTGATTATAAATTTATAAGTGCAGGAGAAACGTATTGTTCTTTAACTCTCTTTGTTAATGTTGACTCGATCTCGATGCACATTCTGACGAATAAAATAAAGAAAATGGGAGGGTTGTTATTAACGTAAACGACTTAAGAGAGAAAAAAGTTAATATATATATATATATATATATATATATATATATATATATAATTGTTGTGCTTAGCTCAATTGGTTTGTGGACGTGTCTTAGTCGAAGTTCCTGTTACATGGAGATTTGACCACCAATTATGCTAGCCGCCTCTCCTCGCCTATCTTGTCTCAACTTCAGACGCGGAGTTTTGAAAATGTTTGTTCAATTAATACATCCTATATAATTTTTATTGTAAATTTTTTATTAAAATATTTTTTATTTAAAAATAAATTAAAATAATATATTTTTTATTTTTAACACCAGTATATCAAAACAACATTAAAAACATCAAAAAATAATTTAAAAAATAATTTTAATTTTTTTTAAAAACACAGATATACTACAATATTAAAAAGGATATACCAACCCTTTAAAAATCTCCTCAAATATCAGTAAAATATTTTCATCCGCAACAACCTTATAATCTATTTGGAAACCATTTTCCCTCGAATTTTAAAATTCTCCTTTTATATTCTTATCTTATTTTAATATATTAATATTAAAAATAATCCTTTCAGATCAATCATACATCATTAATCATCGTGCTATTTCTTTACAGCCCCTGCTCTATAACGTTCCTTATGCATCCTATATTGCGCTTGCGCTCCTTCCTCTTCTTCATGGCCACTATATTTTCTTTTTGGCCATATCCACACCTCTAGATCGCCATGGCAACGAGATATTCAAAGAACAGAGCCACCTGTTCAGCTGCGGATCAATACAAGACTTGTCATATCCTTTCTGGGCCAACAACCGAAGCCTGGACTGTGGATGTCAAGGATTCAAGATTTAGTGCCAAAACAATAACACTGTTATAGAGATCATGTCACAGAATTACAGCATTAATGTCAATCGACAAAGAGCTTCCTATTCGTACAGTAGTTCGAATGGATATGAAGAATGATGGTTTCCCTGAGCATCTTTTTAACATCACCCTCAGCAATACTCCCTTTGATTATGCTCCTTGGAGTATAAACCCTAGTTTTATATACGATTTCCCCCCTGAAAAGTAGAATCAAATACCCATGACCTCAAAATGCCCCATAAAAGTTACGACTGCCGGAGGTTTCTACATAGACAAACGGAACCGGCAACCACATATTCAATCATGTGGTAACAACATCCTACTTTCGATTCTTGCTGGCTTTGAGGTACTTTACAACCCTAAAGCAACAGTAAATTCAATGTTTTTTAAAGACCGGCCTGACTGCTGAAGTCACAATATATCTAATCGATCGTTTGTATAGATTATTTTTTAAAATATTTTTATTTTAAAATAATTTTTTTTTAAAAAAATTAGGTTGATTTATCATTTAAGTTAATTTAGAATGTATTTGGTAATTCAAATTGTTTTTTACTTTTAAAAAATATAAATTAATATTTTTAGATATTTTTATGATTTTGATACGTTGATATTAAAAATAAAAAAAATATTATATTAATATATTTTTAATTAAAAATACTTTTAAAAATATTATATAATACATTACTAAACACACACCTCATTCTAACCTCCATCTTATACATGGAATGACCCACAACTTCTATATAGGTTAAATATCCATGCTTGATCCAAAAACTTCTGGGTGGCGTTTGATATAAAGTTGTTGGGTAGATCTAACCTATAACATGAACATTAACCCATGATTAAATTCATGAGGCAATGGCGTGAAGTATTACTAAACACACATCTCATTCTAACCTCTGAAAATTTGTTTTTGGATTTGTTATAAGTTGAAAAGATAGCATATGGGTTTTTATTTATTTATGATTTGATTGAATTTCTCTTGGTATTGTATTATGATATAAATTAATTGTGGTTTGTTAGGGTGAAAAGATAGTGATTTTATATAGTAGTAAATAGTATTAATTGATTTTTTGTTGTTTGTTTGACGTGACTCGTGCATGATTATAATCCTATAGCAGAAGGCAGTTATTTTCTCGAGTTAATATAGATAAATTATTTCAGGAAAAAAATGATTTAGGACATTAAGTGTAGGACATTCGTCGGCAACCATTTAGTCATGTTTGCTAACATGACCGTCCAAGTTATCAATTATGTCAGGTTACATTAAGGAAGCTGGCGTGAGCATGTCATCAAAGTTGTTGACATGTTTGTCATCTTGGATGATCATGTTGGCAACCATGTTGATGTGGTAGATCATGTGTTGCGTATGATGTATTGTAGTCTTTGTCTCTTTGAAAATATTAAACATAATTTTCATGAGCAAGAAGCAACCGATTGGACAAAATCAAGTGATGCCAGTGTACTCTAAATGTCTCTCCAGTCTTGCTTTCTTACTTTTTGATGAACACATATGTTTCAAATTTGCTGATTTCTCTTCAACCAATGACTAGGCACTTTCATTTCACAAGTTGAGAGGCCAAACAGTTCGCTTCCTACTGTCATCGTGATTGGTGGTGGTATTTCAGGGCTTGCTGCTGCCCGAAGACTCCATGATGCATCTTTTAAGGTTAGCAAACTGTGAATATGTATTTATGCACCTAGTTATATGTTTGTCGGAATATGTGTATTCATATGCATCAATTGGCTAATAGGTGTTCTATTGTTTCAGGTGATCTTGCTGGAATCACGGGATAGACTTGGTGGCCGCATTCATACTGACCATTCATTTGGCTATCCTGTGGATTTGGGAGCATCATGGTATTTTTCCTTTCTCAGTCATATTTAATTTTATTGGAACCTTTTAATATTCTGCCTAATATCAAGTCGTTATAGATTTTGACTCATAATCCAGTAGTGTGATTGCCATGTTTTGTGGAATGAATGCACTTTACATGTGCTGACATTGGAAAGGTTGATCCATATGTTTGTTTGTTAGGGATGCTAATGCTCATTAATTGTGTGTTGAAAAAACAATTAACTTTTCATGGAGCTCAGGAAGAGATCTCTGTGCTCATGTGTCATTTGATTCCTTAACCACTCTTTACCATTGCTGTAATATGTGCTGGGTTGCCTTGATTTGATTTTTGTAAATGTGAAGCAAGACACAGATTGACTCCTCAATGTGTTAATTCTTTTTTCATGTTGCCTTCCAGGCTACATGGTGTTTGCAATGAGAATCCTTTGGCACCGCTGATACGAGGTCTGGGGCTTAAACTATACCGTACTAGTGGAGACAACTCTGTATTATATGACCATGATCTAGAGAGGTATGTCATTTGCCAGTTTTACTTTTACGTTCTCTGCAATTCACTTCAGACTTTGCATTAAGCAGACTTCTTCCTTCCTTCCTTTTCCTTTCAAGTAGAACAAACTGATTCTATTTTGTATGTATTAAAGTTGCATCGCTTAGAAAGTTATGAGCCACTATTCTGGTTCTTATTAATTTAGAGTCCAAACTTATCAAGAGGATTTGGGTTTTCCCTTTCAGTTACACCCTTTTTGATAAGGAAGGACACAAAATTCCACAACAGATGGTCATCGAAGTTGGAGATGCATTCAAAAGAATTCTTGACGAGGTAGGATTTTCATACTAAATTATGTGACTGGAACTTTTCTTTATGATTAAAAATTCTCCTCCTAAAGCAAACTAAGTTCTTTCTGTACGCCTTTAGACTGAGAAAGTAAGAGATGAACACACAGATGACATGTCTGTTCTTCAAGCAATTTGGATTGTGTTGGATAGGCATCCAGAGTTAAGGTACGGGAAAAAGCACAGCTTGTAGCAAATACAAACTTTTGAATTTTTTTCAGCATGGAGTTTTGAGGGTTACTAATAAAACTCTTTTTTTCCGCAGGCAAGAAGGACTTGCATATGAAGTGCTGCAATGGTACATCTGTAGAATGGAAGCTTGGTTTTGCAGCAGATGCCGATATGATATCACTGGAATCTTGGGATCAGGCAAGTGGACTACTTGATTTTCTGCACCTCTCTAAAGTGTCTTGTCATTGTGCTGCAATGATTTCATGAACTATGCATAAGGATGTTTGTGCTTTAATGCATACTATTATGTCCACAACATTGCTATATGTCAAGAAATGCTTTGCCTTTATAAAATTGACTTGAAAAGAAGTTGTTTATCATTATGGGTTGACTTTAGATTCAGGAAAAAAAATAAAATTGATTTGAGATGGTAGCAGCAAAGAAATTGGTGAATGTTTTTTGAGAATCGTAGATTGCAGAATTGGCTTGCTTTCCTATTAAATGTAATACGTTCTCTTCCTTATATGTTGCAAAATTCTATACAAAATCTGTACTTTGTTAAGGTCAATTTGAGTTTATCTTTAGATGAATGCTGACGTTGTTGAGGGTATTGCTTGACATGCAGGAGCAAGTTCTTTCTGGCGGTCATGGTCTTATGGTGCAAGGTTATGACCCTATAATAAAGGCTCTTGCAAAAGATATTGATATACGCCTGAATCACAGGTATACTTGCTCATTTCTTAATATTTTGGATGTATCTTGTTTTCTGAATTGGAAGTTTTGTACAGTGCTTCCCGGTGAAATGATTTCATTCTTTAATGAATTGTGATTGAGTAGGGTTGCAAAAATATCCAACGGGCCTAATAAGGTGATGGTCACTGTAGAGGATGGTACAGGCTTTATTGCTGATGCAGCTATCATTACAGTACCCCTAGGGATTCTTAAAGCAAACTTAATTCATTTTGAGCCAAAGCTGCCACAGTGGAAGGTTGATGCAATTTCAGATCTTGGTTTTGGCAGTGAAAACAAGATTGCAATGCAATTTGATAGAGTATTTTGGCCAGATGTTGAACTCTTGGGTGTTGTTGCACCCACATCTTATGCTTGTGGTTATTTTCTCAATCTCCACAAGGCAACTGGCCACCCTGTTCTTGACTTCATGGCTGCCGGAAGGTTTGCTTGTGATCTTGAGAAGCTATCTGATGAGTCTGCTGCAAACTTTGTCATGTTGCAGCTGAAGAAAATGTTTCCTAATGCAACAGAACCGGTAAATTTCACATGGTTTCTGCACTGCTCCTATTATCTCTTTCATGTTAGTTTTCTCAATTCAGTTCTCATGTCAAAGGTTATTAACTAATATCATTGGCTCTGCTGGAACAGGTTCAATATCTTGTAACAAGGTGGGGAACAGACCCCAACTCACTCGGTTGCTACTCGTATGATCTATTGGAAAGCCTGGAGATTCATATGAGAGACTCCGTGCACCATTGGGCAATCTCTTCTTTGGAGGAGAGGCGGTCAGCATGGAGGACCATCAAGGATCCGTGCACGGAGCATACTCGGCAGGAATCATGGCTGCCGAGAACTGTCAAGGACACATATTAGAGAGACTTGGCTACTTTGATAAGCTCCAGCTAGTTCCCTCTAGAGGTGAAATCCATGAAGCTGCATTTCCCCTCCAAATCTCAAGGATGTGAAATTATTCAGCCGGTGATGTCTGAACAAGATTTCATGACATTTACCCAAAGGTAAACGAGCATCATTCTCTGTGTTGGTGTTGCTAAACTTGAGATGCACATGTAACATGCTCTGCTCTCTGTGAACCTGTCCAAGAACCTTTCTGCCTTTTATTATATTATCTTCATCATGGAGTCTCTTAGGGGTGAGCAAAAAAACCGAGAAACCGAGTAAACCGAAAAAAAAACAACCAAAAAAGCCGAACCGAAAAAAAAACCGATTAAACCGATTATTTTTTTTTTTAAATTTTCGGTTTGGTTCGGTTTCGATTTACGAAACCGGAAACTGACAAAACCCCAACCGAACCGAACCGGTTTGGTTTAAGGGGTACTATAAATACGAAAAAAAAAACACTTTCTAATTTCTAAAACCTAATTAACCCTAGATTCTCTCCTCTCCAGCGACTCCTTACAGCCGCTCCCTCAATCCTCACAGCCGCACCTCACAATCCACACTCTCACTCACATAATCACAAAATCAAGTTAATCCATCTTCGATTCTTCATCCATATCCCTCTCTGGCTCTTCCATACCATCTTTTTCTTCAAAACAAACAACCTAGCCAGTAGCCAGTCAGCCACATCTCTCTCCCATACGGCCACGAGTCGCACGGCACACACCACACACCGGCATACCGAATCTCCATAGTCCACATCTAGCGAACCAGTTCCTCCCTCTTTCACACCCAAACTTGAATCGCGTCCCAACTCACACCAGGTATGATTTTTTTCTGTCAATCTCTGTTTTTTTTTTTAACATATGCTTTGTGATTCTATGTATTTTTTAGTATATCCTTACAAAAAAATCAATGTTTGAGCATTCTGTGTATTTTTTGTTGATTTTTATAAACTATGCCATTTTTCCTATTATTTTTTTCAAATTGTTTCTTGCTGTGTGACGAAAAAAACAAACTCTATGTTTGAAGGGAAAACATGATCAACCTGCGGGTTGGTTTGAGACCATAAAGTCTGTTATGCTGCTGCCTCAAGTTGCCTTTCACACCCGAAATTGAATCTTGTCCTAACTCGCACAGGTATGATTTCTTTTTTCTGTCAATCTCTGTTTTAATTTTTTCCTTTTATTTAGTTTCTTGGTTCTTTAGTTTGTTTTTGTATTTTGTTTCCCTGTTCTTTGTCAATCATTTTGGGTTTGTTGCTGCAGTGTGTTACTCTGCTTTATGTGTATTTAATTTTTTTTCTTCAAAATTAGGGTGTATTAGTATCTGGGAGTTGCATAATGTTTTTCTTTTGTTGCTGTTTCCTGATTGTTTGTTGATTTCTCATCATATGTCTCTTCACAGCATTGAAATTGCTATTGGATTTTTCTGGTTGCCATCTTTACAGTTCAAGTTCTGGAAAAGCATTGTGTGATTTCCTCTTTCGTTTTGATGTTGCTTGGAAGGAAAAGATATAGATGTTGTGAAATTAGTTATGTTTGGCAGCATGTTTCATTTTGCACAGACATTGTTAGGATTGTCTTCAAAACTGGTTTCTATGACTAAGAATCTATTGCTTTTATAATACAGTATGTAAATTTGTTCTTATTGCATCTTGAAATAGACTGTTAATCAGAATTTCAAGGACAATTTGATGGTTGACAGATGGCAGTGAACTTAGGCAGTGAAGTAGTGAACTTAGGATTGGTTGGCACTTGGCAGTGAACTTAGGCAGTGAACTTAGGATTGGTTGGCAGTGAACTTAAGATTGACAGATGTTTTGGCTGATATTACTTTTCATTTTTTTTTTGCCTGACATTTAAGTTTCTATTATTTGATAATTTCTTTGAATTTTAGTACATTTAAGTCTATTATAAATTATGGGTTTTTTAACATGTTTTCATTATGTAATAACAGATGGAAACTACTCAAATTCAAAATGCTTCATTCACGGGCACTACACCAACATCAACCACTTCTCCAACTTCAAAAACTAACGCAGAATCAACCAATGCAGCTTCCACCACAGATACAAAAGGTAAACAACCTCAAGTCCTTGCATCTAGGAAAAGAAATGTTGAGGATAGAAAAAAGTTACAAATTTGGGATCACTTTACAAAACTTGATGTTGATCCTAAAGCCCCTAGAGCTGAATGTAATTATTGTGGAAAACATTATGCATGTCACACTATTGTTAATGGCACAAGTAATATGTGGAGTCATTTAAAAGTGTGCAAGAAGTTTCCTTTTGTGGTTGATAAGAAACAAAAGGTTTTGGTGTTAGAACCTAAGATAAAGAAGGGTGAATTGGGAGAACAGAATGTGGGAAGTCTTAAGGCAATAGGTTATAATTATGATGAATGTAGACAAGCACTAGCAAAGATGGTTATAACTGATGAGTTGCCTTTTAATTTTGTGGAGGGTCGGGGATTTAAATTGTTTGCTATGACTATGCAACCTAGATTTGACATTCCTTCTCGTTTTACAATTATGAGAGATTGTTTGAAACTTTATATTGAAGAGAAGGATAGATTGAGGACATCTCTTAGGGATCAACGATTGTGCTTAACAACAGATACATGGACATCAATCCAGAATATTAACTATATGTGTTTAACAGCTCATTAGATTGATAATGACTGGAATTTGCATAAAAGAATTCTTAATTTTTGTCAAGTTTCCAATCATATGGGTGAGACAATTGGCCAAGTTATTGAGAATTGTTTGTTGGAGTGGGGAATTGATAAACTGTTGACTATTACATTAGACAATGCAAGCTCTAATAATGTGACCATTTCATATTTAAAGAATGTGATGAAAGATTGGCCAACTAATATATTGTCAAATGAGCACTTGCATGTTAGATGTTGTGCACATATTGTAAACCTCATTATGTGTGATGGCTTGAAAGAGATTAATGTTTCAGTTGTTAAGATTCAAAATGCAATTAGGTTTGTGAGATCTTCACCGTCGAGGCATCTTGCATTTAAGAAGTGTGCTGAAAAGTTGCATATAGAGTGTAAGAAATTATTGTGTTTAGATGTTGCAACTCGATGGAATTCAACATATCTTATGCTAGAAGCTGCTGAAAAGTTTGAAAATGTGTTTGTGAGGTTAGGTGAAAAAGAATCTAGGTATATGAGTTACTTTTTGGAGGTTGATTCAAAGGGGAATAAAAAAAACATAGGGCCACCTGGTTTGGAGGATTGGGAAAATGCAAGAACTTTGGTTAAGTTCTTAAAGATCTTTTATATGGTTACATTGAGATTTTCTGGCTCATTGCATGTCACATCAAATTCTTTCTTCAATGAATTGATTTATATGCATACAAACTTGTTGCAATTGTGTAAAAATAAAGATAGTATTTTAAGTGGAATGACGATGAATATGATGTCAAAGTTTGAGAAGTATTGGGGCTGTGAAGTAAATCAGAATTTTTTGTTATATATGGCTAATGTCTTAGATCCACGTTTGAAGTTGAAATATGTGAAATTTTGTTTTGGTGATTTGTATGATCATGACAAAGCACAATTGCTAACAAATAAGGTGAAAGATACTTTGGTGAGCTTGTATGAGTTTTATTTGAAAATTGATGAAGTGGTGGATAATAATAGACATAAACAGGATAGTGCTATTGATGATGTGGAGGTAGATGTTAACACTTTGGCTCGATTCAAAAGACATTTGTAGGAGGAGGATAGTGTGGAAAATAAAAATAAGGTTGAGAGGTATTTGATTGACGGTTGTGAAGATTCTAATGATGATAAGTTAGATATTTTGGGTTGGTGGAAAAGTAATGTTTTGAAATATAAGACACTTTCAAAGGTTGCCCAACATGTTCTGGCTATTTCTATATCCACAGTGGCTTCTGAATCAGCATTTAGCACAGGTGGTCGTGTACTTGATCAATTTCGAAGTTCTCTATCTCCAGGAACTGTTCAAGCACTCATTTGTTGTCAAAATTGGTTGCATCATGGATCAATTTCAACTGATATTAGAAGCTTGATAAATGATCTTGAAACCTATGAAAACCTTGAGTCAGGTAATTTTTTTTTAATAAGCTTGCACCTTTTATTTTGTAGAATTTAGTGGAAAGTTATATTTAGTAACGGATGATAATTAGTTCAAAAGTTACTTTGATGGTAAAAAACTACTTTTTATTTTTACATATTCTAATTTATTTTATCATGTTATAATTTTTTATCTTGATTTTCAGGTTTTGATGTCAATGGTATTACGGAATCAAAGTGCAATGTTCTTGTCATTTTGATGTGCTTTTTGATTGGGATGATGTGCACAATGAAGATTTATATTTTTTGCATGAAGTGTTTTATTTTTTATGGTAATGTTATTTGTTGTTTTTTTTTTTAAGCCCTTTTGAAGGCAATGCTTTGTAATTTAAATTTTAATTTGGTGTGTGTTATTTAAACTTTGATGCATGAGGAGTCCAAACTCCAAAACACAAATATTAGAAAGACTTGCAACATATTAAACACAATATTAGCACTAATAATTTAATATAAATGAATATTTAGTGACAAAAAATATTAAAAATATTATAGAATTTTGTAACAAAATTAGATAATATTTACATTAATTACAAGCCCATCAGAAAACCCATTAGAAAGCCCAAAAAAATCATAATACAGGTTTTCCGGTTTTTCTGTTAAAAAACCCGAACCGAACCGAAACCGGTCGGTTTGAACCGGTTTTGGTTTGAATTTTTAAGTTTTAAAAAATTTGATTTTGGTTAGTTTTTTAGTAAAAAACCGGACCGAACCGGTTTTGCTCACCCCTCTCTTTAGCTGTTTAACCAGTTTTTTTTTGTCTCATTAGTATTTATTACGCTATTGAAATAAAATAATTTGCTAGTATAATTATTATTTTCTTTTATTAATATCTATTACATAATAATAATAATAATAATAATAATAATAATAATTTTGTTGTTCTAATGTCATTCTTTTAATAAAAGTAAAAAACCATTACCACTAACATAAAAAAAATCTTAGATGTTGTAAAATAAAGATAAGAAGGGTAAGGGTCTAATTAAAACTTTGGTTTCTCATCAAATGGGGTGGGTTAACCTCAGGCACCTCAACTTGGCTCTTTACTTGACATTGGTTGAGTTGAACTATTGTGATCTAACAAGTACAAATGTGAATGTGACCTTACCAATTTAAAGGGTACAAATGTGAATGTGAACAACCAATTTAAAGGGTACGAATGTGACCTGAATTTTACCTGAATTGACATGATTAAAATTAACTAAATTTTTTTTATAAATATTGTTATTTTAATTAATTTTTTAAATTTAAAATGATATTATCTTGTGTGGATATGAGTCTCAAGTATAGTCTAGCTGGCTTGATTTACCAGACCAAAACTTGATTTTTTTAAAAAAATTAAATGATAATGAGAAAAAAAATATTAGAAAGATGATATTTTGGATATACCTAGGTCAAACAAAGTTAATCCACCCAACTTGCGACTCATGTCATAGCTCTTATCGAGTTGAACAACCTTATCTTTTAGAGTCTATGTTTTGGTTTAATTGAATAATTAACAATATAAAAAATAAAATGTGTCAAAACCCGATATGCTTTTGTTTTTTAAAAAATAGTAACGTCTAGAAAAAATATTAGAAAGATGATATCTTGGATAGATCTAGGTTAAACCGAGTTAATCCACTCAACCCATGATCTTGATCATAACCCTTACTAGGTTGAATAACCTTGTCTTTTGAGCTATTTCTTGTTTAATTGAATGATTAATAATCTAAAAAAATAAAAGGGAGGGTTTTAATCAAAATTTAGATTAAAAAAACAAACACAAACTACAAAAAAAGAAGAAGGAGAGTTTGAATAAAAATTGTAAAGGAAAAAACAAAAAAATAAGGCTAGTTACTTTTAGGTCTGCTTTGTCAGACCTACCTACATGCCTGACAAGAAAACCAAGTCCAAACATTTGAGTTATTATTATTTTTTGTTTCTTTTAAAGGGTGAAAGACATGTCATCAACCCTTTTTTATCTTAACAAATAACACGTCATATGTAGAAGTAAATTATGCGTTATTTGAATGAATCCAAATTTTGGTCATCATTGCTGAGGTTAAATAATTAGGGCTCAAATTTTTGAACCCTAGAAATTCATTTTCCAACCAATATTTCATCTAAAAACTTTCTATAAAACAATGTAGAGACCTTGAAAAATCCATTTTAGGCAAGATTGAAAAAAATGTATTAATATTATCAAACCAGGGATCAAAATAAAAACAAAATAAAGTTTTGGATCAAAACATGTGTTTTCAAAACTAAATGGACCGAAAAGAAACTTTGACAAAAAAAAAGAGGGACTGTTTTTTTCCCTATACCAGAGCTGCCATTTTAATTGTTATTCAATATTGGTACCCTAGCTTCTAATCCAATTAGAACCATAAAATTAATTTGATTTCCGCAATATCAAGTCGCAACCTAAAGTCAAAATGTCTTGTCAAGACCACTGTAGCCTAACAGAAGGCAAGCAGGATCAACGTAGAACACAAATACCTAAATTCACTTAATATCAAAGGACTCAATCAAAAAAATAAAAACCTAAAAAAAAATAAAAAATAGAAGGAAAAAAACACTGTTCTAGTGATATGTGAGTATAGCTACAATTGCCAAATCTTTGAGGTGTTTTGTAATATTTAAAAAATACTAGCACTTGTAGATGCAGAAATATTCCATTTTATTTCCATTGACTTGAAAATCTTTTAAAGACGCCGGCTGTTGTTTGTGAATGGAGGGGAGTTGTTCCTCCCTTGTCCCTGCCATCGGATTTGGTATGGGTTCACGTATTTTCATATATTTTTTTATAATTAGAATATAACAGTTTATACTCACTAAAATATAAAATACAATGCCAAATGAGGCCATCCACTTAAACATTAAAGCAGGGTCATCAAGGGCTTTGAATCCGGATGTTATTTGATAGACATACATGAACAGGTAGTATTATTGCAACAGCACAGCTAGAATGACACTCGGATACCAAGTAAGGCCATCAGCTGAGACATAAACTGAGGGTGCCCTGGCCATGCAACTCCGGTAACCAGGTTTTCGTCGGTGTAGCAACGATCGATTGGATCCGGTTCTAGCCATGTTGCCCCTCCCAAGACGACGTTCAGCTTCACAGCAGGGTATGCGGTGCACTTTCTTCCCTGCAGCAACATGATTCACATATACAAGAATAAGGATGGCAGGTGTGAAGAAAATGATTACTTGTGTGATTCTATGAAAGTGAAAGAAAACATTGGATACTACCTTGAGAACTCCCGCAGCAGCTAGGATCTGCTGCCCGTGACAAATAGAGGCAACTGGCTTCTTTGATTGCATGAATTTCTTCACCAAGGCAATCACTGTCTCATCCAGTGCCAAATATTCTGGAGACCGGCCTCCAGGGATGACGAGAGCGTCGTAACTCGAGGCATCCAAGCCTTCATAGGAAGCTGTTAGAATGAAATTATGGCCTGGCTTCTCAGTGTATGTTTGGTCACCTTCAAAGTCATGGACTGCAGTCGGGCAGAAATCCCCAGCCTTCTTCTTGGGGCAAACTGCATCAACGTGGCACCCAAGAGCTTGAAGGGATTGAAGAGGAACAGTAACCTCATAATCTTCCATGAAATCCTGAAAGCAAGAATAAGAGAATAAATACTTCTTAGTAAACAAGAAAAAACACTTGTTTCTTCGAGCTTGATGATAGTAACCAGAGTCAAATAATTTTTGTATTAGAACTTACCCCACAGAGAAACAGGATCCTTTTATCTGAACCAGCTATCTTGCCTCCCAGTGCCTTCACAACAAGCTGGATGTACTCAGGATGCGCCTTATATATAACTCCAGTAATGAGATTGCCATCAGAAACACAATCCATCATGGTTTTGGGTTCAATCCAATGAGCACCGGCATCGATGAGAACAGGTCTCAGAGCATGGTATGCAGTGCACTTCCGACCTTTTAATAAGCCTGCAGCTGCCAAGATCAATGGCCCATGGCAAATAGCAGCAATCAGCTTTCCTGAATCGGAAAATTGCCTCGCACAATTTAACACAGATTCATTCATGGCAAGATATTCTGGAGCCCTTCCTCCTGGTATAACAAGCGCATCATATTTGCTGAAATCAACTTCATCGAAAGTTGCATTGAGACTAAAGTTGTGCCCAGGCTTCTCAGTATAAGTCTACAGCAAGTAAAGTTCGAACAAACACATCAGAACTAAGGAAATGAATGGCCAAATTATGGATGTACTTTATTTGATCAGTTGGGCTGCACCCACCAAGTTTGTCAGAAGTTCTAAACACGGTTTTTATCAAAAAGGGAGCTCGCTAGACACATTATGAATGTAATACGATCATGGAATCATTATCACTATCAGTCTCACCACGACCACTATCATCACCAAGATCATCACTATTACATTCCTCCACTGCCATCGGAGCCAGCAGTAACACCAACATTACTACCTCCACCTCCAGCATCCATATCAGATGACAAGCAATTAATCAGAAAAACCCTCTAATTAGTTTCAGAAAAATCAAAATCTTAGATTTGAAATCTTCTTTAATCCAAGAAGATTTGTCTAACACAATGGGTTTTGCCCGCTAATATCTAGAGACTGACATACTCACATGCCCTGTACAATAATTTGCACATCCATACAAGACATAGATGGAGGTGTTACAAAGAAATATGTATTGCCAAGCACACAATGTTTTCGTTAACAATCATGAAATGGATATTTATATAATAACAAATTAACAAATACAAGGAAGGGGGGGACCTGATATCCATGATAGGCACCGGAGTCCTCAACTGTAGTGCGGCAATAATCTCCAGC
The DNA here is from genome assembly GCA_007827005.2 of Populus simonii. NCBI lineage: Eukaryota > Viridiplantae > Streptophyta > Magnoliopsida > Malpighiales > Salicaceae > Populus > Populus simonii. Next base: position 46,415,242 of record CM017464.2, on the reverse strand, counting down.
TTTCTTTCCAGGACAAACAGCATCAACTGCCATTCCATAAGCCTGCAAGGCTTGAAATGGAACCATAGCCTGCAAAAACAATAACAAAACCCCATCACTTAAAGAAGAAAAACAACTTAAAAATGAGAAAGATAGATAAAAGCGGAAGGAACCCACCTCATAATCTTCCATGTAATCCCCACATAACAATAGAACTTTCTTCTGTGGCTTGCAATTAGCCATTGCGGATGCTAACAATGACGCTTGAGATTAGCTCTCTGTGTATTGCTATTTGAGTGATTATAAATTTATAAGTGCAGGAGAAACGTATTGTTCTTTAACTCTCTTTGTTAATGTTGACTCGATCTCGATGCACATTCTGACGAATAAAATAAAGAAAATGGGAGGGTTGTTATTAACGTAAACGACTTAAGAGAGAAAAAAGTTAATATATATATATATATATATATATATATATATATATATATAATTGTTGTGCTTAGCTCAATTGGTTTGTGGACGTGTCTTAGTCGAAGTTCCTGTTACATGGAGATTTGACCACCAATTATGCTAGCCGCCTCTCCTCGCCTATCTTGTCTCAACTTCAGACGCGGAGTTTTGAAAATGTTTGTTCAATTAATACATCCTATATAATTTTTATTGTAAATTTTTTATTAAAATATTTTTTATTTAAAAATAAATTAAAATAATATATTTTTTATTTTTAACACCAGTATATCAAAACAACATTAAAAACATCAAAAAATAATTTAAAAAATAATTTTAATTTTTTTTAAAAACACAGATATACTACAATATTAAAAAGGATATACCAACCCTTTAAAAATCTCCTCAAATATCAGTAAAATATTTTCATCCGCAACAACCTTATAATCTATTTGGAAACCATTTTCCCTCGAATTTTAAAATTCTCCTTTTATATTCTTATCTTATTTTAATATATTAATATTAAAAATAATCCTTTCAGATCAATCATACATCATTAATCATCGTGCTATTTCTTTACAGCCCCCTGCTCTATAACGTTCCTTATGCATCCTATATTGCGCTTGCGCTCCTTCCTCTTCTTCATGGCCACTATATTTTTCTTTTTGGCCATATCCACACCTCTAGATCGCCATGGCAACGAGATATTCAAAGAACAGAGCCACCTGTTCAGCTGCGGATCAATACAAGACTTGTCATATCCTTTCTGGGCCAACAACCGAAGCCTGGACTGTGGATGTCAAGGATTCAAGATTTAGTGCCAAAACAATAACACTGTTATAGAGATCATGTCACAGAATTACAGCATTAATGTCAATCGACAAAGAGCTTCCTATTCGTACAGTAGTTCGAATGGATATGAAGAATGATGGTTTCCCTGAGCATCTTTTTAACATCACCCTCAGCAATACTCCCTTTGATTATGCTCCTTGGAGTATAAACCCTAGTTTTATATACGATTTCCCCCCTGAAAAGTAGAATCAAATACCCATGACCTCAAAATGCCCCATAAAAGTTACGACTGCCGGAGGTTTCTACATAGACAAACGGAACCGGCAACCACATATTCAATCATGTGGTAACAACATCCTACTTTCGATTCTTGCTGGCTTTGAGGTACTTTACAACCCTAAAGCAACAGTAAATTCAATGTTTTTTAAAGACCGGCCTGACTGCTGAAGTCACAATATATCTAATCGATCGTTTGTATAGATTATTTTTTAAAATATTTTTATTTTAAAATAATTTTTTTTAAAAAAAATTAGGTTGATTTATCATTTAAGTTAATTTAGAATGTATTTGGTAATTCAAATTGTTTTTTACTTTTTAAAAAATATAAATTAATATTTTTAGATATTTTATGATTTTGATACGTTGATATTAAAATAAAAAAAATATTATATTAATATATTTTTAATTAAAAATACTTTTAAAAATATTATATAATACATTACTAAACACACACCTCATTCTAACCTCCATCTTATACATGGAATGACCCACAACTTCTATATAGGTTAAATATCCATGCTTGATCCAAAAACTTCTGGGTGGCGTTTGATATAAAGTTGTTGGGTAGATCTAACCTATAACATGAACATTAACCCATGATTAAATTCATGAGGCAATGGCGTGAAGTATTACTAAACACACATCTCATTCTAACCTCTGAAAATTTGTTTTTGGATTTGTTATAAGTTGAAAAGATAGCATATGGGTTTTTATTTATTTATGATTTGATTGAATTTCTCTTGGTATTGTATTATGATATAAATTAATTGTGGTTTGTTAGGGTGAAAAGATAGTGATTTTATATAGTAGTAAATAGTATTAATTGATTTTTTGTTGTTTGTTTGACGTGACTCGTGCATGATTATAATCCTATAGCAGAAGGCAGTTATTTTCTCGAGTTAATATAGATAAATTATTTCAGGAAAAAAATGATTTAGGACATTAAGTGTAGGACATTCGTCGGCAACCATTTAGTCATGTTTGCTAACATGACCGTCCAAGTTATCAATTATGTCAGGTTACATTAAGGAAGCTGGCGTGAGCATGTCATCAAAGTTGTTGACATGTTTGTCATCTTGGATGATCATGTTGGCAACCATGTTGATGTGGTAGATCATGTGTTGCGTATGATGTATTGTAGTCTTTGTCTCTTTGAAAATATTAAACATAATTTTCATGAGCAAGAAGCAACCGATTGGACAAAATCAAGTGATGCCAGTGTACTCTAAATGTCTCTCCAGTCTTGCTTTCTTACTTTTTGATGAACACATATGTTTCAAATTTGCTGATTTCTCTTCAACCAATGACTAGGCACTTTCATTTCACAAGTTGAGAGGCCAAACAGTTCGCTTCCTACTGTCATCGTGATTGGTGGTGGTATTTCAGGGCTTGCTGCTGCCCGAAGACTCCATGATGCATCTTTTAAGGTTAGCAAACTGTGAATATGTATTTATTGCACCTAGTTATATGTTTGTCGGAATATGTGTATTCATATGCATCAATTGGCTAATAGGTGTTCTATTGTTTCAGGTGATCTTGCTGGAATCACGGGATAGACTTGGTGGCCGCATTCATACTGACCATTCATTTGGCTATCCTGTGGATTTGGGAGCATCATGGTATTTTTCCTTTCTCAGTCATATTTAATTTTATTGGAACCTTTTAATATTCTGCCTAATATCAAGTCGTTATAGATTTTGACTCATAATCCAGTAGTGTGATTGCCATGTTTTGTGGAATGAATGCACTTTACATGTGCTGACATTGGAAAGGTTGATCCATATGTTTGTTTGTTAGGGATGCTAATGCTCATTAATTGTGTGTTGAAAAAACAATTAACTTTTCATGGAGCTCAGGAAGAGATCTCTGTGCTCATGTGTCATTTGATTCCTTAACCACTCTTTACCATTGCTGTAATATGTGCTGGGTTGCCTTGATTTGATTTTTGTAAATGTGAAGCAAGACACAGATTGACTCCTCAATGTGTTAATTCTTTTTTCATGTTGCCTTCCAGGCTACATGGTGTTTGCAATGAGAATCCTTTGGCACCGCTGATACGAGGTCTGGGGCTTAAACTATACCGTACTAGTGGAGACAACTCTGTATTATATGACCATGATCTAGAGAGGTATGTCATTTGCCAGTTTTACTTTTACGTTCTCTGCAATTCACTTCAGACTTTGCATTAAGCAGACTTCTTCCTTCCTTCCTTTTCCTTTCAAGTAGAACAAACTGATTCTATTTTGTATGTATTAAAGTTGCATCGCTTAGAAAGTTATGAGCCACTATTCTGGTTCTTATTAATTTAGAGTCCAAACTTATCAAGAGGATTTGGGTTTTCCCTTTCAGTTACACCCTTTTTGATAAGGAAGGACACAAAATTCCACAACAGATGGTCATCGAAGTTGGAGATGCATTCAAAAGAATTCTTGACGAGGTAGGATTTTCATACTAAATTATGTGACTGGAACTTTTCTTTATGATTAAAAATTCTCCTCCTAAAGCAAACTAAGTTCTTTCTGTACGCCTTTAGACTGAGAAAGTAAGAGATGAACACACAGATGACATGTCTGTTCTTCAAGCAATTTGGATTGTGTTGGATAGGCATCCAGAGTTAAGGTACGGGAAAAAGCACAGCTTGTAGCAAATACAAACTTTTGAATTTTTTTCAGCATGGAGTTTTGAGGGTTACTAATAAAACTCTTTTTTTCCGCAGGCAAGAAGGACTTGCATATGAAGTGCTGCAATGGTACATCTGTAGAATGGAAGCTTGGTTTGCAGCAGATGCCGATATGATATCACTGGAATCTTGGGATCAGGCAAGTGGACTACTTGATTTTCTGCACCTCTCTAAAGTGTCTTGTCATTGTGCTGCAATGATTTCATGAACTATGCATAAGGATGTTTGTGCTTTAATGCATACTATTATGTCCACAACATTGCTATATGTCAAGAAATGCTTTGCCTTTATAAAATTGACTTGAAAAGAAGTTGTTTATCATTATGGGTTGACTTTAGATTCAGGAAAAAAAATAAAATTGATTTGAGATGGTAGCAGCAAAGAAATTGGTGAATGTTTTTTTGAGAATCGTAGATTGCAGAATTGGCTTGCTTTCCTATTAAATGTAATACGTTCTCTTCCTTATATGTTGCAAAATTCTATACAAAATCTGTACTTTGTTAAGGTCAATTTGAGTTTATCTTTAGATGAATGCTGACGTTGTTGAGGGTATTGCTTGACATGCAGGAGCAAGTTCTTTCTGGCGGTCATGGTCTTATGGTGCAAGGTTATGACCCTATAATAAAGGCTCTTGCAAAAGATATTGATATACGCCTGAATCACAGGTATACTTGCTCATTTCTTAATTTTGGATGTATCTTGTTTTCTGAATTGGAAGTTTTGTACAGTGCTTCCCGGTGAAATGATTTCATTCTTTAATGAATTGTGATTGAGTAGGGTTGCAAAAATATCCAACGGGCCTAATAAGGTGATGGTCACTGTAGAGGATGGTACAGGCTTTATTGCTGATGCAGCTATCATTACAGTACCCCTAGGGATTCTTAAAGCAAACTTAATTCATTTTGAGCCAAAGCTGCCACAGTGGAAGGTTGATGCAATTTCAGATCTTGGTTTTGGCAGTGAAAACAAGATTGCAATGCAATTTGATAGAGTATTTTGGCCAGATGTTGAACTCTTGGGTGTTGTTGCACCCACATCTTATGCTTGTGGTTATTTTCTCAATCTCCACAAGGCAACTGGCCACCCTGTTCTTGACTTCATGGCTGCCGGAAGGTTTGCTTGTGATCTTGAGAAGCTATCTGATGAGTCTGCTGCAAACTTTGTCATGTTGCAGCTGAAGAAAATGTTTCCTAATGCAACAGAACCGGTAAATTTCACATGGTTTCTGCACTGCTCCTATTATCTCTTTCATGTTAGTTTTCTCAATTCAGTTCTCATGTCAAAGGTTATTAACTAATATCATTGGCTCTGCTGGAACAGGTTCAATATCTTGTAACAAGGTGGGGAACAGACCCCAACTCACTCGGTTGCTACTCGTATGATCTATTGGAAAGCCTGGAGATTCATATGAGAGACTCCGTGCACCATTGGGCAATCTCTTCTTTGGAGGAGAGGCGGTCAGCATGGAGGACCATCAAGGATCCGTGCACGGAGCATACTCGGCAGGAATCATGGCTGCCGAGAACTGTCAAGGACACATATTAGAGAGACTTGGCTACTTTGATAAGCTCCAGCTAGTTCCCTCTAGAGGTGAAATCCATGAAGCTGCATTTCCCCTCCAAATCTCAAGGATGTGAAATTATTCAGCCGGTGATGTCTGAACAAGATTTCATGACATTTACCCAAAGGTAAACGAGCATCATTCTCTGTGTTGGTGTTGCTAAACTTGAGATGCACATGTAACATGCTCTGCTCTCTGTGAACCTGTCCAAGAACCTTTCTGCCTTTTATTATATTATCTTCATCATGGAGTCTCTTAGGGGTGAGCAAAAAAACCGAGAAACCGAGTAAACCGAAAAAAAAACAACCAAAAAAGCCGAACCGAAAAAAAAAACCGATTAAACCGATTATTTTTTTTTTAAATTTTCGGTTTGGTTCGGTTTCGATTTACGAAACCGGAAACTGACAAAACCCCAACCGAACCGAACCGGTTTGGTTTAAGGGGTACTATAAATACGAAAAAAAAAAACACTTTCTAATTTCTAAAACCTAATTAACCCTAGATTCTCTCCTCTCCAGCGACTCCTTACAGCCGCTCCCTCAATCCTCACAGCCGCACCTCACAATCCACACTCTCACTCACATAATCACAAAATCAAGTTAATCCATCTTCGATTCTTCATCCATATCCCTCTCTGGCTCTTCCATACCATCTTTTTCTTCAAAACAAACAACCTAGCCAGTAGCCAGTCAGCCACATCTCTCTCCCATACGGCCACGAGTCGCACGGCACACACCACACCGGCATACCGAATCTCCATAGTCCACATCTAGCGAACCAGTTCCTCCCTCTTTCACACCCAAACTTGAATCGCGTCCCAACTCACACCAGGTATGATTTTTTTTCTGTCAATCTCTGTTTTTTTTTTTTAACATATGCTTTGTGATTCTATGTATTTTTTAGTATATCCTTACAAAAAAATCAATGTTTGAGCATTCTGTGTATTTTTGTTGATTTTTATAACTATGCCATTTTTCCTATTATTTTTTCAAATTGTTTCTTGCTGTGTGACGAAAAAAACAAACTCTATGTTTGAAGGGAAAACATGATCAACCTGCGGGTTGGTTTGAGACCATAAAGTCTGTTATGCTGCTGCCTCAAGTTGCCTTTCACACCCGAAATTGAATCTTGTCCTAACTCGCACAGGTATGATTTCTTTTTTCTGTCAATCTCTGTTTTAATTTTTTTCCTTTTTATTTAGTTTCTTGGTTCTTTTAGTTTGTTTTTGTATTTTGTTTCCCTGTTCTTTGTCAATCATTTTGGGTTTGTTGCTGCAGTGTGTTACTCTGCTTTGTATATTTAATTTTTTCTTCAAAATTAGGGTGTATTAGTATCTGGGAGTTGCATAATGTTTTTCTTTTGTTGCTGTTTCCTGATTGTTTGTTGATTTCTCATCATATGTCTCTTCACAGCATTGAAATTGCTATTGGATTTTTCTGGTTGCCATCTTTACAGTTCAAGTTCTGGAAAAGCATTGTGTGATTTCCTCTTTCGTTTTGATGTTGCTTGGAAGGAAAAGATATAGATGTTGTGAAATTAGTTATGTTTGGCAGCATGTTTCATTTTGCACAGACATTGTTAGGATTGTCTTCAAAACTGGTTTCTATGACTAAGAATCTATTGCTTTTATAATACAGTATGTAAATTTGTTCTTATTGCATCTGAAATAGACTGTTAATCAGAATTTCAAGGACAATTTGATGGTTGACAGATGGCAGTGAACTTAGGCAGTGAAGTAGTGAACTTAGGATTGGTTGGCACTTGGCAGTGAACTTAGGCAGTGAACTTAGGATTGGTTGGCAGTGAACTTAAGATTGCAGATGTTTTGGCTGATATTACTTTTCATTTTTTTTTGCCTGACATTTAAGTTTCTATTATTTGATAATTTCTTTGAATTTTAGTACATTTAAGTCTATTATAAATTATGGGTTTTTAACATGTTTTCATTATGTAATAACAGATGGAAACTACTCAAATTCAAAATGCTTCATCACGGGCACTACACCAACATCAACCACTTCTCCAACTTCAAAAACTAACGCAGAATCAACCAATGCAGCTTCCACCACAGATACAAAAGGTAAACAACCTCAAGTCCTTGCATCTAGGAAAAGAAATGTTGAGGATAGAAAAAAGTACAAATTTGGGATCACTTTACAAAACTTGATGTTGATCCTAAAGCCCCTAGAGCTGAATGTAATTATTGTGGAAAACATTATGCATGTCACACTATTGTTAATGGCACAAGTAATATGTGGAGTCATTTAAAAGTGTGCAAGAAGTTTCCTTTTGTGGTTGATAAGAAACAAAAGGTTTTGGTGTTAGAACCTAAGATAAGAAGGGTGAATTGGGAGAACAGAATGTGGGAAGTCTTAAGGCAATAGGTTATAATTATGATGAATGTAGACAAGCACTAGCAAAGATGGTTATAACTGATGAGTTGCCTTTTAATTTTGTGGAGGGTCGGGGATTTAAATTGTTTGCTAGGACTATGCAACCTAGATTTGACATTCCTTCTCGTTTTACAATTATGAGAGATTGTTTGAAACTTTATATTGAAGAGAAGGATAGATTGAGGACATCTCTTAGGGTCAACGATTGTGCTTAACAACAGATACATGGACATCAATCCAGAATATTAACTATATGTGTTTAACAGCTCATTAGATTGATAATGACTGGAATTTGCATAAAAGAATTCTTAATTTTTGTCAAGTTTCCAATCATATGGGTGAGACAATTGGCCAAGTTATTGAGAATTGTTTGTTGGAGTGGGGAATTGATAAACTGTTGACTATTACATTAGACAATGCAAGCTCTAATAATGTGACCATTTCATATTTAAAGAATGTGATGAAAGATTGGCCAACTAATATATTGTCAAATGAGCACTTGCATGTTAGATGTTGTGCACATATTGTAAACCTCATTATGTGTGATGGCTTGAAAGAGATTAATGTTTCAGTTGTTAAGATTCGAAATGCAATTAGGTTTGTGAGATCTTCACCGTCGAGGCATCTTGCATTTAAGAAGTGTGCTGAAAAGTTGCATATAGAGTGTAAGAAATATTGTGTTTAGATGTTGCAACTCGATGGAATTCAACATATCTTATGCTAGAAGCTGCTGAAAAGTTTGAAAATGTGTTTGTGAGGTTAGGTGAAAAAGAATCTAGGTATATGAGTTACTTTTTGGAGGTTGATTCAAAGGGGAATAAAAAAAACATAGGGCCACCTGGTTTGGAGGATTGGGAAAATGCAAGAACTTTGGTTAAGTTCTTAAAGATCTTTTATATGGTTACATTGAGATTTTCTGGCTCATTGCATGTCACATCAAATTCTTTCTTCAATGAATTGATTTACATGCATACAAACTTGTTGCAATTGTGTAAAAATAAAGATAGTATTTTAAGTGGAATGACGATGAATATGATGTCAAAGTTTGAGAAGTATTGGGGCTGTGAAGTAAATCAGAATTTTTTGTTATATGGCTAATGTCTTAGATCCACGTTTGAAGTTGAAATATGTGAAATTTTGTTTTGGTGATTTGTATGATCATGACAAAGCACAATTGCTAACAAATAAGGTGAAAGATACTTTGGTGAGCTTGTATGAGTTTTATTTGAAAATTGATGAAGTGGTGGATAATAATAGACATAAACAGGATAGTGCTATTGATGATGTGGAGGTAGATGTTAACACTTTGGCTCGATTCAAAAGACATTTGCAGGAGGAGGATAGTGTGGAAAATAAAAATAAGGTTGAGAGGTATTTGATTGACGGTTGTGAGATCTAATGATGATAAGTTAGATATTTTGGGTTGGTGGAAAAGTAATGCTTTGAAATATAAGACACTTTCAAAGGTTGCCCAACATGTTCTGACTATTTCTATATCCACAGTGGCTTCTGAATCAGCATTTAGCACAGGTGGTCGTGTACTTGATCAATTTCGAAGTTCTCTATCTCCAGGAACTGTTCAAGCACTCATTTGTTGTCAAAATTGGTTGCATCATGGATCAATTTCAACTGATATTAGAAGCTTGATAAATGATCTTGAAACCTATGAAAACCTTGAGTCAGGTAATTTTTTTTTAATAAGCTTGCACCTTTTATTTTGTAGAATTTAGTGGAAAGTTATATTTAGTAACGGATGATAATTAGTTCAAAAGTTACTTTGATGGTAAAAAACTACTTTTATTTTTACATATTCTAATTTATTTTATCATGTTATAATTTTTTATCTTGATTTTCAGGTTTTGATGTCAATGGTATTACGGAATCAAAGTGCAATGTTCTTGTCATTTTGATGTGCTTTTTGATTGGGATGATGTGCACAATGAAGATTTATATTTTTTGCATGAAGTGTTTTATTTTTTATGGTAATGTTATTTGTTGTTTTTTTTTTAAGCCCTTTTGAAGGCAATGCTTTGTAATTTAAATTTTAATTTGGTGTGTGTTATTTAAACTTTGATGCATGAGGAGTCCAACTCCAAAACACAAATATTAGAAAGACTTGCAACATATTAAACACAATATTAGCACTAATAATTTAATATAAATGAATATTTAGTGACAAAAAATATTAAAAATATTATAGAATTTTGTAACAAAATTAGATAATATTTACATTAATTACAAGCCCATCAGAAAACCCATTAGAAAGCCCAAAAAAATCATAATACAGGTTTTCCGGTTTTTCTGTTAAAAACCCGAACCGAACCGAAACCGGTCGGTTTTTGAACCGGTTTTGGTTTGAATTTTAAGTTTTAAAAAATTTGATTTTGGTTAGTTTTTAGTAAAAAACCGGACCGAACCGGTTTTGCTCACCCCTCTCTTTAGCTGTTTAACCAGTTTTTTTTTGTCTCATTAGTATTTATTACGCTATTGAAATAAAATAATTTGCTAGTATAATTATTATTTTCTTTTATTAATATCTATTACATAATAATAATAAAATAATAATAATAATAATAATAATTTTGTTGTTCTAATGTCATTCTTTTAATAAAAGTAAAAAACCATTACCACTAACATAAAAAAAATCTTAGATGTTGTAAAATAAAGATAAGAAGGGTAAGGGTCTAATTAAAACTTTGGTTTCTCATCAAATGGGGTGGGTTAACCTCAGGCACCTCAACTTGGCTCTTTACTTGACATTGGTTGAGTTGAACTATTGTGATCTAACAAGTACAAATGTGAATGTGACCTTACCAATTTAAAGGGTACAAATGTGAATGTGAACAACCAATTTAAAGGGTACGAATGTGACCTGAATTTTACCTGAATTGACATGATTAAAATTAACTAAATTTTTTTTATAAATATTGTTTTTTAATTAATTTTTTAAATTTAAAATGATATTATCTTGTGTGGATATGAGTCTCAAGTATAGTCTAGCTGGCTTGATTTACCAGACCAAAACTTGATTTTTTTAAAAAAATTAAATGATAATGAGAAAAAAAATATTAGAAAGATGATATTTTGGATATACCTAGGTCAAACAAAGTTAATCCACCCAACTTGCGACTCATGTCATAGCTCTTATCGAGTTGAACAACCTTATCTTTTAGAGTCTATGTTTTGGTTTAATTGAATAATTAACAATATAAAAAATAAAATGTGTCAAAACCCGATATGCTTTTGTTTTTAAAAAATAGTAACGTCTAGAAAAAATATTAGAAAGATGATATCTTGGATAGATCTAGGTTAAACCGAGTTAATCCACTCAACCCATGATCTTGATCATAACCCTTACTAGGTTGAATAACCTTGTCTTTTGAGCTATTTCTTGTTTAATTGAATGATTAATAATCTAAAAAAATAAAAGGGAGGGTTTTAATCAAAATTTAGATTAAAAAAACAAACACAAACTACAAAAAAAGAAGAAGGAGAGTTTGAATAAAAATTGTAAAGGAAAAAACAAAAAAAATAAGGCTAGTTACTTTTAGGTCTGCTTTGTCAGACCTACCTACATGCCTGACAAGAAAACCAAGTCCAAACATTTGAGTTATTATTATTTTTTGTTTCTTTTAAAGGGTGAAAGACATGTCATCAACCCTTTTTTATCTTAACAAATAACACGTCATATGTAGAAGTAAATTATGCGTTATTTGAATGAATCCAAATTTTGGTCATCATTGCTGAGGTTAAATAATTAGGGCTCAAATTTTTGAACCCTAGAAATTCATTTTCCAACCAATATTTCATCTAAAAACTTTCTATAAAACAATGTAGAGACCTTGAAAAATCCATTTTAGGCAAGAAGATTGAAAAAAATGTATTAATATTATCAAACCAGGGATCAAAATAAAAACAAAATAAAGTTTTGGATCAAAACATGTGTTTTCAAAACTAAATGGACCGAAAAGAAACTTTGACAAAAAAAAAGAGGGACTGTTTTTTTCCCTATACCAGAGCTGCCATTTTAATTGTTATTCAATATTGGTACCCTAGCTTCTAATCCAATTAGAACCATAAAATTAATTTGATTTCCGCAATATCAAGTCGCAACCTAAAGTCAAAATGTCTTGTCAAGACCACTGTAGCCTAACAGAAGGCAAGCAGGATCAACGTAGAACACAAATACCTAAATTCACTTAATATCAAAGGACTCAATCAAAAAATAAAAACCTAAAAAAAAATAAAAAATAGAAGGAAAAAAACACTGTTCTAGTGATATGTGAGTATAGCTACAATTGCCAAATCTTTGAGGTGTTTTGTAATATTTAAAAAATACTAGCACTTGTAGATGCAGAAATATTCCATTTTATTTCCATTGACTTGAAAATCTTTTAAAGACGCCGGCTGTTGTTTGTGAATGGAGGGGAGTTGTTCCTCCCTTGTCCCTGCCATCGGATTTGGTATGGGTTCACGTATTTTCATATATTTTTTATAATTAGAATATAACAGTTTATACTCACTAAAATATAAAATACAATGCCAAATGAGGCCATCCACTTAAACATTAAAGCAGGGTCATCAAGGGCTTTGAATCCGGATGTTATTTGATAGACATACATGAACAGGTAGTATTATTGCAACAGCACAGCTAGAATGACACTCGGATACCAAGTAAGGCCATCAGCTGAGACATAAACTGAGGGTGCCCTGGCCATGCAACTCCGGTAACCAGGTTTTCGTCGGTGTAGCAACGATCGATTGGATCCGGTTCTAGCCATGTTGCCCCTCCCAAGACGACGTTCAGCTTCACAGCAGGGTATGCGGTGCACTTTCTTCCCTGCAGCAACATGATTCACATATACAAGAATAAGGATGGCAGGTGTGAAGAAAATGATTACTTGTGTGATTCTATGAAAGTGAAAGAAAACATTGGATACTACCTTGAGAACTCCCGCAGCAGCTAGGATCTGCTGCCCGTGACAAATAGAGGCAACTGGCTTCTTTGATTGCATGAATTTCTTCACCAAGGCAATCACTGTCTCATCCAGTGCCAAATATTCTGGAGACCGGCCTCCAGGGATGACGAGAGCGTCGTAACTCGAGGCATCCAAGCCTTCATAGGAAGCTGTTAGAATGAAATTATGGCCTGGCTTCTCAGTGTATGTTTGGTCACCTTCAAAGTCATGGACTGCAGTCGGGCAGAAATCCCCAGCCTTCTTCTTGGGGCAAACTGCATCAACGTGGCACCCAAGAGCTTGAAGGGATTGAAGAGGAACAGTAACCTCATAATCTTCCATGAAATCCTGAAAGCAAGAATAAGAGAATAAATACTTCTTAGTAAACAAGAAAAAACACTTGTTTCTTCGAGCTTGATGATAGTAACCAGAGTCAAATAATTTTTGTATTAGAACTTACCCCACAGAGAAACAGGATCCTTTTATCTGAACCAGCTATCTTGCCTCCCAGTGCCTTCACAACAAGCTGGATGTACTCAGGATGCGCCTTATATATAACTCCAGTAATGAGATTGCCATCAGAAACACAATCCATCATGGTTTTGGGTTCAATCCAATGAGCACCGGCATCGATGAGAACAGGTCTCAGAGCATGGTATGCAGTGCACTTCCGACCTTTTAATAAGCCTGCAGCTGCCAAGATCAATGGCCCATGGCAAATAGCAGCAATCAGCTTTCCTGAATCGGAAAATTGCCTCGCACAATTTAACACAGATTCATTCATGGCAAGATATTCTGGAGCCCTTCCTCCTGGTATAACAAGCGCATCATATTTGCTGAAATCAACTTCATCGAAAGTTGCATTGAGACTAAAGTTGTGCCCAGGCTTCTCAGTATAAGTCTACAGCAAGTAAAGTTCGAACAAACACATCAGAACTAAGGAAATGAATGGCCAAATTATGGATGTACTTTATTTGATCAGTTGGGCTGCACCCACCAAGTTTGTCAGAAGTTCTAAACACGGTTTTTATCAAAAAGGGAGCTCGCTAGACACATTATGAATGTAATACGATCATGGAATCATTATCACTATCAGTCTCACCACGACCACTATCATCACCAAGATCATCACTATTACATTCCTCCACTGCCATCGGAGCCAGCAGTAACACCAACATTACTACCTCCACCTCCAGCATCCATATCAGATGACAAGCAATTAATCAGAAAAACCCTCTAATTAGTTTCAGAAAAATCAAAATCTTAGATTTGAAATCTTCTTTAATCCAAGAAGATTTGTCTAACACAATGGGTTTTGCCCGCTAATATCTAGAGACTGACATACTCACATGCCCTGTACAATAATTTGCACATCCATACAAGACATAGATGGAGGTGTTACAAAGAAATATGTATTGCCAAGCACACAATGTTTTCGTTAACAATCATGAAATGGATATTTATATAATAACAAATTAACAAATACAAGGAAGGGGGGGACCTGATATCCATGATAGGCACCGGAGTCCTCAACTGTAGTGCGGCAATAATCTCCAGCTTTCTTTCCAGGACAAACAGCATCAACTGCCATTCCATAAGCCTGCAAGGCTTGAAATGGAACCATAGCCTGCAAAAACAATAACAAAACCCCATCACTTAAAGAAGAAAAACAACTTAAAAATGAGAAAGATAGATAAAAGCGGAAGGAACCCACCTCATAATCTTCCATGTAATCCCCACATAACAATAGAACTTTCTTCTGTGGCTTGCAATTAGCCATTGCGGATGCTAACAATGACGCTTGAGATTAGCTCTCTGTGTATTGCTATTTGAGTGATTATAAATTTATAAGTGCAGGAGAAACGTATTGTTCTTTAACTCTCTTTGTTAATGTTGACTCGATCTCGATGCACATTCTGACGAATAAAATAAAGAAAATGGGAGGGTTGTTATTAACGTAAACGACTTAAGAGAGAAAAAAGTTAATATATATATATATATATATATATATATATATATATATATATATAATTGTTGTGCTTAGCTCAATTGGTTTGTGGACGTGTCTTAGTCGAAGTTCCTGTTACATGGAGATTTGACCACCAATTATGCTAGCCGCCTCTCCTCGCCTATCTTGTCTCAACTTCAGACGCGGAGTTTTGAAAATGTTTGTTCAATTAATACATCCTATATAATTTTTATTGTAAATTTTTTATTAAAATATTTTTTATTTAAAAATAAATTAAAATAATATATTTTTTATTTTTAACACCAGTATATCAAAACAACATTAAAAACATCAAAAAATAATTTAAAAAATAATTTTAATTTTTTTTAAAAACACAGATATACTACAATATTAAAAAGGATATACCAACCCTTTAAAAATCTCCTCAAATATCAGTAAAATATTTTCATCCGCAACAACCTTATAATCTATTTGGAAACCATTTTCCCTCGAATTTTAAAATTCTCCTTTTATATTCTTATCTTATTTTAATATATTAATATTAAAAATAATCCTTTCAGATCAATCATACATCATTAATCATCGTGCTATTTCTTTACAGCCCCCTGCTCTATAACGTTCCTTATGCATCCTATATTGCGCTTGCGCTCCTTCCTCTTCTTCATGGCCACTATATTTTCTTTTTGGCCATATCCACACCTCTAGATCGCCATGGCAACGAGATATTCAAAGAACAGAGCCACCTGTTCAGCTGCGGATCAATACAAGACTTGTCATATCCTTTCTGGGCCAACAACCGAAGCCTGGACTGTGGATGTCAAGGATTCAAGATTTAGTGCCAAAACAATAACACTGTTATAGAGATCATGTCACAGAATTACAGCATTAATGTCAATCGACAAAGAGCTTCCTATTCGTACAGTAGTTCGAATGGATATGAAGAATGATGGTTTCCCTGAGCATCTTTTTAACATCACCCTCAGCAATACTCCCTTTGATTATGCTCCTTGGAGTATAAACCCTAGTTTTATATACGATTTCCCCCCTGAAAAGTAGAATCAAATACCCATGACCTCAAAATGCCCCATAAAAGTTACGACTGCCGGAGGTTTCTACATAGACAAACGGAACCGGCAACCACATATTCAATCATGTGGTAACAACATCCTACTTTCGATTCTTGCTGGCTTTGAGGTACTTTACAACCCTAAAGCAACAGTAAATTCAATGTTTTTTAAAGACCGGCCTGACTGCTGAAGTCACAATATATCTAATCGATCGTTTGTATAGATTATTTTTAAAATATTTTATTTTAAAATAATTTTTTTAAAAAAATTAGGTTGATTTATCATTTAAGTTAATTTAGAATGTATTTGGTAATTCAAATTGTTTTTACTTTTAAAAAATATAAATTAATATTTTTAGATATTTTTATGATTTTGATACGTTGATATTAAAATAAAAAAAATATTATATTAATATATTTTTAATTAAAAATACTTTTAAAAATATTATATAATACATTACTAAACACACACCTCATTCTAACCTCCATCTTATACATGGAATGACCCACAACTTCTATATAGGTTAAATATCCATGCTTGATCCAAAAACTTCTGGGTGGCGTTTGATATAAAGTTGTTGGGTAGATCTAACCTATAACATGAACATTAACCCATGATTAAATTCATGAGGCAATGGCGTGAAGTATTACTAAACACACATCTCATTCTAACCTCTGAAAATTTGTTTTTGGATTTGTTATAAGTTGAAAAGATAGCATATGGGTTTTTATTTATTTATGATTTGATTGAATTTCTCTTGGTATTGTATTATGATATAAATTAATTGTGGTTTGTTAGGGTGAAAAGATAGTGATTTTATATAGTAGTAAATAGTATTAATTGATTTTTTGTTGTTTGTTTGACGTGACTCGTGCATGATTATAATCCTATAGCAGAAGGCAGTTATTTTCTCGAGTTAATATAGATAAATTATTTCAGGAAAAAAATGATTTAGGACATTAAGTGTAGGACATTCGTCGGCAACCATTTAGTCATGTTTGCTAACATGACCGTCCAAGTTATCAATTATGTCAGGTTACATTAAGGAAGCTGGCGTGAGCATGTCATCAAAGTTGTTGACATGTTTGTCATCTTGGATGATCATGTTGGCAACCATGTTGATGTGGTAGATCATGTGTTGCGTATGATGTATTGTAGTCTTTGTCTCTTTGAAAATATTAAACATAATTTTCATGAGCAAGAAGCAACCGATTGGACAAAATCAAGTGATGCCAGTGTACTCTAAATGTCTCTCCAGTCTTGCTTTCTTACTTTTTGATGAACACATATGTTTCAAATTTGCTGATTTCTCTTCAACCAATGACTAGGCACTTTCATTTCACAAGTTGAGAGGCCAAACAGTTCGCTTCCTACTGTCATCGTGATTGGTGGTGGTATTTCAGGGCTTGCTGCTGCCCGAAGACTCCATGATGCATCTTTTAAGGTTAGCAAACTGTGAATATGTATTTATGCACCTAGTTATATGTTTGTCGGAATATGTGTATTCATATGCATCAATTGGCTAATAGGTGTTCTATTGTTTCAGGTGATCTTGCTGGAATCACGGGATAGACTTGGTGGCCGCATTCATACTGACCATTCATTTGGCTATCCTGTGGATTTGGGAGCATCATGGTATTTTTCCTTTCTCAGTCATATTTAATTTTATTGGAACCTTTTAATATTCTGCCTAATATCAAGTCGTTATAGATTTTGACTCATAATCCAGTAGTGTGATTGCCATGTTTTGTGGAATGAATGCACTTTACATGTGCTGACATTGGAAAGGTTGATCCATATGTTTGTTTGTTAGGGATGCTAATGCTCATTAATTGTGTGTTGAAAAAACAATTAACTTTTCATGGAGCTCAGGAAGAGATCTCTGTGCTCATGTGTCATTTGATTCCTTAACCACTCTTTACCATTGCTGTAATATGTGCTGGGTTGCCTTGATTTGATTTTTGTAAATGTGAAGCAAGACACAGATTGACTCCTCAATGTGTTAATTCTTTTTTCATGTTGCCTTCCAGGCTACATGGTGTTTGCAATGAGAATCCTTTGGCACCGCTGATACGAGGTCTGGGGCTTAAACTATACCGTACTAGTGGAGACAACTCTGTATTATATGACCATGATCTAGAGAGGTATGTCATTTGCCAGTTTTACTTTTACGTTCTCTGCAATTCACTTCAGACTTTGCATTAAGCAGACTTCTTCCTTCCTTCCTTTTCCTTTCAAGTAGAACAAACTGATTCTATTTTGTATGTATTAAAGTTGCATCGCTTAGAAAGTTATGAGCCACTATTCTGGTTCTTATTAATTTAGAGTCCAAACTTATCAAGAGGATTTGGGTTTTCCCTTTCAGTTACACCCTTTTGATAAGGAAGGACACAAAATTCCACAACAGATGGTCATCGAAGTTGGAGATGCATTCAAAAGAATTCTTGACGAGGTAGGATTTTCATACTAAATTATGTGACTGGAACTTTTCTTTATGATTAAAAATTCTCCTCCTAAAGCAAACTAAGTTCTTTCTGTACGCCTTTAGACTGAGAAAGTAAGAGATGAACACACAGATGACATGTCTGTTCTTCAAGCAATTTGGATTGTGTTGGATAGGCATCCAGAGTTAAGGTACGGGAAAAAGCACAGCTTGTAGCAAATACAAACTTTTGAATTTTTTTCAGCATGGAGTTTTGAGGGTTACTAATAAAACTCTTTTTTCCGCAGGCAAGAAGGACTTGCATATGAAGTGCTGCAATGGTACATCTGTAGAATGGAAGCTTGGTTTGCAGCAGATGCCGATATGATATCACTGGAATCTTGGGATCAGGCAAGTGGACTACTTGATTTTCTGCACCTCTCTAAAGTGTCTTGTCATTGTGCTGCAATGATTTCATGAACTATGCATAAGGATGTTTGTGCTTTAATGCATACTATTATGTCCACAACATTGCTATATGTCAAGAAATGCTTTGCCTTTATAAAATTGACTTGAAAAGAAGTTGTTTATCATTATGGGTTGACTTTAGATTCAGGAAAAAAATAAAATTGATTTGAGATGGTAGCAGCAAAGAAATTGGTGAATGTTTTTTGAGAATCGTAGATTGCAGAATTGGCTTGCTTTCCTATTAAATGTAATACGTTCTCTTCCTTATATGTTGCAAAATTCTATACAAAATCTGTACTTTGTTAAGGTCAATTTGAGTTTATCTTTAGATGAATGCTGACGTTGTTGAGGGTATTGCTTGACATGCAGGAGCAAGTTCTTTCTGGCGGTCATGGTCTTATGGTGCAAGGTTATGACCCTATAATAAAGGCTCTTGCAAAAGATATTGATATACGCCTGAATCACAGGTATACTTGCTCATTTCTTAATATTTGGATGTATCTTGTTTTCTGAATTGGAAGTTTTGTACAGTGCTTCCCGGTGAAATGATTTCATTCTTTAATGAATTGTGATTGAGTAGGGTTGCAAAAATATCCAACGGGCCTAATAAGGTGATGGTCACTGTAGAGGATGGTACAGGCTTTTTGCTGATGCAGCTATCATTACAGTACCCCTAGGGATTCTTAAAGCAAACTTAATTCATTTTGAGCCAAAGCTGCCACAGTGGAAGGTTGATGCAATTTCAGATCTTGGTTTTGGCAGTGAAAACAAGATTGCAATGCAATTTGATAGAGTATTTTGGCCAGATGTTGAACTCTTGGGTGTTGTTGCACCCACATCTTATGCTTGTGGTTATTTCTCAATCTCCACAAGGCAACTGGCCACCTGTTCTTGACTTCATGGCTGCCGGAAGGTTTGCTTGTGATCTTGAGAAGCTATCTGATGAGTCTGCTGCAAACTTTGTCATGTTGCAGCTGAAGAAAATGTTTCCTAATGCAACAGAACCGGTAAATTTCACATGGTTCTGCACTGCTCCTATTATCTCTTTCATGTTAGTTTTCTCAATTCAGTTCTCATGTCAAAGGTTATTAACTAATATCATTGGCTCTGCTGGAACAGGTTCAATATCTTGTAACAAGGTGGGGAACAGACCCAACTCACTCGGTTGCTACTCGTATGATCTATTGGAAAGCCTGGAGATTCATATGAGAGACTCCGTGCACCATTGGGCAATCTCTTCTTTGGAGGAGGAGAGGCGGTCAGCATGGAGGACCATCAAGGATCCGTGCACGGAGCATACTCGGCAGGAATCATGGCTGCCGAGAACTGTCAAGGACACTATTAGAGAGACTTGGCTACTTTGATAAGCTCCAGCTAGTTCCCTCTAGAGGTGAAATCCATGAAGCTGCATTTCCCCTCCAAATCTCAAGGATGTGAAATTATTCAGCCGGTGATGTCTGAACAAGATTTCATGACATTTACCCAAAGGTAAACGAGCATCATTCTCTGTGTTGGTGTTGCTAAACTTGAGATGCACATGTAACATGCTCTGCTCTCTGTGAACCTGTCCAAGAACCTTTCTGCCTTTTATTAATTATCTTCATCATGGAGTCTCTTAGGGGTGAGCAAAAAAACCGAAAGAAACGAGTAAACCGAAAAAAAAACAACCAAAAAAGCCGAACCGAAAAAAAAACCGATAAACCGATTATTTTTTTTTTTAAATTTTCGGTTTGGTTCGGTTTCGATTTACGAAACCGGAAACTGACAAAACCCCAACCGAACCGAACCGGTTTGGTTTAAGGGGTACTATAAATACGAAAAAAAAAACACTTTCTAATTTCTAAAACCTAATTAACCCTAGATTCTCTCCTCTCCAGCGACTCCTTACAGCCGCTCCCTCAATCCTCACAGCCGCACCTCACAATCCACACTCTCACTCACATAATCACAAAATCAAGTTAATCCATCTTCGATTCTTCATCCATATCCCTCTCTGGCTCTTCCATACCATCTTTTTCTTCAAAACAAACAACCTAGCCAGTAGCCAGTCAGCCACATCTCTCTCCCATACGGCCACGAGTCGCACGGCACACACCACACCGGCATACCGAATCTCCATAGTCCACATCTAGCGAACCAGTTCCTCCCTCTTTCACACCCAAACTTGAATCGCGTCCCAACTCACACCAGGTATGATTTTTTTCTGTCAATCTCTGTTTTTTTTTTTTAACATATGCTTTGTGATTCTATGTATTTTTTAGTATATCCTTACAAAAAAATCAATGTTTGAGCATTCTGTGTATTTTTTGTTGATTTTTATAACTATGCCATTTTTCCTATTATTTTTTCAAATTGTTTCTTGCTGTGTGACGAAAAAAACAAACTCTATGTTTGAAGGGAAAACATGATCAACCTGCGGGTTGGTTTGAGACCATAAAGTCTGTTATGCTGCTGCCTCAAGTTGCCTTTCACACCCGAAATTGAATCTTGTCCTAACTCGCACAGGTATGATTTCTTTTTTCTGTCAATCTCTGTTTTAATTTTTTTCCTTTTTATTTAGTTTCTTGGTTCTTTTAGTTTGTTTTTGTATTTTGTTTCCCTGTTCTTTGTCAATCATTTTGGGTTTGTTGCTGCAGTGTGTTACTCTGCTTTATGTGTATTTAATTTTTTTTCTTCAAAATTAGGGTGTATTAGTATCTGGGAGTTGCATAATGTTTTTCTTTTGTTGCTGTTTCCTGATTGTTTGTTGATTTCTCATCATATGTCTCTTCACAGCATTGAAATTGCTATTGGATTTTTCTGGTTGCCATCTTTACAGTTCAAGTTCTGGAAAAGCATTGTGTGATTTCCTCTTTCGTTTTGATGTTGCTTGGAAGGAAAAGATATAGATGTTGTGAAATTAGTTATGTTTGGCAGCATGTTTCATTTTGCACAGACATTGTTAGGATTGTCTTCAAAACTGGTTTCTATGACTAAGAATCTATTGCTTTTATAATACAGTATGTAAATTTGTTCTTATTGCATCTTGAAATAGACTGTTAATCAGAATTTCAAGGACAATTTGATGGTTGACAGATGGCAGTGAACTTAGGCAGTGAAGTAGTGAACTTAGGATTGGTTGGCACTTGGCAGTGAACTTAGGCAGTGAACTTAGGATTGGTTGGCAGTGAACTTAAGATTGACAGATGTTTTGGCTGATATTACTTTTCATTTTTTTTTTGCCTGACATTTAAGTTTCTATTATTTGATAATTTCTTTGAATTTTAGTACATTTAAGTCTATTATAAATTATGGGTTTTTTAACATGTTTTCATTATGTAATAACAGATGGAAACTACTCAAATTCAAAATGCTTCATTCACGGGCACTACACCAACATCAACCACTTCTCCAACTTCAAAAACTAACGCAGAATCAACCAATGCAGCTTCCACCACAGATACAAAAGGTAAACAACCTCAAGTCCTTGCATCTAGGAAAAGAAATGTTGAGGATAGAAAAAGTTACAAATTTGGGATCACTTTACAAAACTTGATGTTGATCCTAAAGCCCCTAGAGCTGAATGTAATTATTGTGGAAAACATTATGCATGTCACACTATTGTTAATGGCACAAGTAATATGTGGAGTCATTTAAAAGTGTGCAAGAAGTTTCCTTTTGTGGTTGATAAGAAACAAAAGGTTTTGGTGTTAGAACCTAAGATAAAGAAGGGTGAATTGGGAGAACAGAATGTGGGAAGTCTTAAGGCAATAGGTTATAATTATGATGAATGTAGACAAGCACTAGCAAAGATGGTTATAACTGATGAGTTGCCTTTTAATTTTGTGGAGGGTCGGGGATTTAAATTGTTTGCTATGACTATGCAACCTAGATTTGACATTCCTTCTCGTTTTACAATTATGAGAGATTGTTTGAAACTTTATATTGAAGAGAAGGATAGATTGAGGACATCTCTTAGGGATCAACGATTGTGCTTAACAACAGATACATGGACATCAATCCAGAATATTAACTATATGTGTTTAACAGCTCATTAGATTGATAATGACTGGAATTTGCATAAAAGAATTCTTAATTTTTGTCAAGTTTCCAATCATATGGGTGAGACAATTGGCCAAGTTATTGAGAATTGTTTGTTGGAGTGGGGAATTGATAAACTGTTGACTATTACATTAGACAATGCAAGCTCTAATAATGTGACCATTTCATATTTAAAGAATGTGATGAAAGATTGGCCAACTAATATATTGTCAAATGAGCACTTGCATGTTAGATGTTGTGCACATATTGTAAACCTCATTATGTGTGATGGCTTGAAAGAGATTAATGTTTCAGTTGTTAAGATTCAAAATGCAATTAGGTTTGTGAGATCTTCACCGTCGAGGCATCTTGCATTTAAGAAGTGTGCTGAAAAGTTGCATATAGAGTGTAAGAAATTATTGTGTTTAGATGTTGCAACTCGATGGAATTCAACATATCTTATGCTAGAAGCTGCTGAAAAGTTTGAAAATGTGTTTGTGAGGTTAGGTGAAAAAGAATCTAGGTATATGAGTTACTTTTTGGAGGTTGATTCAAAGGGGAATAAAAAAAACATAGGGCCACCTGGTTTGGAGGATTGGGAAAATGCAAGAACTTTGGTTAAGTTCTTAAAGATCTTTTATATGGTTACATTGAGATTTTCTGGCTCATTGCATGTCACATCAAATTCTTTCTTCAATGAATTGATTTATATGCATACAAACTTGTTGCAATTGTGTAAAAATAAAGATAGTATTTTAAGTGGAATGACGATGAATATGATGTCAAAGTTTGAGAAGTATTGGGGCTGTGAAGTAAATCAGAATTTTTTGTTATATATGGCTAATGTCTTAGATCCACGTTTGAAGTTGAAATATGTGAAATTTTGTTTTGGTGATTTGTATGATCATGACAAAGCACAATTGCTAACAAATAAGGTGAAAGATACTTTGGTGAGCTTGTATGAGTTTTATTTGAAAATTGATGAAGTGGTGGATAATAATAGACATAAACAGGATAGTGCTATTGATGATGTGGAGGTAGATGTTAACACTTTGGCTCGATTCAAAAGACATTTGTAGGAGGAGGATAGTGTGGAAAATAAAAATAAGGTTGAGAGGTATTTGATTGACGGTTGTGAAGATTCTAATGATGATAAGTTAGATATTTTGGGTTGGTGGAAAAGTAATGTTTGAAATATAAGACACTTTCAAAGGTTGCCCAACATGTTCTGGCTATTTCTATATCCACAGTGGCTTCTGAATCAGCATTTAGCACAGGTGGTCGTGTACTTGATCAATTTCGAAGTTCTCTATCTCCAGGAACTGTTCAAGCACTCATTTGTTGTCAAAATTGGTTGCATCATGGATCAATTTCAACTGATATTAGAAGCTTGATAAATGATCTTGAAACCTATGAAAACCTTGAGTCAGGTAATTTTTTTTTAATAAGCTTGCACCTTTTATTTTGTAGAATTTAGTGGAAAGTTATATTTAGTAACGGATGATAATTAGTTCAAAAGTTACTTTGATGGTAAAAAACTACTTTTTATTTTTACATATTCTAATTTATTTTATCATGTTATAATTTTTTATCTTGATTTTCAGGTTTTTGATGTCAATGGTATTACGGAATCAAAGTGCAATGTTCTTGTCATTTTGATGTGCTTTTTGATTGGGATGATGTGCACAATGAAGATTTATATTTTTTGCATGAAGTGTTTTATTTTTTATGGTAATGTTATTTGTTGTTTTTTTTTTAAGCCCTTTTGAAGGCAATGCTTTGTAATTTAAATTTTAATTTGGTGTGTGTTATTTAAACTTTGATGCATGAGGAGTCCAAACTCCAAAACACAATATTAGAAAGACTTGCAACATATTAAACACAATATTAGCACTAATAATTTAATATAAATGAATATTTAGTGACAAAAAATATTAAAAATATTATAGAATTTTGTAACAAAATTAGATAATATTTACATTAATTACAAGCCCATCAGAAAACCCATTAGAAAGCCCAAAAAAATCATAATACAGGTTTTCCGGTTTTTCTGTTAAAAAACCCGAACCGAACCGAAACCGGTCGGTTTGAACCGGTTTTGGTTTGAATTTTTAAGTTTTAAAAAATTTGATTTTGGTTAGTTTTTTAGTAAAAAACCGGACCGAACCGGTTTTGCTCACCCCTCTCTTTAGCTGTTTAACCAGTTTTTTTTTGTCTCATTAGTATTTATTACGCTATTGAAATAAAATAATTTGCTAGTATAATTATTATTTTCTTTTATTAATATCTATTACATAATAATAATAATAATAATAATAATAATAATTTTGTTGTTCTAATGTCATTCTTTTAATAAAAGTAAAAAACCATTACCACTAACATAAAAAAATCTTAGATGTTGTAAAATAAAGATAAGAAGGGTAAGGGTCTAATTAAAACTTTGGTTTCTCATCAAATGGGGTGGGTTAACCTCATGCACCTCAACTTGGCTCTTTACTTGACATTGGTTGAGTTGAACTATTGTGATCTAACAAGTACAAATGTGAATGTGACCTTACCAATTTAAAGGGTACAAATGTGAATGTGAACAACCAATTTAAAGGGTACGAATGTGACCTGAATTTTACCTGAATTGACATGATTAAAATTAACTAAATTTTTTTATAAATATTGTTATTTTAATTAATTTTTTAAATTTAAAATGATATTATCTTGTGTGGATATGAGTCTCAAGTATAGTCTAGCTGGCTTGATTTACCAGACCAAAACTTGATTTTTTAAAAAAAATTAAATGATAATGAGAAAAAAAATATTAGAAAGATGATATTTTGGATATACCTAGGTCAAACAAAGTTAATCCACCCAACTTGCGACTCATGTCATAGCTCTTATCGAGTTGAACAACCTTATCTTTTAGAGTCTATGTTTTGGTTTAATTGAATAATTAACAATATAAAAAATAAAATGTGTCAAAACCCGATATGCTTTTGTTTTTTAAAAAATAGTAACGTCTAGAAAAAATATTAGAAAGATGATATCTTGGATAGATCTAGGTTAAACCGAGTTAATCCACTCAACCCATGATCTTGATCATAACCCTTACTAGGTTGAATAACCTTGTCTTTTGAGCTATTTCTTGTTTAATTGAATGATTAATAATCTAAAAAAATAAAAGGGAGGGTTTTAATCAAAATTTAGATTAAAAAAACAAACACAAACTACAAAAAAAGAAGAAGGAGAGTTTGAATAAAAATTGTAAAGGAAAAAACAAAAAAATAAGGCTAGTTACTTTTAGGTCTGCTTTGTCAGACCTACCTACATGCCTGACAAGAAAACCAAGTCCAAACATTTGAGTTATTATTATTTTTTGTTTCTTTTAAAGGGTGAAAGACATGTCATCAACCCTTTTTTATCTTAACAAATAACACGTCATATGTAGAAGTAAATTATGCGTTATTTGAATGAATCCAAATTTTGGTCATCATTGCTGAGGTTAAATAATTAGGGCTCAAATTTTTGAACCCTAGAAATTCATTTTCCAACCAATATTTCATCTAAAAACTTTCTATAAAACAATGTAGAGACCTTGAAAAATCCATTTTAGGCAAGATTGAAAAAAATGTATTAATATTATCAAACCAGGGATCAAAATAAAAACAAAATAAAGTTTTGGATCAAAACATGTGTTTTCAAAACTAAATGGACCGAAAAGAAACTTTGACAAAAAAAAAGAGGGACTGTTTTTTTCCCTATACCAGAGCTGCCATTTTAATTGTTATTCAATATTGGTACCCTAGCTTCTAATCCAATTAGAACCATAAAATTAATTTGATTTCCGCAATATCAAGTCGCAACCTAAAGTCAAAATGTCTTGTCAAGACCACTGTAGCCTAACAGAAGGCAAGCAGGATCAACGTAGAACACAAATACCTAAATTCACTTAATATCAAAGGACTCAATCAAAAAAATAAAAACCTAAAAAAAAATAAAAAATAGAAGGAAAAAAACACTGTTCTAGTGATATGTGAGTATAGCTACAATTGCCAAATCTTTGAGGTGTTTTGTAATATTTAAAAAATACTAGCACTTGTAGATGCAGAAATATTCCATTTTATTTCCATTGACTTGAAAATCTTTTAAAGACGCCGGCTGTTGTTTGTGAATGGAGGGGAGTTGTTCCTCCCTTGTCCCTGCCATCGGATTTGGTATGGGTTCACGTATTTTCATATATTTTTTTATAATTAGAATATAACAGTTTATACTCACTAAAATATAAAATACAATGCCAAATGAGGCCATCCACTTAAACATTAAAGCAGGGTCATCAAGGGCTTTGAATCCGGATGTTATTTGATAGACATACATGAACAGGTAGTATTATTGCAACAGCACAGCTAGAATGACACTCGGATACCAAGTAAGGCCATCAGCTGAGACATAAACTGAGGGTGCCCTGGCCATGCAACTCCGGTAACCAGGTTTCGTCGGTTGTAGCAACGATCGATTGGATCCGGTTCTAGCCATGTTGCCCCTCCCAAGACGACGTTCAGCTTCACAGCAGGGTATGCGGTGCACTTTCTTCCCTGCAGCAACATGATTCACATATACAAGAATAAGGATGGCAGGTGTGAAGAAAATGATTACTTGTGTGATTCTATGAAAGTGAAAGAAAACATTGGATACTACCTTGAGAACTCCCGCAGCAGCTAGGATCTGCTGCCCGTGACAAATAGAGGCAAACTGGCTTCTTTGATTGCATGAATTTCTTCACCAAGGCAATCACTGTCTCATCCAGTGCCAAATATTCTGGAGACCGGCCTCCAGGGATGACGAGAGCGTCGTAACTCGAGGCATCCAAGCCTTCATAGGAAGCTGTTAGAATGAAATTATGGCCTGGCTTCTCAGTGTATGTTTGGTCACCTTCAAAGTCATGGACTGCAGTCGGGCAGAAATCCCCAGCCTTCTTCTTGGGGCAAACTGCATCAACGTGGCACCCAAGAGCTTGAAGGGATTGAAGAGGAACAGTAACCTCATAATCTTCCATGAAATCCTGAAAGCAAGAATAAGAGAATAAATACTTCTTAGTAAACAAGAAAAAACACTTGTTTCTTCGAGCTTGATGATAGTAACCAGAGTCAAATAATTTTTGTATTAGAACTTACCCCACAGAGAAACAGGATCCTTTTATCTGAACCAGCTATCTTGCCTCCCAGTGCCTTCACAACAAGCTGGATGTACTCAGGATGCGCCTTATATATAACTCCAGTAATGAGATTGCCATCAGAAACACAATCCATCATGGTTTTGGGTTCAATCCAATGAGCACCGGCATCGATGAGAACAGGTCTCAGAGCATGGTATGCAGTGCACTTCCGACCTTTTAATAAGCCTGCAGCTGCCAAGATCAATGGCCCATGGCAAATAGCAGCAATCAGCTTTCCTGAATCGGAAAATTGCCTCGCACAATTTAACACAGATTCATTCATGGCAAGATATTCTGGAGCCCTTCCTCCTGGTATAACAAGCGCATCATATTTGCTGAAATCAACTTCATCGAAAGTTGCATTGAGACTAAAGTTGTGCCCAGGCTTCTCAGTATAAGTCTACAGCAAGTAAAGTTCGAACAAACACATCAGAACTAAGGAAATGAATGGCCAAATTATGGATGTACTTTATTTGATCAGTTGGGCTGCACCCACCAAGTTTGTCAGAAGTTCTAAACACGGTTTTTATCAAAAAGGGAGCTCGCTAGACACATTATGAATGTAATACGATCATGGAATCATTATCACTATCAGTCTCACCACGACCACTATCATCACCAAGATCATCACTATTACATTCCTCCACTGCCATCGGAGCCAGCAGTAACACCAACATTACTACCTCCACCTCCAGCATCCATATCAGATGACAAGCAATTAATCAGAAAAACCCTCTAATTAGTTTCAGAAAAATCAAAATCTTAGATTTGAAATCTTCTTTAATCCAAGAAGATTTGTCTAACACAATGGGTTTTGCCCGCTAATATCTAGAGACTGACATACTCACATGCCCTGTACAATAATTTGCACATCCATACAAGACATAGATGGAGTTGTTACAAAGAAATATGTATTGCCAAGCACACAATGTTTTCGTTAACAATCATGAAATGGATATTTATATAATAACAAATTAACAAATACAAGGAAGGGGGGGACCTGATATCCATGATAGGCACCGGAGTCCTCAACTGTAGTGCGGCAATAATCTCCAGCTTTCTTTCCAGGACAAACAGCATCAACTGCCATTCCAT
Source organism: Populus simonii (assembly GCA_007827005.2). Classification (NCBI taxonomy): domain Eukaryota; kingdom Viridiplantae; phylum Streptophyta; class Magnoliopsida; order Malpighiales; family Salicaceae; genus Populus; species Populus simonii. Next base: position 46,385,909 of record CM017464.2, on the reverse strand, counting down.
AAGCCTGCAAGGCTTGAAATGGAACCATAGCCTGCAAAAACAATAACAAAACCCCATCACTTAAAGAAGAAAAACAACTTAAAAATGAGAAAGATAGATAAAAGCGGAAGGAACCCACCTCATAATCTTCCATGTAATCCCCACATAACAATAGAACTTTCTTCTGTGGCTTGCAATTAGCCATTGCGGATGCTAACAATGACGCTTGAGATTAGCTCTCTGTGTATTGCTATTTGAGTGATTATAAATTTATAAGTGCAGGAGAAACGTATTGTTCTTTAACTCTCTTTGTTAATGTTGACTCGATCTCGATGCACATTCTGACGAATAAAATAAAGAAAATGGGAGGGTTGTTATTAACGTAAACGACTTAAGAGAGAAAAAAGTTAATATATATATATATATATATATATATATATATATATATATATATATAATTGTTGTGCTTAGCTCAATTGGTTTGTGGACGTGTCTTAGTCGAAGTTCCTGTTACATGGAGATTTGACCACCAATTATGCTAGCCGCCTCTCCTCGCCTATCTTGTCTCAACTTCAGACGCGGAGTTTTGAAAATGTTTGTTCAATTAATACATCCTATATAATTTTTATTGTAAATTTTTTATTAAAATATTTTTTATTTAGAAATATATTTAAATAATATATTTTTATTTTTAAAATTTTATTTTTATACCAGTATATCAAAACGATAAAAAAATATTAAAAATATTTTTTTAAAAAAATATTTTTTTAATGTATTTTTAAATAAATAGTACTTTGAATCACAATCGCTATCACAATCCTAAACCTACCACCGTTAAAGATTATGATGCTCTGACTAACTAGAACATCTTTGCACGCAATTTCAAGGCCATAGTTTTGGCAAACATTAGTACTCTATTTCTTGCAATCAGATTTTCCTCCTTTTGAGTTCTCAGAGGTATCTCTACTCATATGGTGTCCTAAGATTGCTTGAATTCATTTTGGCTTCCACTGCCTAAATTTGGATCTGATTCTTGCTATTGTGATGACTTTGATCTGTTGCTGCTCTAATTGCTTTGTGGGGTTTAATACCGAACTCATTTTTTAGATTCAAGATTTCCAGTGTTAATTGTTTGATCCTTGCCAGTTCAATTTGAAGCTCCTCTTCATGTATGCACTGCACTTTGGTGTCGGTCTGAATGGACAACATAAACTGACCACTGCAGATGTTGCGCTAAAATTATAGTTGATCGCTACTGTTCACTCTAAAATTTGTCGTCTGTAAAGCCATATCATTCTGAAAACTTGTCGAAGACACTATTTCTTGATGATGAATGATGGAATGATTGAATTGTCTCGTATATACACCAAGATTCATCTAAGAAATCGGCAAGAAATTCCCATCCACGGAAATTCATATGGGGAAAGTGAATAAAATCTTGGTCTCTCTTTCTGTTATTTTCTTTTAGAAAAATTCATTAGGTTGCTTGCTTGCTGCAGTTGAATGCTTGATTTTCCAAATGAACACCTTCTCTGTTAATCTCCTATATCTTCGAAATAATCCTTTTCTTTGAAGAGCTCAATCATACATCATTAATCATCGTGCTATTTCTTTACAGCCCCCTGCTCTAAAACGTTCCTTATGCATCCTATATTGCGCTCGCGCTCGCGCTCGCGCTCCTTCCTCTTCTTCTTGGCCACAATATTTGTCATTTCGGCCATATCCACACCTCTAGATCGCCATGGCAACGAGAGATTTAAAGAACGTAGCCACCTGTTCAGCTGCGGATCAATACAAGACTTGTCATATCCTTTCTGGGCCAACAACCGAAGCCTGGACTGTGGACGTCAAGGATTCAAGATTTAGTGCCAAAACAATAACACTGTTATAGACACTACTAAAAAAAAATGAGCTTATTAGTTTTGAAAGGGATATGATAGGGAGAGATAATATATATGTTTGTGGAAAATGACGCATGACAGGGATAGGTAGAATTGAAAGGGACATATGGGTTTGGCTCTTGAAAAGGAATAGATAGGGAGAGATATGGGTTAATTAGTTTTTTGGAGAATTATAGAAAGGGACACAATGAATGTGGTTGGTGTTGCGGTAGGTGTTGTTGTTGTCGTTTGAAAAAAGTTGTTTTTATAAAAAGTACTTTTAGTTGAGATTGATTTAAAAAAATAGGTGTTTGGTTAATACTGTGGTTGAAATTGAGGTTAAACGAAAAGCAGTTTAATGTGTTTGGTTAATAATGCTTTTGAAATTGAGGCTATAAAATAATTTTAAAAAATATATATTATTATTGATGGTTTTTAATTTAAATATTGTAGATTTAACTATTGTTATTACATCATGAAATAAATAATACTTTATATAAAATATTTTTTATTGTTCCATTAAACTATCTACAATTCCATCACGTATGAAATACATCCGACAAAGAATACAGTTTTTTAGTTTCTTAAGCGCACAACAACATCAGGTAAAATATAATCAGGAACAAAATTGGGATTGCGATCAAATTCTGCAAATGATACGTCATCAAGCGATCTCTGTCTAATTTATGTAGTGTCATTGAATAATGTTAAACACTAGTTTTTTGAATAAAACACAATTAAAAAATAAAAAATAATTTTTATTTTTTATTTTACTTGGTCGGACCTGGTTCAATGCATTTTGAGTTTTGAACCGGAACCGGTCGGGTCGGAACAGTGTAGCTAGTTAATTAATTAGCATGAAAAGTGTATACTACACTGCTAATTAATTGGCGTGAACAGTGTATGCTACACTGTTCACGCTAACTAATTGGCATGAACAGTGCGCAATAAGCAACATTTTGCTGCCTTTTCTTTTCCTGTGTCTCAAACGTAAATTTACGTGGGACCCATACACAGTAAACTGTGTTTTATTCTTAACCAAACAGGTTGCATCTGCGTTTTAAATAAAACGCAGACGCAACCTCGTTAACAAATGGACTCAATATTGGGTTCTTCTGGAGAATGAAGAAAGTTTGCAGCTATGGGGTTCTCCTTTTGTTGTTTTCAAGGTATAGATATATAGACCAATAAAAAAACAACACGTGCTTATTATTATTATTATTTTATAAAAATCAAAATTTAATCTTTTTATATCAGCAATTATATTAGTAACGGCAAATCCGTTGCTGATTCTTAATATATTAATTTATTTTTCAGTATCTGATTTTTCGTTGCTGAATCTATTATTAATATTAAAAAATTAATATATATTTAATCCATTATTACTAATCTATTAATAAAATTACATTTAAATTATTCTGATACTAACATCCTATGCTAATTAGTAATTACCCTCCTTTTTAGTAGTGAGAGATCATGTCACAGAATTACAGCATTAATGTCAATCGACAAAGAGCTTCCTATTCGTACAGTAGTTCGAATGGATATGAAGGATGATGGTTGCCCTGAGCATCTTTTTAACATCACCCTCAGCAATACTCCCTTTGATTATGCTCCTTGGAGTATAAACCCTAGTTTTATATACGATTTCCCCCCTGAAAAGTAGAATCAAATACCCATGACCTCAAAATGCCCCATAAAAGTTACGACTGCCGGAGGTTTCTACATAGACAAACGGAACCGGCAACCACATATTCAATCATGTGGTAACAACATCCTAGTTTCGATTCTTGCTGGCGGCTTTGAGGAACTTTACAACCCTAAAGCAACAGTAAAGATAGGTCTTGAATCGGACTACAAAGTTGACCGGAAACCTCACTCGTTATGTACCACAACAAGAGATGGACAATGTGGACATTATCCGTGTAGTATTTAGAGTTTACATTTTGATCAGAAAACTTCATTCTTTCACCTTTCAATCTTTGACTGTTGAGAGAGAAGAGAGGCACTGAAGATGAAAATAAAGAGAGAAAGCTTTATATCGGTGATGAAAATCGATTGGTACTGTTAATGAGTTTTTCTTGAATAAATGAGTCTAATGAAAGTGATTTAAATCTTACAAAAAAAACATAAACAAGGAAAGGAAGTTTTAATTAAAGAAAAACTTGGCAAAAATTCACAATAAAAATCTATTTGCTTGATACTATGGCGTGTTGATCATATTTTTTTGAAGGAAAAGAAAGATCTTATCCATGTCAAAGATGCATGCATGCATGGTTCCTGCTTTATCATGAAAATAATTAGGATGATTCTAATCAACTGAAAACGGGGGCAAAATTAGGATTTTGAAAATTAAGGGTACCAGAATGAAAATATATTAGAATACATTTAAAAATAAAATAAACTAGTAATGAGTATAGAAAATTACAATTACAAAAAAAAGCCAGTGGTTTTACTGGACAAGAAGTTATTGTGCACGCTCTCTATTTTCATTATGAATTACAATAGTGCCATTTTTCTTTTTGTAAAACCTAGTTGAAACTTGTCTAGAAAACATAAATGGGCTTATACAAGTAAGAGGTGAGAATGAAAGTCTAGTAAATTAAGTAAATTAAGTAGGACTAAACTAGAAACATGAGGGATAATTTTAAAATTATTATAAAGTGAAGGATTAAAATGTAAAAAAAAAGAGAGAAAAGTTTAGCCTCTCTCTTAAAAGAGGGCTGGCGGTGTGAAGAAAAGAAAAACTCCATCTTATCATATTGAATGGACTAACCGTTTGTTCTGTGGTTACTTCTGCTTTTAAAGCAAACCATGGAAAAACAAATGTTTGGTAATTAATAAAACTCAATTTACTGTTTATGGGCCCTATTAATATCTGCGTTGAAAACACAGGATCACTGAAAGCAGCACAATACTGCTTTCAGTTGTGGAGAGTGTCTCCACTGTTCACGTGAACAGTGGAACCTGTCTCTATTGTTCCGGTCGGACACTACATAAATTAGACGGAGATCGCTTGATTGATCGCAATCCCAATTTTGTTCCTGATTATATTTTACCTGATGTTGTTGCGCACTTAAAAAACCAAGGAAACTGTAGTCCTTGTCAGATGTATTTCATACGTGATGGAATTGTAGATAGTTTAATTGAACAATAAAAAATATTTTATATAAAGTATTATTTATTTCATGATGTAATAACAATAGTTAAATCTATAATATTTAAATTAAAAACCATCAATATTAATATATATTTTTTAAAATTATTTTATAACCTTAATTTCAAAAACATTCTTAACCAAAGACATTAAACTACTTTTTGTTCAACTTCAATTTCAACCACAGTTTTAACCAAACATACATAAATATTAAACCAACTTCAACCAAAAATACTTTTTATAAAATAATTTTTTTCAAACCACAACCATAAAAGCTACCACAATAATGAACACACTTTACCCATCAAACTCAATTGATGCATTTTGTTTTTGGACTTTTAAAAAGAATTTTAAAAATAATTTTATTTTTTTGTTTTAAATTAATATTTTTTAATATTTTCAAATATTTTAATATGCTAAAATTAAAAATAATTTTTTTAAAATAAAAAAATATTATTTTAATATATTTTAAATTTTTATTTTTTTTTAAAAAAACTCAACATCATGTTCCAAAACAACCCGCCGTGACACTGCAAAAAAAAACCTTTGTGCCAATACAAGGTAAACTTCCCAGTAACTATCATTTCAAGTGATGAAAAGGCCGGCTGGTCAAAAATTGTCTGTGGCAGAAAAACTCCAATAATCAACTCAAACTCACCCTCTCATAACCTTCATTATACTGATTCCCTCTTCACCCTCCTCCCCCATAATTTATTCACCACCGTGTCTCTTCCTCTATCTCCTCCACAAAATCAAGATTCCTAAATGAACCATAACTTCTTTTTAACATCCTTTTCTCCAATAATAAGTCTCTTTGTTGTCTCTTTGTTCCTCCTGGAAAAGAAAGCCTCATGTACAGACCCTCAGTTCCTAGCTTGCAATCCCGAAAGCTGTGGCGATGGCCAAAACATAAACTTCCCATTTTACATCCAGAACAAGCAAGAACCCTCCTGTGGCTACCCTGGATTCAGTCTCTCTTGCAATAACAAAGGCAAGCCAGTCCTTAAACTGTCCAATAATGAGTATATCATCCACGAAATCTACTACCAAAACCAGTCTCTTCGTGTCTCAAATGCAGCTGTTTTTGGGAAAAGCACCTCCTGTATTCCTCAAATACAAAACATGTCTCTAGCTGATGACAGGTTCCATTTACCTTCTAACAGAGCAAGCCTCTTCTTGCTTTACAATTGCAACTCAACACTGCTAGCAAATGATAGTGAACTTCTGAATTACAAGGTTGATTGTTTTGGGGAGAATGGAACTGTTTCAACTCTAGCAATGCTTGATGATGATCCTCTGTTGGGTCCTGCATCGGACAAGTGTGAAACTGGAGCTGTGGCACCTGTGGATGTGTATAGAGGAGAGAATGTTGGGAGTGAAAGGATGCTATTGTTAGAAAGAGGGTTTGTGTTGAATTGGATAGCAAGTAATTGTAGCATCTGTGAAGGGAGTGGTGGCAAGTGTGGATTTGATAACGCCACATACCATTTCAAATGTTTCTGTCCTGATAGACCTCATTCTCGGTCTTGTACTTCCGGTGAGTCATTTTAATTTTTTCTTTTTTCCTGTCTTGAAATTTTGTTAATGTTATTTTATGGCATAGAGCCATTGCCCACTTGTTTGCCTTGGCTAAAAAGTTGCTAGTTGTGTGTTACGCTGGGATCGTTATGTCCACACAACCATGATAAAAAATAAATAAACTCTCTTCCTTCCACTGTCTAGAAGAGGTCCATATTGCTAGGCTAGCAAAGTCTTCGATGAACAGTGGCACACACCACTAACAAACTGGCAGTAGGTACTGGGTGGTTTAGGCAAAGAGTCTTCGATGAAAAATGGGGAGATAGCTACTTTCATGCATGTATAGAAACTTGATTTTTTAATATTTATACAATTTGATTTGTATCGTTTTCTGAATGATTCTTCAGGAATAGAACTGGTTCTGTTTCAATGAATTTAGATCAGGAAATTAACTTGCAGCCGTCTGTTTTTTCTTCTGCATTGCTTCAGCTCTTATTATTCGAACATAACATTATATCCTGTCAACTATGATGCAGGGAATGACAATATGGGACGAAAGCTTATAATAGGTAACAGAATAATATATCCTTTTTATGCTTTTATGTTCCTTCACTATCTTCACTTGAATTCGACTGTCGTATGCTTTTCTCCATGCCTGTCCATCATCAAGTTGTAGGAACAGGAGGCCAAGCTATAATGATAATTCTGTTGCCATTATGCATTTCCCTTTTCTGATTAAAAGCAGAGTTCTCTCTTTCAGTGAACTGAACAAGCCAATCATTGTTTTCATCCCTCGCATTATTTTCTTCAACCAAAAAACCTGACCAAGACGGACACTATATCTCCCAACTGAAACTGTTCTCCTCCTTCTCCAATCTGTTAAACAAGCATAGTACAAAGTGTTTAGCAGCACATGTGCATACAAGACATGCTTTACCAAACTTTCCTTCACTGTGAGAGGTTGAAACCTCTTCAAAAATAGTTTAAATGACTCATTCTTAGACTGCATTATTTTCCTTCCTCATCTCCTTTCTTTACTGCAGCTGCCTCAGCTGCCGGCTTTGGAGTTCTAATAATTACAATCTGCTGCGTCATCATCAGAAAGTTCTCACCCGTCAACTTCCTTTCCTGTTTGAGAAAAACCAGAGGAAGTCGAAGTATAGAGGTTTTTCTGAGGAACTATGGAACCTTGGCACCAAAAAGATACAGTTATTCAGAACTTAAGAAAATGACCAAAACCTTCAAAGAGAAACTAGGCCAAGGAGGCTATGGAAGTGTTTTCAAAGGCAATTTACCTGATGGTCGTCTTGTTGCTGTTAAAGTCTTGAAAAAATCAAAGAGTAATGGAGAAGAATTTGTCAACGAAGTTTCAAGCATCAGCCAGACTTCCCACGTCAACATTGTTACTCTTCTGGGGTTCTGTTTTGAGGGTTCCAAACGAGCTTTAATCTATGAATTCATGTCTAATGGGTCACTTGACAAGCACATATATGAAGAAAATCTCTCGAAGGCAGATCGCCAATTGGGGTGGGAAACACTATACCAAATTGCAGTTGGCATTGCTCGAGGATTAGAATACCTGCACAGAGGTTGCAACACAAGGATTTTACATTTCGACATCAAGCCTCATAATATTCTTCTAGATGAAAACTTCTGTCCTAAAATTTCTGATTTCGGCCTGGCTAAAATATGCCCCAGAAAAGAGAGTATCGTATCGATGATGGGTGCAAGAGGAACTATTGGATACATTGCCCCCGAAGTATTTTGTCGAAATTTTGGAGGGGTCTCTCACAAATCTGATGTTTATAGCTACGGGATGCTAGTATTAGAAATGATTGGAGGGAGAAAAAACTTCTGCGTCGGAGCTGGTAATACCAGTGACATCTATTTTCCATATTTGATATACAAGCGTCTTGAACTAGGTGAAGAACTTGGACTTCGAGGGACGGGCAATAAAGTGGAAGAGCAAATTGCAAGAAAAATGATTTTGGCAAGCTTGTGGTGCATACAAACTGATCCCTCAAATCGGCCACCCATGTCTCGAGTGGTAGAAATGCTGCAAGGAAGCCTCGAGTCCTTGCCAATCCCACCGAGACCGATCTTGTCTTCCCCTCCAAGATCTCCTCGTGGATCAATTTCAGATTCCTCGAGCACCGCTATCATAATCCATGACCTTTAAGTTTTAAATACGCATCGCGTCTTCCTTGCACCAGGCCATGAAGCATTGTACCAAAAATGTCTTGGGAAACTCCATGGCCTGAGCTAGTCAATGTAGCATATTGCTCTCGAAGACTCTCTGCTGTTTGCACAATTAAGATGCAGAAAATCCGTTCCTACTTTTTTCAATTTGTGTGTTGGCACGTTGGCGATTTGAGTTCTAAATACAGACTTCAAACAAAATCTTCTAGCTTTACTCTACTCTCAAAATGGGAGGGCTAGAAGAAGTGTGATCAGTTTCAGCACATTTTTTGCATCAGCAAGACCAACAGTTGCCCCCAACTTGTATTCATTACACAAAAACAAATGTTGTTCTTGCAGACTTTGTTTTTCTTAATACATCATATTAATATTGTCGATGTGTTCTTAAAATCATCTAAGAAGAAACTTGATCTCGATTGACATGCAAGCTAGCACGAGGATTCCTTTCCCGTAAAAAAAATCAAAAATCAAAATTTATATACTATATTACCAAAATTAATAAAAACATAAAAAAATTAATTCCTTAATTTCAATTGAGTTCCCAGACGTCTCCAAATACTCAAAATGCTTCACACCTCTCTCAACTTTTCCCCAACAGAGGAATCGTTTATTTTTTGCAATTGCACCTGACTTATGTACTTAAGGGATGTTTGAGAGTATAATAACGGTTGTTTTTAAAAATATTTTTATTTGAAAATATATTAAAATAATATTTTTATTATTTTTTAAAAATTATTTTTGATATCAGCATGTCAAAACTATCTAAAAATAAAAAAAATTAATTTAAATAACAAAATAATTTTTTTTAAAATATTTTTAAAATACAAAAACAAATAAACTTTTAATATGTAACCTATCTATGCATCTCCTCCATGAATGGTAGAGCACTTGCATCCACCTCAGGACTCCAGTTCTCTAATTTGATCACACATGTATCATAAGATTATTCCCAACTGATACTAATTAATACAAATAAATCCTTTTGTTTTCCTATTAATAATTTTGATACAATTTTTTCACATCGAACTTAATTTTAATATCAAATAACACACTGTTGGTTTACACTTTTAAGAACTATTTCTTTTTTTTTCTCCTTCCAAATTTTTAAGCTGCGTTTGAAAATATAGTATCGTTTACGGTTCAAAGTGTTTTTCATTTAGAAATATATAAAAATAACATTATTTTATTTTTTTAAAATCATTTTTGACATCAGCATTTCAAAAAGATCTGAAAATATAAAAAATTAATTTTTAAATTTTAATAAAGCACAGTTTGAATCACGTTTCCAAACAAGACCTTAATAAAGAAAGCAACAAGTCTCTTTTTTTTTTTTTTTACATTTAAAGATGAAGTTTGCATCCGAGTGTTATGAGTATAGTTAGAACATGTTAAAGATTATGATAATTATGGTAATGATTGTTTTTTTAAATAATTTTTATTAAAAAATATATTAAAATAATGATTTTTATCTTTTAAAACAATTTAAAAACATTAAAAATAAAAATTCCAACAGACCCTTTGTTGTGCTCCTTAATAAATGATGAAACATGTTTTTTTTCTACCTTATTTTTTTGACATTGAAAGATGAAGTCTACATTAGAGTGTTGCGAGAATAGTTATAACATGTTATAATAGTGGTTACATTTTAAAATTTTTTTATTTAAAAATATATTTTTTATTTTTAAAATTTATTTTTCACATCAGTATAATAGCTAAAATGACACCCCAAAAAAAAAAAATTAAAATTTCTAAAACAATGTTTTCAACAAAATAACAAACATACCCTTAGTACGATAATATATAACAGCTGAAATGAGACCCGGGCACCAAGCAAGCACATCAACTGAGAGATGAGCTGAATGTTTCTCCATTTTTTTACATTCTAAGTAAATATAATATAGATGTGTACATGTCCTGATCAGTAATGCTTGCATTTTAATGATATTTTTTTTTATTTGAGGAAAAAAACTTATTTTTAATTGATCAACAAATTAATTTAAATATATTATTCGTTTTTTTATTTAATATGTTTTCTATTTTAAGAATTTTAGTGGAATATGTGAGAGTTCTATGATATTTTGGAAGAAAAAAAAAAAAAGGGGGAAAACAAGAAAATTTGAAGGATAGAAATAAAAATAGAAATATCTATGAGCCTTTATGTTAACAAACGAGGGATTAAATTGAAACTTTCGCGGCTTTCATTCGAGTTCAATATTGAGAATTGTTTATCTGTAAGGTTTAAATATAAAATAATATAAATTATAGGGACTAAATAAAACTTTACCAGCACACTACAAATAGAGAAGACAGTCCTCACAGTACATTCTTCTCTCCAGCAGCTGCAAAAGCTAAACGACCATGGAAACCGCCACCGCGCGCAGCAACAACCCTAAACGGAAACGCGACGCCACCTCTCCTACTCCACCATACTCCAACGGCGAAATCACTACCGAAGAAATCGACCTCTCTCTCCTCGACGCAATAGAAAAATCCCAATCCTTGTCAAAGTCCCAACCCATAGAAACCCTAGATCCCAAAACCCTAAAAAAACTAATCCTCTCCTTCGAACGCAAATACAAAGAAAACATCGAGTCCCGCCTCAAATACCCTGACCAGCCAGAAAAATTCGCCGATTCCGAAATTGACCTCCATAACGAGCTCCACAAACTCAAAATACTCTCCTCTGCACCGGAACTTTACCCCGATTTAATAAACCTCAACACCATTCCTTCCGTTTTATCCCTATTATCACATGAAAATACCGATATTGCCATCGATGTTATTCAGTTATTACAAGACCTAACCGACGAGGATGTAGTAGAAATGAGCAACGAGAACGAAGAGGAGTCCATGAAGGCTCTGGTTAACACGCTTATCGAGAACAATGTGTTGGAATTGTTAGTGCAGAATTTGCAGAGGTTGTCGGATTCCGATGATCAGGACGAAATGGCGGCGGTTTATAACACGTTGGCGACGGTGGAGAACATGATTGAGGTGGAGCCGAAGGTGGCGGAGATGATTTGTGAGAAAACGAGGGTTTTGAAGTGGTTGTTGGGGAAGTTGAAGGTGAGGGAGTTTGATAGTAATAAGCAGTATGCGGCGGAGATTTTGTCGATTTTGTTGCAGAATAGTGAGGCGAATCAGAAGAAATTGGGGCAAATGAACGGGGTTGATGTGGTTTTGCAGGCGGTTGCGATGTATAAGAGTAAGGACCCGAAGAGTGGGGATGAGGAGGAAATGGTGGAGAATTTGTTTGATTGTCTGTGTTGTTTGTTAATGCCTTTGGAGAACAAGGAGAGGTTTGTGAAGGCAGAGGGAGTGGAGTTGATGATTATTATTATCAAACAGAAGAAATTGGCTTATGGGTCTGCGATTAGAGCGCTTGATTTTGCAATGACTAATTATCCGCCGGCATGTGAGAGGTTTGTTGATGTTTTGGGGCTGAAAACTGCTTTTGCTGCCTTCATGGGTAAGGCAAGTTATTTCCTTCTTTTCCCTGATCTTGTGTTTCCTATTGGTTTAGTTACATTCATTGGTTAGCTGTACTTTTTATGCTAATGTTAATGCTTGAATATGGATATTGAATTTAGTTTGGAACTCTAGTTAAAAAGTTTGGAACTCTAGTTAAAATTTGGGATTCTGCAACATTTTATTGTTTGAGTCTTGTTAAATTTTATTATTTCTTTTGTGTGGTTGGTTGTGTTAGTGTTGAAGTAGATTATAGATATGAAAGCACTTGTCTGCGGTGTTTCACGATTGAAGTTTTTCTGATGTGTTTCAGTTTCTGTTGCTTTCTGAGCTTCAAAGATCAAACCTTGGCAGTTGATAAAAACATACATGGAGATTATTTATCTCTTCAAGAAATCATCCCTGCATAGATACCCTGCTTCCTTCTCCCCAGACATGTGTGCATGCATGGCGTTGTCTATTATTGTGATAGACAAACATAGGATTTCCTTCTGTCACTGGTTATTCTCAGTTTCTATAGTTTCACCTTCATTTTCATCAACCATGTAGGGATAAGAATGGAGCGTGGGTGTTTATGTCATGTGTCACAGTAGTTGGGAGACCTGTAACATTATTTTCCCACATTTTTTTTATTGTTTTAAGATGTGCAGAAAATGTTGTTTGAGATATGTGGTTAATCAAGGGGGGTCTGTAGTTTATTGGAGGCGTTCTTGGGAGGTTTTGGAGCATGAAACATTATAAGATGCTGCAGTTGCACAGGGTACTGTGTTCAAGAACTTTTAATGATCCCTTTCAGGACAATCACTAGCTAGTTGTCTCAGCTTCTAGTACTTTAAAGGAGACCTGTCACTCAATTTCAATGGGGCAAAAAATGCCCTAAACTTGGCTGTCTTGGTCTCTTTGTGGATTTCAGCTTCTTGGAACTGTCATTAGCCACAATTGGATGGGCTAGATTGCACAAGTTTTCTGATTTTCTTTCTTTTTAATCCCTTTACTTTGTGTGGAAGATGTCTTGGTTCTCCTTATGTATTTGTGCTCTTCTTCTCTTCGTATAAACATTCATCTTTCGTTGACATAAAGTATAAGCACATCTTTCATTGCATAATGCAACAGAGGTGCAGTGAAATTGTGATTTGATTGTGCCATTAATTTGTCTCTGTAGAAGGTAATTGGACTAACATGTTTTTTTTTGTTACCTTCAATTCTTCAGATTCCCATGAGCAAGAAGAATAAGAAAGAACGATATCAAGAGGAGTTAGAAGAGCGTGTTATTTCCCTAATTGCATCATTATTTGGTAAGTAGTGAAACCGTTTTAAACATTCTGTTCATGGTTGCTAGTAGTCAATACTTAAAGCTTCAAGGACCATTTGGTAACCTATAACAGTAATTGGAGTGGATGCAAATGATGTCCCTTTGCTCTTCCTGGTGTTTGGTTAGCAAACTTAAAAGAAAAAAGAACTGGGAATTGAGATTTTGGCATTTTTTCTTAGTTGATTGATTCAATACAACATTATAATCTTATAATATACATGATTCTATCTATTAATCTGTTGGCTTTCATACATGGTCACGAAGGAGGAGTTGTGGCATTGTCACCTGATGCAAAGTAAATTAATGTCCAAAAAGAGTTCTAAAAGTTCACTTATTGGAGGATTGAGTTTCACTTGGCAAAAGCATATCTGGGCTGAAACCAGTGAATCGAATGGATATTCAGATATCTGTCTACCATCAGATCTGTTATCCCATGGTGTGGTGGGCCAATTATATGATGGTGTTAGAGATTGGTAGACCCAAATTGGAGTCATTTATGGTGCTCTTCTATTTGTAATATATTTATGCAAACCTTGTTTTCATCATACTGGATTTTATAGCTGTAATATTAAAAGAATTACCTGAAGATCGTACTGGAGTTAAATTGTACACAACTAAATTCACATGAAAAAAATGAATTATACAAAGAATTTTCAGTTTCTGGATATTATGGTACCCCCCCCAAGAAAACCACAGATGTAATCTATCTTTCCTGGTGTTTCTTTCTTTTCCAGGTGGAATTTTGAGAGGTTCAAGAAGGGAGAGACTGCTAAGTAAATTTGTGGAAAATGAGTGTGAGAAGATAGACCGCCTTATGGAACTCTATATAAGGTAATAACCCGCTTGTTTTTTTTGAATTTCTACCCATGGATTTTGAACATTTGCCCTATTCCTCCACCCTTGTTCCTTTCTACCCTCTTGCTGCTGCAGAGGAGGCAGGGGTGTTGCTGTAAATTCTGTTTCTAATGTCTATATTCAGACTTTAACACCAGATTAATGATGATCTTTACTCAGATATTCAGATAGAGTAAAAGAAGAGACTAAACGAATGGATGAGCTTGAATTGGATGATCTGGAGGTACATCACATTTGCTTTTTTGTTGTCTTGTCCATATTTGACATTGAAACCACTTCGTTTACAATGGGTTGTGTGTTATACAGATGGATGGAGATGAAAGATATAATCGAAAACTAGAATCTGGACTGTACACCCTTCAGGTTAGTTTCTATTCTAGTGGCTTTTGGTCAGAATTGTCTATGAAATTGTTTACTTTGTTGATGGACTTTCACATGTTGTGGGATATATCATGTAGTTGGTGGTAGGAAGTTATCATTGATTCATGGCTGTAATTTAGATCTTGCTACTGTAATTCAATCAGTATGTAATTTTTAGTTTGAGGTCTTTTTAATTAGCATTGCTATGGAAAGTTTATATCAAGCACAGGTATTGGTCATTTAAAGTAATCTGGAAAAGTTTCTGATAAAAAAGTTATCTGGAAAAGTTTCTGATTGAAAAAACCATTTATCTGAGTTTCAACATGTTTCTGTCTCTGATTCAATAGTTTCGTGCTTTCTATATCTCAGCTCTGTTTTTGTTTTAACCTGCAGTCGATAGCCATTATTCTGGGTCATCTTTGGTGCTCCGAGTAAGTTTCCCATCAACCATAATTTTATCAGCTCATTAGAGGAGCTTTATTTGTAGGTTATATCTTATCTTAACTTTGAATTCTTAAGATGATTTGTGGGTTTTTCTTCAGGCACCCTCGAATGAGAGCAAGGATTGAACTATTATTGAAGCAGCAAAAGCTTACTAAGAGCGATGTTAAGGATATACTTCTGGTACGTGCTTTGTAGCTGCATCTAGATTCTGTCCAGTGACCTGTGTTATTGGTGATGTCCATTCTTATAAAACATATTCAGCTCTTATCTGTGAAGTGAACTTTTAGCACTGTCTGAAAAGAAATTAACAGTTTAGACTATTAAGAACATATTTTCACATTATAAAAGGGTATGGGTGTAGAGTCCATATATGGAATACCAAAATAGTCATAAATAATCACATGGGATATAAAAGAATGAAATATGTAGAAATGGTAGCCTTAAATTACAAATGGTAATTTTCCATCAAATTGCACTGCATAAAAACTTCATTGAACTAGCAAATGCCATAACGTAGCAAGTACCTTTTGTGTGATGCTTCCTTTTATGAATCATATATAGGAATATCATGATAACATTGGTGACCTCGATGGACCTGAAGAGAAGGAGCGAGTGCAAGCAAGAGTTCTGAAATTTATATCAGCCTTCGAACTTTCATAGAGGCCTAGTTTTGTTGATAGGATTGAAGGTTACTGTTGTAAAATGGTCCAGCCCTCACACTATCTTAGAGGCTTAAGATGTTTTGATAGGGTTGAAGCATACTCTTGTAAAATTTGATTAAGCCGTTTATCAAATGGAGCCCCCATGAAATGGGAAAGTTTAGAAGTGTGGTTATGTGCATTATTATTGTTCAGATGCATCTCTGTAAACTTCTGTATGCTTGTGGTGGCGCATTCCTATGTGGTTATGAGGTTTCCATGCCTTTCTCTGACTTAAAACAGAAATCTCTCTTTTTTTTTCCCTTTTCTTTTCAACTCTCCCGTGAACGTAATTTGCCATGGTATGCTAGTGGTATGGATCCCGTTTATATGGTAATAACATACTAGGAAAATGAACTCTCCTTGAAGGATAAATGGAATCCTAAAGCATCTGTACTATTGTATCCAAGAGTTTCAAATGACATAAAAATAGTTTCTTGATGCTAAATCCAAAATTGTAAAAAAGCTGGAAGCAATAAATCTCAAGAAATGATGCTTTACTTTATGACTGCAACTTCAGCCTGAGGCAACTTGCATACGCTGCCAAGGAATCCGCTCGCCTCCTTTCTCTGTAAAATCACAGTAAGGTAAATCATCTAAAGATTTTTCTGGCACACATGATGAAACAAGCCTAAAGCCATGAATAAATCTCAAAATGATCATCAAAATGGGTATTTTATCGGCTTGGGGTGCAATTAAAGTTGTTTGAATTCAAGAAATATTTGGAAGAAATTATTGATCTTCAAAATCATGCTTAAATATTGGTGGTTTTTGCTGCTGCTGCTTCTGCAAATTCGAGGTTTGATCTTCCAATATTTGTTGATTTTAGGGTTATGGTCGTTGTTAAAATAAAGGAGACTGGAGTCTAGGTCTAGGCTGTGAGAAAAGAGCATTACATGATATTAATTAACTGTGTCCTGTTGGTATTTTTTTAACCTAAAATTAATTAACAATATATCATCACTATCAAAATTGACAATTCAAGAAAAGTACCAGAGGATAGATTCTTGGGAAATTGTTGTGTCAAAAGTACGATAAATTAATTACAACCGAAGGAAAGAATATTCATAGGGCAATGTCAGCAAAATAAAAAGTACCATCGGATAAATTCTCAGCATTTTTGTTTTGTTTTGTTTTGTTTGCAGAACAATTAGCCTGGGGTTTATGGATTGGATTGAGAATAGAAACGGTTTAAGTTTTTCAAATGAGTAGCCTGACATAAAATAATTATAAATTTTGATCTGAATGTTAAATAAAACTTAAATTACTTCCAAAGGAAAGAATGTTCGTAGGTTTAGACTTGTTACTCGAATTCGTACCTTTCTCCGCGTCGCAAAGTAAGATAAATTAATTACTACCAAAGGAAAGAATATTCATAGGGAAATGTCAGCAAAATAAAGAAAATACAAGCATTTGTGTTGCCTTCACATGAAAGCTAAATAATTTAAGCAGTCTTTTAGCTAGAGATGAAGAGGTATTATGCCTCTTTGAAAATAACTTCACTCCCTTCTCCATCATTCTTCCTATCAATCACTTCTCCTCTCCACTCAAAAAGAAGATGGAGGAATTTGCTGCGAAATCCCTTTTAGGGAAGTTAGACTCTTCTGCAATTAAAGAACTTTATCTGGCATGGGGACTTAAAGCTGAACTTGCTAGTCTTGAAGAGAAATTGTTAGCCATCAATGCAGTTTTGATGGATGCCGAGAAGAAACAGTCCCAGAATGAGAAGATTCGGTTCTGGCTTCAGATGCTCCGAGAATTCATGTATGATGCAGAGGACGCACTGGATGGATTTGAGTGTGAAGATTTGAGAAGGCAAGTGGTGAAAACTACAGGGAGCACTAGCA
Source organism: Populus simonii (assembly GCA_007827005.2). NCBI lineage: Eukaryota > Viridiplantae > Streptophyta > Magnoliopsida > Malpighiales > Salicaceae > Populus > Populus simonii. The sequence goes on along the minus strand of CM017464.2, from coordinate 46,368,192 downwards.
GAAAGCTAAGCCGCTTCTTTTCAAGTTCTAACAAGCTTGCATTGCGTTTTAAATTGGGTCATAAAATAAAGGACCTCAACGACAGGCTAGCCGAGATTGAATCTCTGAAGTCTCTGCTTGGCCTCACCGAGCAGACTAGTGATCATAGTTCTGTCTTGCCTGAGGAAATATCAGAGATGAAACAATCCTTTGAGAGCTTTTCTAGTCTTATTGGAAGAGACAGAGACAAGGAATGCATCATCAACCTCTTAGTAGAACCTTTATAGGTTGATGACGCTCATCCCTTTCTCATTCCAATAGTCGGAATGGGTGGTTTGGGGAAGACTGCTCTTGCCAAATCGGTGTATGACGATGGAAGTGTGGATGCCTTTTTTGAGCTGAAGATGCAGGCATGTGTTTCAGATGGATTTGCTCTCAAACAAGTGATGCAAAAGATGATCAACTCTGCAACTGGGGAAAGATGTAACGACTTGGAAGAGGTTGAACTAAAAGCAAAACTAGAAATGGTAGGAAACACTTGCTTATTTTAGATGATGTTTGGAACGAAGACTCCCAGAAGTGTCTCTTGCTGAATCCTATATTATCAAAAGGTGCACTTGGAAGTAAGATCATAGTAACCACCAGAAGTAAACGTGTTGCACAGATTATGGGTTCTGCTGGTGCACAAGAGTTAAGTCTTCTTGATCAAAAGGATTGTCTGACTTTGTTTTACAAGTGTGCATTTAAGGAAAGGCAGAAGGAGCAACATCCAAATTTGGTAGAAATTGGGAAAGAAATAGTGGGAAAATGCAAGCAAATTCCTCTGGTAGTAATCAACTTGGAACTCAACTTTTATGGGATAACTGATGAAAGGGAGTGGAAATTGGTAAGAGATAGTGAGACCTGGGAAGAGAAGGAAGATGGTATTTTACCTGCTTTAAAAATAAGCTATCAACGACTCTCAAATCACTTGAAAAGATGCTTTCTTTATTGATCGATCTTTCCAAAAGATTATAAGTTCACGGATCCGTATTGGTGCAGTTTTGGATGGCACAAGGACTGGTTCATCAATCATCACATCCAAGTGAAAACTTGGAAGATGTTGGGATTCGCTATGTGCGTGAGTTGATCTCAAAATGTTTCTTCCAAGATGTTAACGATTTGCTTTTTGTACTTAGCTTTAAAATGCATGATTTAGTGCATGATCTTGCATCATCATTGGTTCAAAATGAATGTTCAATCCTACGCTCAAATAACCACCAAGTTTTCAAAACTACCAGACATTTATCAGCTGTTGACTCTTAACTCTTTTTTCCAAGCTCTTCCTAAATTCCCAAATGAGGTAGAGCGTGTGAGAACGCTTATTTTTGTAACCAGTCTAGAGGAACCTAGTTGCAGAACAGACTTCGAGAAATGTTTGTCAGGATTTAAGCATTTGCGGTCGCTGGAACTAATGGATGTCTGTGAATTTCTGCCGGATAAGATTGGCTCCCTGAAAGAGTTGAGATATCTGAATTTGGTTGAGAATACAAAGCTGAAAAGATTCCCAAAATCTATTTTCAAGTTACAAAATTTGCAGACTCTGATTCTAGGTGATGGATTTGAAGAGCTGCCAAAAGATGTGAGGTGCTTGATCAGCCTTAGATTGTTATTTCTAATCACCAAGCAGAAGCGGTTGCCAGAAGGTGGAGTTGGGTGCTTGGGGAGTCTTCAAATTGTATTGATTGCTAGCTGTGAAAATCCTGAATATTTGTGTGAAGATATGCAAGGTCTTAAAAGTCTTCGGAAATTGTGCATTGGAGGGTGTAAAAACTTGATCTCTTTGCCACGAAGTATGAAACACCTAACTGCACTTGAGTATTTGAGTATTATGGTATGTGAAAAGCTTGATCTGATGACAATAGAAGAAGAGCAAGAGGAGGGATTTAAGCGACTTGACCTTCAGACTCTATGTTTTATAACATTACCAGCAACGCGAGCATTACCAAAACAGTTTCTTCAAGGATCTGCAGGCTCCTTACAAACATTTGCAATCGAAGACTGTCCAAACATCATAGAATTGCCAGAGTGCACCGGCAATCTGAAGGAACTTCAAAAGCTTGTGATCAGGATGTGTCCAAGTCTGGGCGAAAGGTGCCGCCAAAGGGAAATAGGAGAAGATTGGCCCAAGATTGCTCATGTCCCTCATATTGATGTTGACTATGTAAACATTTAAAAAACATCTTAATAGGTTCTTCTTTCGCTACATGTTGTGTCATTTTTCTCCCCGTGTGTTGTTCAATAAGTATGCGATATATGCTTGTGTTTTGGAGCTGTAGATTCAATGGAAAACCAGCTTTACCAGAGCAAGAAGAGCGAGCTGGTATGATATTGCTTTCTGATTAATAGTTAACTGATTCATCCAGTAAGATATTAAGATTTTTTTGAACTTGCCATTAGTGTTAAATTCTTTGTTTGTATAATCTCAGTGTCTTGTTGGCTCAGATCTTCTACAACAGTGAGCTCCTTGCGGTCATTGGCTTGAAGCTGGATGTTTCTGTCTTGTTTAGATCCTCGAGCCTTGATTTTCTTAGCTGCCTGTTTGTGGCTGGTTATCTGGTTACTTTCTTGCAGCTATTGTGCTAATTGGTATATACAATTTGGAGTATGATTTGCCTTCTTCACTGTTCATTGAATTGCTATATATAAATATGATTTTTTTTCCTTTTTTCTAATTTTTTCCTTTTGGGTTTATATTGAATTTCTAACCCTTCAATTAATAATAATAATAATAATAATAATAATAATAATAATAATAATAAAGTTAAACATAAATTCTTTATTTCATATCTTTCTAGTAAAATCAAAAGTAGAATTCTCGATTATTCAGACATTAATCGAATCATATGTATTGGTCATTATAATTTAATATATCATGCTATTCCTCACAAAAATCTTGATTTATTGGCAAAAAGGTAAAAACATAAATTTATCATCCCATCCCAATTGATTCAAGAAAAATAACTAATTAATGTACCACTTTGATTAATATTTTTACTTATCTTGATGATCCTAATACCCAAGAAAGAGTTATGAAATTACTAAATATATGTGCTTATAAGGGTACATTCAATTGTCAAAAAGGAAGATTTAGTTGAGAATGGACGAAATACACATAGATTTTTTTGTCCGTATTATGATGTTGTGAATTTGATTAATTTTTTTCTAACATAAAAATATATATTTAAATGATGATAATTTTAGTAAACCTTGAGTTAACTTGATTCATCCATGATTTGAGATAACCCTAGATAAAGGAAAGAGAAAAAAAAGAAGAAGAAAGTTCAAGGGCCTAATAGCCTAAAATTAAATAATGAAATAAAAAAATCAAAATTAAAGCGGGCTAATCTTCAAAACCGACAACTTTGATCATGAGACTGAAATGACCATATAGAAGACCAAAACAAATCTTGAACAAAATTCTTAACCATCAAAAAATAAAAAAGAAAATAAATAGTAATCAAAACAATGAAGACTAAATCTGGTATAAAAACTAATAAGGTATGCAAGTTGCTTCACATTGTTTTTTTACATGAAAAAATTCAAACTATAAATTGAAAAGCCTATGCAAGTAAGATTAAGATATTTCATAATATAAAATGAGACATGCATATGATTGTGTTTATTGAATATATTTATTTAAATAAATAAAAGATAAATCTACATCCTAAAAAACTCATGACTTAAGAGATAAATATAAATGAAACTGACTGAATAAACCAACGCCAAAAAATATCATGCTAGGCCGAACACATTAGCAATATAATTTAAAAATGAATATTTTTTATTTTAAAAAATAAACTTCATTTGTATAAAAAACATTATAGATGAATTAGAATAATACATTGAAAATTGAAATAGAAACAAAACAACTAAAAAAAACTTATATTAAAAAAAGTCATGCAAAAATCTTGACTTAGATTATGAGACCGAGATAAACCCTTAGAAAAAACTTGAAGATAATCACAAGATCAATATTAAAAAATAACTAATGCAGAACAATAAGATCATACAAAGCCAAATTCTCAACAAATTAAATGTTGAAAGATGAAACCAGAAAAAAATAATTACATAAAAGGATTAAAAAAAATGAGGGTGAGAAAAAACATTAATTGGAGGGATAAAAATTTTCAATTGGAGGGTTTAATTGAATTGAAAAATTGCTTTAAAAAAAGAAAAAAAAACTAAAGATTGAGGGTCAAATTAAAAAAATAAAACAATAAAAAATTTGATTAAAGGATAAAACTGAAAGGAAAAAAAACTTCAACAAAAATGCCAAGGACAAAATTAGAAATTTAAAAAATAAGAACCGAACTGAAAAACCAAACATATGAGAAATTGCAATTAAAGGACTAAATTAAAAAGAATAAAAACATCTATAAATGAAAAAAGAAATGAAATAAGAAATTAATAGATTGAGGACTGAAATTGAAAAGAAGACAATGGTATACATTACATATTAAGAGAGAGAAAAGAAGGGAAAAAAAATCAAACAATCACTAGCGATAATTCGACCATCATAAACTGTCACGTGCTACTCCAAATGAAAGAGGACACGACGACGCATCTAGGGAGATGGTGGAAGGTTAGTTATGTCCATTGGGCGGCGTGACACACGCCTCCTGAATGACGTAGACGCCACCCACGAGTTGGGACGTGCCGAACACGCTCCAATAGCTTTAAGCATTAAAAAATTTGAAAATGTCAAAATATCCTCTATGACCCTGACAATTACACAAAATACCTATATAAAAGTACAAAAATATCCCCAAATACTAATCTTATATTTTGCTATTCTAAGGTTAAAAATATAACTGTACTGTATATTAAAATTTAAAAATTCCAAAATATCGTATTGCAGCAGCATAATAATTTTTTGACTATGAGACAAATATATATTTTAACGGTTAAAAAACTTATAATGCAAAGTCAAGAAATTGACTTTAAAGTTAAAAGAATACTTTTACCTTGAAAGAAAAAGAAAAAGATATCAACACCCCTAACTGAGAGAGGCTTAATTTTTTTTTTTACAAAAGAGCACAAATATAATTTTACCGAATCTCAAGATATATTTTACTACAGTAAAACATTTTTGCCATTTTTTAGGTAGTAATAATACACACACCTGTTGCTGGTGAAGTTATTGGGATGGCTGGAGTTGCTTTTGCTATACATCCAGGAGTAATAGGGACTCATTTTGAGTTATATTATATCTGAATTCTGTGCTGTCAGAGATTTTTTTATTATTATTATTTTGAGAGTAACAAGGATTTCATGGGTAGGAAGACAGAATCATCAAAGATATTAACAGTACAAATCACTGCCGGTAAAATTTATTAATGAAGAAAACAAACATTAATCATTGTATCACAGGCTACACAATGCCAGTCTTGTAAAACTAAAATGAATAAAAAAAAGAACTGCAAGAAGCTTGATCAGAGGAGCCACCATGCAAGCTTCCCAGAAGTGATCAGAGAAGAGATGAGAACGACTTAAACATCGCAAGGCAGCAAAAAGTGTTGCAAATGTCTCAGAGCATCATCCATGCTTAGGTACCTCCAATGTTTTGTATTCATGATGGCCAAACTCAACTTTCCTCTCTTGAACTTGCCGTCATCCTCTGTACCCTCCTCCTCATCAATACAATTAATCTCACTGCAAAATCCCAACTTTATCTCAGCAACAAGGCTGCTTGCGGTGACCATGTTTGAGCAACACCCCGGCAATGGAAGCTCCTTGGAAAACAAGTCTTCTGCCTCCGGAACAAGGCTCGCCTTTCCACTACAAGATTCCATCATATTAAATACAGCTTCCAACCTCTCAACACAACGTTCCATGTGACTTTTATCTCCCGTATCGCTTCTTTTTTCAGTGAAGACTCAAGATCTACGTCGACAACGAACTTGAATATCCCATTAGGATCTACCTGGAGTTCATCGCATGGTTTCGATAAGGTGAATAAAGTGGAAGACTCTCCGGTCCTTGCATTGATGACGAAGAGGAGGTCATTTAGGGGCAGGTGGGGTTTTATTGGCTTTTGAAGCTGGAGCTTGGAGGCTGCCGTGGAGGCAATACCGTAAAGGCGGTGACAAGAGACAGCTGGGTCTACGTGTTTGAGGTTGTAGACAGAAGGGTAGTGAGCAGAGCATATCGGCCGCCAAATATCCTCAGAGGAGAATGACTCCAACCATGATTTGGACACACAAGAAGCAGTAGCAAGGGATTTAGGGTCTAGATACTGAGCCACTAGAAAAAGAAGCTCCAAGATGGCGATGGCGAATAGGATACTAGTTTATTCTTGAAGAGTTTTAGTCTTTTGACAGAAACATGATGGATTTTTTCTTGACTAGAAGAGCGTTTGAGCTTCGTGAGAGACATGGAGAGATGGCTTAATTTGGTTTCTCCTAATTATTCTAACGATAAATTCTTGGAAGGCTAAAGAATGGAGTAGATTTCAAACCTGGAGGTGCTTAATTATATAGGCTGCTAATCTATTCTATTCAGCAAGCCGATGGGATTCCTGTTCCATGTTGGATATCCTATTCCGGATTAGTTAGGGTTAATCCTAATCCGGTGGTAAAAGTTTTTTTTAAAGAAAAATCTCGTTTAATCCAATAATTTTAATTCACTAATGAATTAACTTATTTGATTACCTAAATTTAATTATATTATTATTAAAATATATTAAAATTAAAATTTGATTTAAATTAAGTTAGATTAGGTTTAATAATCAAGTTGAAGAATAATATTTTTTTCCCTGATGGTACTCATGTTATTTATTTAGAATTTATTTAATACTATAATAATAATTATTTTTTAAATTATTTTTTGTTTTAAAATATATTAAAATAATATATATATTTTTTATTTTTTAAAATTTATTTTTTAATATTATCAAATTAAAATTGATATAAAAATATAAAAAAATAATTAAAAGCAAAAATCAACCTAATTTTTTTCCGCAAAAACAAACAAACGGTGCCTTAACTATCCTTTGTACGACAGCGTTTTTAATGATATGATCAAAAGAAACCCCAATTCTCTTTCTTCTTTCTCAACGGTCACTTCACTTCTCTCGTATTTTAATCTTTGATTTCTTTGTAAATAATTATTATTTTTTAATTATTAAAAATTTCAGGAAAAAACCTGTTCGTGTGTTTCACTCAGCAGCAATTACCGAAAGATACGATGTTTTCACTCTTCAGACAGCTGATGGCGTCAATGTTCTTCTCCAAGGTTACATTAACAAGACACTCACTATTGAAAATGGGTTTTCCTCTCAGGTTTTTTTTTTCCTTATTTTATTTCGTGTTTATTAATATTATTTGTTTTTCGACATCATATCGTACTTTAAATTAGGTTAAAGTTCATGTTGCAACAGGTCTTTCGGCATTTCTGTTTCGGCTTTCCTCCTGATTGGGAAGAATGTGGAACCAAGTTTCTGAATAGTAACTGTGAAAGCGTGGCAGAGCCTCCGGTGTCTCAAAATGAATGCCGGCCTATTTTCTTATCATTGCCAGTAGATGATGGTGTTAATAATTTGAAGAACGATGACTCAAAGAATCTTTCACCACTATCAAGTTGTCGTGTAAATGATGTAAGTTGGGTGAAAGATAGTGTGGTGGTACCAGCAAAACCTTCTGGTCACCATGTGGATGTGGCACTATCTTCTGAAAAGATAGGCAGCAAGAAAAGCAAAACCAGGTCCTTTGGAAAGTTGATGGCTAAAAGGTCAAGTAGTTTAGAAAGAATCAGCATCAAGAATGATGCATCGGGGGAATGCTCAGCACTCACGGATTATAATGTGCGCAATATCACTAAATCAAACTTTGACCAGACACGGTCTGTTAGAACTTCAGGTGTGGTACTGGCTGTATCCTTAGAAGTGAGCTCGAGTTTAAAGAAAAAGAAGAGGGAAAATGAGGGAAACAAGGATGGACTGAAGGGTGGAAGTGATTTCTCAATGCCATCTTTGTCTCAAGGCCCTCAGGTTATGCTAAGATGCATTGAAAATAATACTACACAAGGGCCGTCTCTTTCTAGATCTCCGACTCGGGGAGATTCTGATATTTTAAATCTATCTGAAAAATGTCTCGTGGAAAACTGTGTGTTTTCCAGCATGCGGTCAGGTGCGGAAGCCAATATCATTAGTCCATCCATGGAAGAAACAGAGACATTGGATGCTAATCTCATTGATTCTGGACATAGGAAAAGCACTGCCTCTGTGACAAATCTGATATATATACCGATACAGAAATCGGTCTCTGGACATTCAGCGAGGTACAAAGCCAAAAGGTTGGTATCAGTTGAAGGTAAACCGAAGAGAAATTCAGGCACAACTCTTGATATAGCAGAGGCAATGTTGAGAGCTTCAAGAAAGATGAATACACTGTCAGGAAAATTCAAAAAGTAAAGAGAAGAAAGAAACAATAGCTGTTGAGAAAGGAGGTTTGTCCATGAAGCAAGCTAGAAGGAAAGTTATTTTTGATGCCGATGTAAGCTATTCTGATTTTGTTCATGGTAATTTAGTTTTTTTCCTTTTCATATGTGCAAATCCTCAACATTTATTTTTACTGTCCACCGATTCATAAATCATAACCAGTTACAACTGGCCTGACTTTATGTTTTACCATCGCCATCTTAATGATAGCTGTTCCCCCAATAATTCAAGTGAATTCCTTGTAAGTTTCTGATGTTTTCATTCCATCATCACTTGAAAAATGTTCTCAAAAGAAAATTGTAGATATCTTGATAGTTTTAGCATCTGCCAGTCTACCATTTCAAAATAAAGGGTAACATTTTGTCATTTATGTGGGGTTACTTTTTTGCTTAGTTTTATATTTAGATTAGACTTGAATATCACCTTTTTTGCTTAGTTCTATTACTAGCTATTAGTTGATAGAGCTTTTTATGATCTGCGTTTTTCATTTGCGATTTTGCTTTGCACTTAAAATGTCTGCCGCAAATTTTATCATTATTTTTTACCACCTATTTAGTCTATACAAAATACTTGTTTTTAATTTGTCTACCTTGGTAAATTCTTGTAATCAGATTAGAGAAATGACAACATGTATTCATTCTCCAGAATCCTTGAATCTCAAAAGATCCAGATCAGGTTTGTTTGCTACTTTTCTGTAATGTATTCCTGGTCTATGAATTTTTATACATGGAACATTACAGAAATATGATATTTTTATGGCCTTTATGACATAAAGATCAGTTTTCTGATTTCAGGAAATCAAAATGAGATGTCTTGTTGCTTATGTTCTTGCAGAAGGTATTTGTCAAACTCTTGAACTGTTTTAGATGGCCATTTCTGAGATCATGGTTTTCCCCATGTTTGAGAAACCCAGTGATGGAAATCATCTCTATGGAGGGTCTGTTAATATATCTTCTGTAATATGATTCACCAACTATTTAATCAATTTGTACATGTTGCAGGGAGACTACTTTTACCTACCCTAGATTTCTGGCGCAACCAAATTCCAGTTTATGATGAGGTTAGTGGTATCTCTGGCATATTCCCATTTTTGCATTTTTTGGATTGTGATAGCACCTGTTCAGGCTTGGCAAACAGTTAGTGAGACAACTTCTCCGTTATCTCATCTTTGATTCCCACTTCATATTTCTCCTCTTTAGCTCATCTAAAATAAAAACATTGACATTGAATTAATGCCTGAAACTAGAAAGGGAAAATATCTTCATTAACTTTTACAACCCTTTTGCAACATAATTAGACTTAGCATAGGTTGACATAGTTAAACAAATATATAGCTATGCAACAAGTAGGGAGCACTTCATTCTTCAGTCAGACAGCTGCAACTTCCATTCAAGAGCTTGTAGAGCAACCTGAGGAGTCAAATTGCCATCTTAATTTTTGTTTTCACACATTAGAGCAGGAGAGATTATTCTAAAAATATTTTAACAAGAGTACTAAAGATGTTCTTACCACATTAATTATTACTTGGCCTTCACCACCTAGGTTTTGATCCCCTTGTTCCACTGCTAAATCCATCTTTCTTAGACCTCCAGGGCTGTCTGATACTCATGAATATCATACAAGAATTGGTGATTCGAAGAATACTACTGATAGAGTGGTAGGTCGAAGCTAAGACAACATAAAATTTGACCTTTCTATTGTGAAACAAATTATTCAGAGTTTTAGTATTGCATACCTACTAGTTGTTGCTGGTGCTTCTGATTCATCCCTGATAACAAGTGAAGCTAATGGTTGTGACAGCAGTTGTGCAGGATCGGTTTCAGGATTACTACTCTTGAGACCAGCACCGGAACTTATTGACCATCTCATTGGAACAACCAAATCCCTGCCAATTTATAAATGACAAAGTATCCATAAACATCCATTTCAATGCACAGAAGGAGGGAGGAGAGAGGTCACAGGTTTGAGACCTGCCCTTATTCCTCAAAACAGGAAAAAGAACACGCATGTTTAACATTGGCTTCCTAATGCTGAAGCCAACTCAAGCTACTGCTGCTGTACAACTCCCACTCTATAATATCTGGAGAAGGAAAATAGAAAGATGCATACCCTTCAGTGCATTTGTGTCTGCAGCGGTTCATCTTATTCTCTGTATAATTTCCAACGACAGCATCGAGGCTCCTTGCTAGTTCCGGTGAATCACGTAATGATAAAACATCCCAAACCATAAGAATTTGAGTGTCGTTTTTGTTTTCCTTGATTATATCCACTGTCCAAATGAGACTGAGCCGGTCATTGACTCTGTAATTTTCTAACAGTTCAGAAGAAGTTCCGTGTAGGACAATGATGTTTCTCTCTTCAGGAGATTGACGCCAGCCACTTGAAAGCTTTGCCAACAAAGAAATCACTTCCTGACGAGCCTCATTTCCCACTTTCATAATAGATTTCCGAAAGTTTTCACTGAAGCAAAACTTCAATGGAAAAGAGGTTGATGTGAGAAGTCCACTGAGTAGCATTCAGCTTCAGACATAAGAGTAAGAATTAAGAAAATTGTGCAGCAAGAAAAATCAGCATACATACCTTCCATCTTGCATTTCTGAACAGTAGAAAATTGACATTCAACAAATCATCAAGTTGGTCCAACTCTAACAAGGCATCCATTATTGCCTTGGACAAGCTTTTATCCTCATCAGCATTGTAGAAACACCCTCGTTCCTTCGCGTCAGTAACCAATTTCTTCCAAATAGAGCCACTGTTGACAAGAGTTGCTCCATTTCCCAGTATCCAGAGGCAGTACCTTAATTAGACATAGCATCGCAAAATTTTATTCAAAATCACCAATACACATGTACTTACACATGAACCTGCCTGTACTTGCTCGAACTATTGTCTAACTTAAAGTGTTTGGAAAAAAATACCGTGCACGGGTCAGCGCAACATTTGCCCTTTGGCGATTGGAAAGAAAACCCACTGATCCACTTGCATTGCATCTGACTGTAGAGATAATGATAACATCCTCCTCGCTGCCTTGAAATCCATCGACAGACCGAACATTTACAGCAAATTTACTAAATGCACTGTAAGTATTTCCAATTTTTTGTTGGATTGCATGCACTTGAGCCTTGTATGGTGATATGACTCCTATGCTCATCCTCTTTCTTGCCCTTATAAATTCTGCAAAAGAAAGAAAAGAAAAGCTTTAGCTTTCAAACTTGCAAATCAAAAGTAAAACCAATAGCAATATCATATATTTCAGACAACATTTATTAAATAACAAAAAATCTAATAGCTTCTGATATGACTCAAATGCATACCTTCAAAAAGGCTTGCAACAATTGCTGAAACTACAGCAACCTCGACCAAATTTTTCTTGCTGCGGCCGTCATTTAATTGCTCTTTCCCATTTGCTACATTAATAAATGAGTAAGGGCCATACATATTGCCTTGAAGGAATTGTTTCTGATAGTTTCTTTCTTTGACATTTGAAGCATCCTGAATTAGCATATCATAGAACTCTTTATTTGGGAATAAGCTTATAGATGGGTGCATCCTATACTGCGTATTCAGAAGGTGTTTCTCGTGTTCCAGTATTACCAATCTCTCAAACAAACTCCTCCCGAATTCAGCTTCCTCGGAAATCTGATGAAGGTGTGTGACAGAAACATTAGAACTTATGAATAACCTAGTAAATGGGTCGCGAGAAAGATAAACTTTATCACCTTGCTTTGAACCATGGCAGGAAGTTGGCGCTCGTCACCTATAAGAATGGCATGGCGAAGACCAGAAAGTTGCAATGGAATAGTCGATTCACATTCTTTAAGCTGGGCAGCTTCATCAATAACCAACAATTTTATCGGTGTCACTCCTTCTGTGTGCAACTTGGCAGAGCTTGAAGCCGTACAGAAAACCAGATACGCATTTCCCAAGCAAAAGTTTCTGGCTGCTTTGCTTTCAACTTCAAAATATTGGGAACTTCAAATTCTCGAGGAAGTGAATTCAGTGTCTGAATACAATCGTTTCTCATAAAGGACAACCGGGAAAATTGACCAGCGCTGCTTCCTACATTTTCAAAATCGTTGAGGACTTGTTTTAAACCTTCATCTCCAACACTAACACTATACAACAAGGGTTTGAGGCAGCTGAGTGAATCAACAGCTCTGGTCATGCTCTTCACCACTTCTAATGAAATGATAGATGTTGGCAAGTGCGTAAATAAACCTGAAACTAAAAAATCCAACTTCGCACTAAGGAATTCGAAACTATCCTTTAAGAATTCCTCGAAAGAGAGAATAGCTTCCTTATTTACCTTTCCATCTTTATATTCCTTTTCCTCACACTTTGTAGGATTCTCTTGATGAGAAAAAACCTTTTGTTTTTGTTTTTCCTTTTTCTTGTTATCTTTCAAGGTCTGAAGAAGAACTTTCTTCAAGATTTTCCTGCTGTTCCTGCCCTTTCTGTTTTGATCATTGACCACTTCATCTTTCTCTTTGTTGTTGTTTATCTCTTCAATTTCAAGCATTTCATCATACTGATCCTCTCTCTCTCCCTCCCCATTTTTTTTTCTCCTTATTTTCCAAGTACCGGCGGTACTGATGCTCAGGATCTGCAAGCAAATTTATCAATGAGTCCACAGTGTGCTTCCACCCAGTCGACGGGTTAAAGCAATATTCAAGTACTTCGACACGATGGTCAAGAAATATATCTTCAAGATCATCTTTCTCGGAGATCTTCATTCGCTTTCCGTTCCCAAAGAGAACTATATCTCCAAGTCCATAAGTTTTATATTCAAGAGAGTCTGTAACTTGCCTAACTTGCCTTAGGAGTCTCGATGTTACTTCCAACACAGCAATATTGGTTGGAGCACATGTAAGGGTTCTACACTTCAACTTAAGTAGAGAGAACAATAATAAACCAACCATCTTTGTTTTTCCCGTCCCCGGAGGGCCCCAAATTAGTTTCACAGTATTTTGATGTCGGCATTCACTCAGACCAATGCAGCTTACAATTGCATCTTGCTGTGAGAAATTTAAATTGGAAGAGCTGATTATGGTTTCTTCCATACCAGAAAGTGTAGCATTTCTATTCACTTCAGATAAGCAGTGAGAGCAATGTTGGCCATCCTGCAGGAGCAGACACAACATCCGTCAGCTTGGCAAGTGAATGGTTAGAATATAGCTAAAATTTCCACATATCAGGAAAAATTAAATGAACCACTCTTCTTACAGCTGAGCTAGTATGAAGCACATTCTGGATAATTTTCATGTTCCCTCCTTCCAGATCTGAGTTCAATGATCTCCATATACGAATATTTGTCATCATGTTCACTAGGTAAACAACAAAGACATTAGCTGTCATGTTCTTTCGCCTTCCTTTTCCAGCAATGACAGACTCCTTTTTATTTTCCCTCTCTTCTAATTCAAATTGAATGGGTTTGGATGTGAGAATTGACAAAATGTCATATTTATCGTTATCATCTTTCGCTAAAGATAGTCCATGAACATATGCAAGAAGATAGTTAAACCCAGGCCTGTTCAAATCATCAATGTCTTTAGGTCTTACATCTGTCAAAGCTAGGAGATCTCCAACCCCAGGCTCATATATTCCTTCCCCGTTCACATTGTTTCTCAGTTTTTCAAACCAGATCTTATAAAACAGGTCTTTCGGAGGCTTATTCCCTTTAGCTATTCCCAGTGAAAAGATTTCTCTTTTAGGTGCTTGGGAGACCATTGTCATGTTTGAGCATAAGTCAGCACGAGTTTCCTCGATTAGTGCGGGAATGAATGACTTCATGTAATGTGTTGTTGACATGAACGTCTCTGGTATCTTCTTCACCTGTTGATGAACAATAATTAGTGCCATAGACATCAAATGCAAGAAAAGGGAGAGGGAAAAAAAAGAGCATATTCACAGGAACAAGAAATAATCGAGCGTTCTTGCAATTGTACATAATTGTCAACTATTCTCAAGTCATTTCTCAAAATTATAAAAGATACAAGAAGTAAATGTAATATCCAAACTTTTGGTCTAAATCCAAGCCTAAGTATGCTGAAACTCAACCTAAGTTAACCTAGATATATAAGTAAAAGTTGTAAGAGAATTACCGTTCTCTCTTCTAAATCTTGTGGCCACTGTGACCCTCTCCTCATCATACTAAAGATTTCAGTTTTTAATCTTGAGTTTTGGGTTTGAAAAAAGTGAAAATAGCAAGTAAGTGATTCTCTCTCATGTTACTTTTAATTATGATTTGTTTATGGAAGGATTAAAAAAGAGAGAAAGAGAGAGAGAGATTAGGGTTTAGAAGGATTAGAAGTTTATGTTGTTAAGATTGATTTATGATTATTAAGGGTTTAATGTTAGGTATGTGATTAATTAATATGTTGTTAAAAATAAGGGCTTGTGAGTTGATTTGTTTAAATTAATTTTTATGGGTTAAGAAATTTATTTTAACCTTGCTGGAAAATATGGACAGAATGGTCTTGAGGTTGGAGATGACCAAATTTTATTTTGGTCCTTGATTTATAAAATTTTTAGTTTAGTCTCTAAACTTTGGAAAATTTACAATTTGACCCCTAAATGTATTTTAAGATTCTGGACAGTGTTATTATGAGATTAATGATGATGAATCTCAGTTTGATAATTGATTTGGAATATTTTCAGTTTGGTTCCTCAATTTTAGGAATTTACATTTTAGTCCCTCAACTTTATAAAAATTGCAATTCGATCCCTGGTTCGTTCTAGACAGAATTGAGGGTGGTTTATGAGTGAAATTTCAGTATGGTTATGTATTTACAGTTTGGTCCAGTTTTGGTAAAATTATGTTTTGGTCCTTGTTTTGGATAATTGTCGTTTTAGTCTCTAAACCTAGGAAACTAAACCTGGTTTTCTTTTATGCATTGGAATCTTTTATTTGTGTTGCTTTGAGTTGTTTTTGAGTATATTTCATATATTTATTGTAGGTTCTCCTAACGATTCTCAATATGTTTTTCATGTCTTTCATCTGATATTTCTTTTAGTTCTATATTTTCCGGGTGAGTGGGATAATCTTTAATATGCATATAATATATATAAATATGTATGGTGATTATACGATGAGCACAACCAGTTAATTTCTTGAATATATATATATATATATATATATATATATATATATATATATATATATATATATATATATATTTTTTTTTTTTTTCTGAGTACTACTCATTTATTCTTGAACTTGCACTCACAATCTTTCGAACTAAATTCTATTTGATATGATATACGTTTCTTTGATGATTTTGTGAATATCTATTATACCTTAATATAGGACTTGTCAGTAACTCTATGATAACATAAAGTAGTTAGCCTATGTGCACATAGTATTTTGTATACCTAACTGGTGAGAGAGGCGTCAGCCTATGGCGACTAATCATCCCACAGTGGTCACCTTTGGGTGTTATTTGGTCACCTTCGGGTGTCATCTAATCTCTGACATGTATTCCACAACTTTATGATAATATGTATATGTATATCAAGATAAATCGACTTGCAAATTATTAATATCTAAAATGTATATTAAATGTTATTCCCTCATTGAGTTGGTTGAACTCGCCCCTCATTCTTAATATTATTTCAGGTTCTTAGTTTCTATAAGCAGGTGAACTTTGTTGAGTGTTCCTACTTCTTCAGTTTTAGTCGATATGCCTTGCTTATTTTGCGAGGCTTTCCTTTTAATTTTGATTCGATATCTTAGACACTCCACTATTACCTTATTTTAATTAAGTTTGGATTTTGACAATGTAATGAGTATTATGACTTATTGTTTTTATTTTAATTACTGATGAGGAGTTTTGAACTATTTTTTAGTTTCATCAGTTTTGAATAATATAATATTTCTGAAGATTATAAAATGCTGCGTATTTTTTTTAATGAATTATTCTTTTGATATGTCTGTTCTGAGGTTTAGCATAGATAAAATGTTCTTTCGATACTGTTCCTGTGTTGCCGGTCATGGACTCGAGATTCGGGACGAGACATAATCACTGCTATAAATGAACGTCAGAAACAATATGTTATGCCTTACTAACGAAAAGATGCTTAGCGTATTATCCCAAGTTAGATAACCTTGTTGCAGCAAAATCATAAGGTCATAAAAGGAGAAGTCTCTAAATGATCTCACTTCAATCAAGTTGCCAAATTTAATCAGGAAAAATAAAGCTTAAGCAGGCTTTCCTCCCCACTAAACAACCAGAAAAACAGACCATATAAAAAATTAAAAATCTGAAGTGCATCGTACACATAAACATGAGCACAATGGCATGCATGCAAACCTGGTTTCTGTAAAGATCTTTGTTGAGTACATCCCCGACAGACCAAGAGAACACCAAATCTACCAAGCTTCTACCAGCAACTAATTCTTCTTCAGTTTTCTCCATCGTTTCACCTCTCTAGTAAGCGTCTGTAAAATCAGTTGACGAAGCCGATAGTAAGGAAACAAAATAAACTTACAAAGAAACAATGAAAAAATGAGGCAGGTTCCTCAAGACTGAGATGGAAAGAACACACTGACTACAAGTCAATCGAAAGTAAATTAAAGCGAGCAATGTATCGAGAGTCTTAGTCCCTATGGAAACTACAGTCTCTTGTTTTCTTCTTCATTGTTTTACCCCTATAGATATAGAGCAAGCATTGCTTTTTTTTCAAGCGTTTTAAAGTTAGGGAAAGCATATGAAAAAGAGAGGAATCAAAAGAGGAAGCTTTCATACGAGGAGGCCGAAGGACTTTTCCTGGTTATAAAGCAGATAGACTCCATATTCCTACGTATTCTCCTTTACTGTGACATTACCGATTCACAAATGTTGATTATTGAGTAGAGGAAAGGACTCAAATGCATTCGTACATGCAATACGATGATGCTTTACATTTCTGCCCCTCGCTCTTTCCTCGAGTTCAGATCATCTTGTTGTCGCCGTCGTCGACCACTTTCATCCCTCTAACATGGATACGAATTAGATAAAGTTAGCAGAAACGTCTTTCCTAAAACACCCTTGTTCGTGACAAAGCCACTATTGATCGTTAATGACGTGTCCTCCCTTTGAGACTCTCTACCTGCCTCGCCTCTCTGCTTTCTCTTGTTCCATATTCTCCTTCTCCATAAATTTCTGCAAAAACAACTTTTTTTTACCCTTTCAACAACATCTTCTCCTTTCCAGGAATTAGTACTGAGGGTATCTGTTTTGCACATTGTTCTTTTCAGCCCAACAGTATATGTGTCACATACGCTACATCTCCGAACATACATTTTATAAAACATATATATAAAACTTCAAAATTTCTCATCATTAAATAAAAACAAAACAAAACTTCATAATACTTATTATATTAAATAAAATTCAATGTTTGAAATAAAAATCCAAATTTAAATTAAAAACAACGTACGTAATACTAAAGTGTCTAATAATCGAATAAAAAAGAATTAAGAAGAAAAGTCTCGCGAAAACAAGCATAGCATATCAACAAATGAAATGGCAGAAACTCTCAACTAAATGCTAACCTGCTAATAGAAATTAAGAATCTAAAAATAATATTAGAATGGAGAGGTGAGTTCAATCAACTCAATACACTACTAAAAAAAGGGGGTATTAGTATCTGAATTTAGCAACGGATAATTCCGTTGCTAAATTCAGTAACGGATTTGCAACGGATTACACATATATTATTTTTTTAATATCAGCAACGGAATTTAGCAACGGATTATCCGTTGCAAACTTTACGTTGAATTTAGCAACGGATTTTCCGTTGCTAATTAAAAAAATAATTATTTAAATTTTAATATAAAACCAAAATTACGAACACCGTTGATTACATTTACAAATATTAAATCTCAACCGTCTATTTTTCGCTGGCTTTGTAAATTAACACCAGGACTGCTCTCCCCCCACACCATTCATGTTTACAGAGACGAAATGAACAAAACCAACAATGAAAATTAATGATCTTCCACTCTTCCAGTCTCCTTCGTCCCTAACAACATCGATCCATAACTGTAGAAAAATCAACCTCTCTTCATCGATTTGATTTTCCTTTATCCCAAACATTTCATCTTCTTCGCGTCTTCCACAACCCTAATTTCTTTTCTTCATCTTCTTCTCCTTCATCCGAACAAAATCGAACCAGACCCATCATTATCACCATCGAACATGCTGATTTAAGGTATCTCCTTGTAAACGGGTTGGGTGTTTCACGGTTTTCTTCAATAGTTCAGGTAAGTAATTAAGGGTTTTTGTTTTTGTTTGTTGCAATTTAACTTGCACTAAAAATTTTTCACCTAACTTTCTCAATCCAGGTTTCTTTCTGTCCCTGTAGAACGATCTCGGTCACCTATAACTCAAGAACACAGGTAACTTTTTTTTTTCTTCAATACTTTGAATAATGGTTTTAGGCTATTAATTCGATAATATAGAGGTTTATGAAATGTTTAATTATGCATGTGTAATTGAAAATTTATCAAAACCCCCAATTTAATTTTTAGGGTTACGGTTCATAAATTTTTTGATGTCCCAGCAGTTGAGCTATAATCATTTTTGCTTCCCTTTGGTTTCTTTTTGCCAGTAGATAGTTGTTTTCCCCCATGAGATACCTTCATATCATCGTGTAAGTGGGATGCATTTTTCTGTTCAAACTACTGTTTTGTAAGATCCAATGTTATATCTCCACATTTTCTCATCTCCTCAGGCATATAATAACTCCTTATTTGCCCCACTGAAATTGGCTCTGAATATTATACCCTGTTGTAACTTGCTACCCTGTTGCTTTAACTTTTTACATTGTAATGCTCTACTTCTATAATTTTGAAGTGTTACAGCAGCGTATGGATGCTGTTAAAATCTAGAGAGTCTAGCAACTGGTTAACCTGTGATGCATTTTCTTCTTCTGTAGCAGTCCAAGTGTTTCTTTTTTTCTTTTTTTCTTGCTGTGATTTGATTGAGCATGCTTGCAGAGTTTTAGTGTTGCCTTTTAGTCACAGCCAATCCAACTTACTAGGATGTGGTGGTTGCTGATTCGTGTAGATATTATTTCAAAATATACAATTATTAGTTTTAGTTGCAAAACTTATACGCACTTATTTTCCTTGACAAAATTCAAATTTTGCGATCCTATTCATATTTGTAATATCGTATCATTTTCTGGAATAATCCACCTTTTATTTTGCTGTGTTATGCAGGAGAAACCTCAACTATTTCAGTTTGTTCCAAATTAAAAGCAGGTACCATTTGTTCAGACCACATTGTATTAACAAAGTTGTATTTATTGTGATAGATTCATAATGCTGTTTATCTGATTTATGCTCTCACAGGTCAAGGCAGCACACCAACTTCTCAAGACTATTCCACATAGCTATAGGAGCAGGAGGGTTGATGGAGTTCCTGTTTTCAGCAAACAAAATTCAGATATTGCAATAGCTACCAAAGACGGGATTAAGTGGTGTGTATTGATTCTCTTGTATCAAAATTTAAATATGCATCTTTAAATTTTCAGGGCATAGGACTGTTTTTTTTCTTTCCTTATTCAATTCAGAAAAAAAATTGTTATGAGAAGACAATTGCCATGAAAATATGAAAACTAAACAGTACTTTAACTTGGATATTCTTTCTGTTTTTCATAGTTTAACTTAGATTTGTTTTAAAGACTAGCAATTGATAAAGCTGGATGGGTTTAACATACTATTTATTTTTTTTATTTTTCCAGCAATATGAATGGCTTATTGGATCACAATATAAATCAATAGAGTTGGCTAAGTCTGATTGGGTTGCAACAAGGAAATCTCCACCTTGGGCCATTGATTATTGGGGCTTTGGTAAGTCAATTTTGCTCCATTTTTTGATGGTTGCTTAATTAGATTATGCTTAATTTGTCTGCTGGGCATGCCTATTGTAATCTTTTCAATTAATTGGAACTCTGCTTTTCATTGGGATAAGATTATTCATATTTAAATTTATTGTCCTTGTAGATCCTAGTTTTTGAGGTTTATGTGAACATGATGCTGGGATTATATTGAATTAACTTTTCTGGGCATATACTGTCTTTTTTATTTCTGCTTTTACATATTGCTTCCTGAAGTTCATGTTTTTGGTATTTTTCCTCTTAAGAAGAATAAGAATAAGCCTCGGTCTTCTTTATTTAATTTGAAAACCATGAAGGCATTTAGAGGCCCAAATCCCATTTTGATTATTTGGTTAGACAATATAAATCAATGACAAGGTAGTTTAGAACTTTGGGTGGGTAGTTCAAAAAATAATAATTAATGCTTTTTACAATAAGCTGTGGGGGGGAACATTACAAGAGTAAAAAGAATGGGGTAAGAGGTGATAAGGACATATTTAAGGGTGGAATCTTATGGGGAACATTACAAGAGTAAGTTGTGTATTTTTAATGAATTTTGTGTTGTGGGGTTGCTTGATTTTTGTTAAAAAACAAAAAACATAACATGATATATTCGGGATTATTTTTTTCTTTACTTTGATTTCCAGCAATAAAATCTACCTGGAAAGGAGCTTTCTAATCTATTAGAATTACTTAGAACTTTGATTTCTGATATGCAGATTGTGTAAAAATGGCAAGGGTGACTAGGGTTTTGGTTTGAAATTGGGATTGCTATGTTGGTAATTTTATTATTGTATTAATTTAGAATGCAAAGTGTAATTTTTAAAGAACTAGAAGCAAAATGAAAAAACAAATAAATTATAAAAAGTATTTTGTAATTATCTAGCAACATTTTAATTATTTCAAAAATCCTTTAATCAAGCTGCGCTCCTAAAAAACCAACAGAATTGGTGATAAAGATAGCAGATACTTGTTTAATCATTAGGCCAATATTCATAATTATTGAAGGTTAAAATCTATATTTTTTACTGACCTTACAAGGGAAAATTATTGACATGTCTGTTGATGATTGGCTAGTTAGCTAAGTTAATAATTAGTGATTACACAATCAATGCGTGATGAGGGCTTTAATTTTCATGGTAGTAAGAATTACTTTTTTTTTTCCTTCATTATTTTGCCCCCTCTGTGTTGAATGTGCACCTTCATAGCTCATAAACATGGTAAATAATTATCCAACCACCATACCAATGACTACAACTAAGGAATATTGATTCAGACGTCCTTCTTGGTACATTTTTAAAAAATGAATTTAAAATAGGAGTTATTGCTTTCATCAACCATGCACTAAAATTGTATGATTTCCATGATTTACACCATTCCATGACATCTGACTACCACTGATTCAATCATTGAACTTGATGTTTATAACTCACGTGAATTAATTTTCAAATCAATTGGAATGTCAATTGAGCACATCAATCATGCGTATACCATCCTTCCATAAAATCCATGCAAAGATTATTTTCATTTTAATCAAATTACTGTGAAAATAGTCGGAAAATTAATCAAGAGAACTCGCAATCATGCATGTATCATTCAAACATAAAATCCATAAGAAAACCATTTTCACATAACCAAATTAAAATTACAGAAAAAAGAAAAGATAAATTAGTCAAGATAAATCGCAATAAAACTATAATACCTGCTGACAAAGATAAGTATTTGGATGGTTTGTTTGAAAAAATTGTTCCACTGTGTCTAATACTGACCGGCCAGAAACATGTGGGACATTCCTCACCACTACCTGCAAAAGATAATAAGTTTATGAGAAGAATACCAGCTTTATCCTTTAATTTACTCATGAGATGCTTCTACTTCTTTTCTTTCTTGATCATGTCTCTTCAAATGTCAAATACACCAAAAAAATAACAAGAAGCAAGCCTTCTAAAAAATAGAACTAAGCATGTAGTTAGATCATCATATAAACTAAATGAATTTCCAATACCAGAAATTTGAGGACTGAAACGAACACTGTGGTTGTTTACTTTTGATTGATATCATGCAGAAATTTCTCTTGTAAACAGTGAAGAAAATTTGAGTCCAACTCATAGTGAACTGTTCAGCATGTCTTCTTTTTGAAGCCAAGAAGCGCAATCTCATCAATGCTACATGATCGTATTCTTTGTAGAGCATGAAGCAAATCCATATTCAGCGACAAATTAAAAAAAATATATAAAAATATGTTTAATTAAATGATAAAAATATAGATAAAAATATGTTTAATTAAAAAAAATGAAAAAACATAAATATACATATATATATATATATATATATCCTCTATCTTTGCCCTTTGCCATTTCTCTTGACTCCCTGAGAGTTATAGCTTATGAACTCATTATATTTTTTCATCTTTCATTAAAAAGGCTAGCTACGTGTGTACGACTAGCTCACCGGATGGTAGGTTTTTATTTAATTGCACCAATTCTGTTGAGTTGAAAGGTGACAAGCTTTAATTTTGCATTCAATAGTATTTTTTTTTTTAATGATTTCCCATTTTAAAAGGAGATGTCTGCTTTTTTCTCCGGCTAAATTCCAACAGATTCCAATTAGCTAGCACTTATCTGGAAGACCTTGTCTTCTGGATCATTTCAAGCTTTTTACACAAAGCAAGCATCCGATCCCTCTGTGCATTTTATTTCCCTTCATGTCTTTCCACCCTCTCAGACGCATCCTTGGAATCAATTTAACTTGGATTTATTTTAAAGACTAGCAATTGTTATAACTTGATGGGTGTAACATATTGTTTATGTTTTTTATTTTTCCAGCAATATGAATGGCTTATTGGATCATAATATAATCCAATAGAGTTCGCTAAATCTGATTGGGTTGCAATAAGAAAACCTCCACCTTGTGCCATTGATTCTTGGGGCTTAGGTAAGTCTATTTTGCTCCATTTTTACATGGTTGCTTAATTATATCGTGCATAATTTTTTTGTTGGGCATGCCTATTGTAATCTTTTCAAGTAGTTGGAACTCTGCCTTTCATTGGGACAATATTGATAGTTTATATAAGAAAACTAATTGAATGATTTTCTTTTATTAAATCTGATATTGAGTTTATTTTGGATGGAAATTATGAGACCAAAATGAAACCTAGAGGTGGCTGAATAATATATCAATTAATTGCAAATTTAAATGTCGTGCTATTTGTCAAGTCTTGAAACATATTGTGACGATGTATATGATAAGAGACAAATAATTAAAGTTTATTCATGTGGTACATATTTTATTTTAAAGGATTGTTTAATTACTAGTAGTTAAAGAAGTATGCGTATTTCAAAAAATGCTTATTGGTGTTGTCATGTTAATTAGATTAACATGGATGATCGATCGTGGATGTATCGTCGTCTTATGGATGGTCGCCTTCGTCCTGAATACATTACTGGTGTTAGAAGATTTATCAATTTTGCATTTTCAATTGATAAAAATATATCTGGGGGGAAAATTAGATGTCCTTGTGTGAGGTGCAAAAATCAAAAGTTTTTAAAGGAAGATGATGTTTGTAAACATCTATTGACAAAAGGTTTTTTACCTTGTTATGAAAATTGGACTGTACATGGGGAGCCTTATGTCGCAGAACCAATATTGGCTGGACCTTCATCGATTATAATGAGTCATGATGTGAATGATGTTTGTCTAGAGAATCCATATAGGAATCTGGTTATGGATGCAATGGGGGTTGGTGATGCATTCTATAATGATAATGTGTCTAGTCCTATGGTAGCAGGGGAAATTCCAAATCCGGAGGCAACTAAATTTTTTAAGCTTTTGAAAGCTGCGGAGGAGCCGTTGTGGGATGGGTGTACCAAGCAATCCAAATTATCTGCTTGTGTACAATTGCTTAATATGAAGTCAACTTTAAATTTGACTCAGAATGCCTTCAACAATTTTATTGACTTTACAAAAAGTTGCATGCCTAATGATGAAAATTTGGTTTCAAATTTTTATGATGCCAAGAAATTTATGCGGCCACTTGGACTTGGTTATGAGAAATATGATGTGTGTCCTAATTACTGTATGTGTACTATGGGGCAGATGCAATGAAAATAAATTGTGATTTTTGTGGAAGTTCACGATACAAACCTAGAAATCCAACTAGTAAAGGTTCCAATAAGGCGGAGAAGCAACTCCGATACTTTCCTCTAACACCAAGGCTTCAGAGACTATTCATGTCTCCATATCATGCCAAAGATATGACATGGCATCATTTTCATAAGTCTGATAATGGGGTTATGGTGCACCCATCTGATGGGGAGGCATGGAAGGAGTTTAATCGTGTCCACTTAAGCTTTGCATCAGATCCGAGAAATATTCGGTTAGGGTTGTGCACTGATGGGTTTTGTCCATTTGACATGTCTTCAAATACATACTCTTGTTGGCCAGTAATTGTGACTGTTTATAATTTGCCTCCGTGGAAGTGCATGACTAGACCATTCATGTTTTTGACAATGATGATTCCTGGGCCAAAGAATCCGGGTAAAAAGCTTGATGTTTTTCTAAGACCTTTGATTGATGAGTTGAAGAATTTGTGGTTTTTTGGTGTTGAAACATATGATGTATACAGAAAGGAAAATTTTCAATTAAGGGCAGCTTTGATGTGGACCATTAGTGACTTTCCAGCATATGGCATGTTGTCGGGGTGGAGTACTCATGGAAATTTGTCTTGTCCTTATTGTATGGAGCATAGCAAGGCTTTTAGATTAAAAAATGGGGGGAAAACTACATTTTTTGATTGTCATCGACGATTCCTACCCATGAACCACCCATATAGATTTCAATCTGATAAGTTTTTGAAAGGAGTAATTGAAAGGCTTCCTCCTTTACCTCGTCCATCTGGTTTGGAAATGTTAAACGAAGTGTCCAAGTATACTGAGGGACATAATGGAGGTTCATCATATAATGATAAAATTCCTGGCTTTGGTGTTAAGCACAATTGGGTGAAGAAGAGCATTTTCTGGGAGCTTCCATATTGGCATACAAATTTGATTCGTCATAATCTTGATGTCATGCATATTGAGAAAAATGTCTTTGACAATATTTTTTATACAGTAATGAATTGTCCAAATAGAAGCAAGGACAATTTAAAGGCTAGGTTGGATATTCAATTGTATTGTCAGAAGCCAAATTTACATTTGCAACAAGATATGAGTGGTCGGGTTTACAAACCTAAAGGCACTTATTGTCTACACAAGAAACAACAACAAGAAGTTTTGTCATGGATGAAGGAATTATCATTTCCTGATGGTTATGCTTCAAGCATTTCACGATGTGTGAAAGAGGCACAATGTAAGGTTTCGGGGATGAAGAGCCATGATTGTCATGTCTTCATTCAAAGACTTCTTCCAACCGCTTTCCGACCTTACTTACCTAGGCCACTGTGGGAGGCATTAACTGAACTGTCCGTATTTTTTCGAGATATTTGTTCAACAAATTTGAATGCCCAGCACATGGAGTTAATGCAGATGAATATAATTGAAATAATTTGCAAACTTGAAAGGATTTTTCCTCCATCCTTCTTTGACTCCATGGAACACTTGACGATACATCTACCTTACGAGGCAAAAGTTGGTGGACCAGTTCAATATCGATGGATGTATCCATTTGAACGGTATGTTTTCATACTATGTTAATTTTATTCACTTTTTATTTTTAAAAATAAACTAATTGACAGAAATGATATAGGTATATGTTTTATTTGAAGAAGAAAGTGACCAATAAAGCTAAAGTTGAGGGTTCCATATGTGAAGCATACTTGATTGATGAAATTACCAATTTTGCATCTCATTATTTTGGTGATGATGTGCAAACAATTTGGAATCGAGTTCCACGGAATGATGATGGTGGCCTTAGAAGTGTAGATGGATGTCTCTCTATTTTTTCCTATCCAGGGAAAAAATTATCCAAAAGATTTTATAAAAGGCAGTTGTCACATGCTGAAATGCAAATTGCGCATAACTATGTGATATTCAATTGTCAAGAACTGAAGCCTTATTTAGAGTAAGTATGAAATATTATTTTGTACTAAATTTATATTAATTTATTATTAACTTTAACATTTTAAAATTTTAGGCAATGTCGACAAGAGCTAAAGTCACAACAACCATATGCGAGTGATGATGAAATAGAAAAATTATGCGAAGCGATCTTTCCAAATTGGTTAAAAAATAATGTAAGTATTTTAATAAAATTAATTTATATTTTATGTCAATTAGCTACTTTAAAATATTATTAATCTCTTTTAAATCATTATTTCTTATGGAGTTAACTATTATGCTAGGTGGAATACCAATCTAACGGAATTGAAAATCAGCTCTTTGGACTTGCTATGGGCCCTTCAACTTCAGTGAAATGTTATAATGGGTATTATGTGAATGGTTTTAAATTTCATACTCAACGTTATGGCCGTTTTAAAAAGACAATGAATAGTGGAGTTTGTGTGAAAGGAAGTTGCTATGATGATAATGAACGTGATTATTATGGAATGCTTAAAGAAGTTGTTCGGCTAAAATACTTGGGGAGTAAGTGCAAGTTATTTATGTTTAAATGTAATTGGTATGATACAAAACGAGGGATTAGAGTGCATCCTTCGAATGGTTTGGTTGAAATCAAGCATACATCTCGACTACATGGAAATGAAGATTTTGTGTTAGCACAACAATGTCAACAAGTCTACTATACATATCCACCTGGTAATAAATCATCTGAATGGTGGACGGTTATTAAGACAACTGCTAGAAGTCGTTATTATGTTGACATGGGTGAATTTATTGAAGATGCCAACAATGTGAGATCATTTGATGTTGATCAATCAGATGAGATTTCTCAACCATGTAGTGTCCTTCCTACTCCAACACTTGATGATCCAAATATACTTGTTGAATCATCTTATTATGAAGAAATCGGGCAACATGAATTGATTCAACTTGACATGAATTGGGAAAACAAAGATGATGAAGATGAAGATGATGAAGATGATGAAGAAGAAGATGATGGTGATGGTGAAGAAGAAGAAGATGATGATGATGAGGATGATTGTTATGGTGGTGATGGTTAGGAATGATGATAATAATGAGTAGCACAAGTTAATTATATTTTGTAGTTTATGTAATGAATTATCTTTATTATATGTATGAATGATTTCATATTATTTGACAATATTTAGGCTTTCAATGTTTTTTTTTATTATTTTATTCAAGTGTGTGTTATGCATCACATTACATAAATCATTTTCATTCACCTTTGAAACCATTTATAACCTTTCAAGTATCAATCTTTAAATTGTGATTCTGATGTTATATTTTATTTTGTGATTCGTTTTCTTGCTTACAGATGTTGAAGCGTGAAAGAAAGGGTTCTTCCTACTCAATGTTTTGATTTATAGGACCAAACATTAAGGTAAGCATACTTATAAATTTTGATTTCTGCTTAATTAATTATTTAGATTTTTATTTTTATTATTGTTTGTGTTAATTGGCTTTTGACAATTTAAACTTCATGGCTGAGTTTTGTCATTGCAAGGAATGCTTAATGAAATTGTCCTGATGTTATTTATATATTTGGTTTTGTTACAGTAATTATTTTATTTGAAGTATAATATTTTTCGGAGTGATGACTATTAAGTGGACAATCCATACTGATTTTGAACATCATAAACTAGATATTGTTTGTAATGAATTGGGAAAAAAATGAGATTTAACAGTTTGTTTTCATTCTAGTTATGGCAGTCTTGGGAAAATATCTGTGAATTTTTTGTTCCTGATAGTTTAACTATGAGCTAATTTATTGTTATGTTGTATATATTCATATTAAATGTTAGTTATTTTTTCTGGTTTTTAGCATGCCTCGACGAGGATCCATATTAGATTCTAGGAGTGACAGGTCCACATCAAGGAGTGACAGATCAACTTCATCCAAGTCATTTCAAACTACATCAAGGCATAATAACAAAGGATCCACATTTCATCAACCTGTGTATCAGAACGCAAATGAGTATTATATACCCACTTTGGGAGTACACATCCTCCTCAACATGATTATGGGAGGGTTGATGCATATCAATATTGTGACGGCTTTCGTTTTCAAGATTTGCTTCAAACTCAAGGAGGTTTCTCTCGAGATAACCAACTTGTTTATGGAGGACATAATTTATATGGGACTTATGGGAGAGTTGATGGTAATGATGATGATGTGAACATTAGAAATGAAGATGAGGGAGACGGTAGTAATGAGAGAGGTGTATGTGATGAGAGAGATGTATGTGATGAGGATCAAGATGGTGTTCCATCATATCACGGTTCAACATCTTCTCCATACAATTATGATGAAAGTGTTAAAAGGAAGGGTTTTGACACGCCAATAGATCCAATAACAAGAAAAAAAGAGCTTTGTTTGTATGGAATAACAGAGTAAGTTCAAACTTTTAATAACTAACTTATTAAGGTTATATTTTCAAGTATGAAAAAAATTACTTATTATTGTGTAATTATTTGTTTAATATAAGTTTGTTATTATATATTTTCAGGTTCAATAACGCATCGTGTGGCCGTGCAATCGGAGATATTTTGAGGTCCAATTTTAAGGGAGCATGGCACTCCTGGGAAAAAGTAGATCCAATGTGCAAGGATGAACTCTTTAAAGAGTTTAAGGTAAGAACCAACACTAATTGCCATAATATTCTTTTCAAATTTGATCACTTTAATGTAGAATTATGAAAATTATCAACTGAATAGCTATGACTGATTTGTGTTATAATTTGTTCTTATTTCTTGTTTACTCTTTAATATCATTTAATTTCTTTAGTTATTACATCATCTTGCAAATTCTGAACAAGATAACACAATATGATTAATTATTTATATAATTTGAAATTTTGTGCACTCTTTTTACTTGGTATATATATTATTTGGTAGAAAAAATATTCCTTTCCTGAGGAAGATGAGTCGATTGTTCGTAATATTTGGGAAGATAAGGCTAGGATAGCTTTGAATCAACAATTGACACGAGCTCGCAAGAAAGCCATGTCAAAAGAAAACACTACAAATATTATAGATTGTCTTGATAAAGGTCCTGCCTGGATAAACAATGATGACTGGAATCAAATGATCAAAGATGTTTGGTCCACCCCTGAATTTCAAAGGAGATCTGAATCTGCTAGGAGGAATCGATTAACCAAAACAGATGGCAAAATAAGCACTCATTCTGGAGGAACAGTGTCATTTGCATCATATCGAGCTAACATGGTAAGGATTTTTTTTTATGCTTAAGATAATAAATTAAAATTTGTATATTTATCTTTTATAATATTTATTAATCTTGAAAGCAAGAGGAAGCTGGTGGAAAAGAACCTCCATGGGATGATGTCTTTACAGCTTTGCATCAAAGTACTAAGCAATCTGGTAGCTTTGTCGACAACAAGTCTAAAAAAGTGGTTGTATGTATTTTTATTTGATTATTTCTTAATATAAATTAAGTATTATTCAACATTCAAATTAATTTATTGTTGCATGTATTTTATTTGTAGGAAAATTATAAAATGGAGATGATTTCAAAGTATGGAACTGATCGGGAAAATCATCCTTCATTTGATGGAGCAGCTTGGTGTGTGGCTTCAGGAGGAGTTACAAAGGGTAGGGTATATGGTGCACCTCGTATGCCAAAATCAAAAGTTAGTACAAGCTCTTCATCACATTCCTACTCGGTGGAGTCATCATATCCCAGTTCATCGTATCGAGCATTGCAAAAGGAGATAAAGGATAAAGAAGAGGAGATAAAGAAAAAAGATGATTTTATTCTTGAAATGAAACGGCAGATGGATTCCATGAAAGAATATCTTGTGAACAATCTTGGATACCATGGTGGGACATCAAATATTGATCAAGGTATGCCACCACCTTTGACTCCATCAATACCGCCACCTATGGGTCCCGCATCTCAACCAATTTTTCGACCTACACCTCGACCTTTATATCCTGATCAATCTTGTGTGATCCACAATATCATGGTTCGTCTTCGCAACCTGCACCATGATTGTATCTTTTGTTGTTTTTTTTTATTGTATTTGAACTTAATTGTATTAATGCAAGTTTAACTAAATTTTTATAATATGAATATTTTATTTTGTTTTATTAATGATATAATTATTTTTAATATTAATTAATTTATGTTGGTTATATAATTCTACAACTTTTAAATATCCATAAATAATTAAATAAATAAATTAAAAGTCATTTTAATAAATAAATAAAAATTAATTTAATAAAAAAAAAATTAAATTCTCTACAACTGGCATGAATCAGCAACGGAGAATCCGTTGCTGATTCACAAAATAGCAACGGATTCCGTTGCTAGTTTTGGCAACGGAAATCCGTTGCTGAAATTAGCAACGGATTATCCGTTGCTAATATTCAGCAACGGATTATCCGTTGCTAATTGTCAGCAACGGATTTTCCGTTGCTGCCAAATCAGCAACGGATAAATCCGTTGCAACAAAATCAGCAACGACAAATCTGTATCGGATTTTTGCCGTTGCTGATTCCGTTGCTAAATTGTTTTAGCAACGGATTTTAGTATTATTTGCAACAGAATTATCCGTTGCTAATTACTTACTCCATTTTTTAGTAGTGATAATAGAATAACATTTAATATGCATTATAAATATTTTCAAGTTATATGTCATAAATTGTGATATAATAAAAGTACAAGAACTAAAATAGATATACACACACATATTAAGCATAATAGTAATGTTGTAGTGGTATACCTGTCAGATATCAGACTGAGTCATAAGATCAAATAACAGATGAAACCCTAAGGTTTCGATAACAAACGAAGTTTACGGCTCTAATAACTGTGGAGGATAAGTCGCCACATGTTGATGTTTTTCACCAACTAGGTATACAGATTGCTATAACCAATAACATATATACATATTTAATCAACAAAATTTGGATACAAATTAATTCAAGAAACTAATGAAAACTCGGAAAATAAATCAACATACATAGACATTCAAAAATGTCATTTGAACATCAACATACATAAATTATTTGTATTAAATGGAAGAATTTGCAACCGACATTGCGAAATACCTTTTAGGGAAGTTAGGCTCTTCTGCAATTAAAGAACTAATTTATCTGGCATGGGGACTTAAAGCTGAACTTGCAAGTCTTGAAGAGAAATTGTTAGCCATCAATGCAGTTTTGATGGATGCCGAGAAGAAACAGTCTCGGAATGAGAAGATTCGGTTCTGGCTTCAGATGCTCCGAGAATTCATGTATGATGAAGAGGACGCACTGGATGGATTTGAGTGTGAAGATTTGAGGAGGCAAGTGGTGAAAACTACAGGGAGCACTAGCAGAAAGCTACGCCGCTTCTTTTCAAGTTCTAACAAGCTTGCATTCCGTTTTAAAACGGGTCGTAAAATAAAGGACCTCAACGACAGGCTAGCCGAGATTGAATCTCTGAAGTCTCTGTTTAGCCTCACCGAGCAGACTAGTGATCATAGTTCTGTCTTGCCTGAGGAAATATCAGAGATGAAACAATCCTTTGAGAGCTTTTCTGGTCTTATTGGAAGAGACAAAGACAAGGAATGCATCATCAACCTCTTAGTAGAACCTTTCAAGGTTGATGAAGCTCATCCCTTTGTCATTCCAATAGTTGGAATGGGTAGTTTGGGGGAGACTGCTCTTGCCAAATCGGTGTATGACGATGGAAGTGAGGATGCCTTTTTTGAGCTGAAGATGCAGGCATGTGTTTCAGATGGATTTGCTCTCAAACAAGTGATGCAAAAGATGATCAAATCTGCAACTGGGGAAAGATGTAACGACTTGGAAGAGATTGAACTAAAAGCAAAACTAGAAGCGATTTTAAATGGTAGGAAATACTTGCTTATTTTAGATGATGTTTGGAACGAAGACTCCCAGAAGTGGCTCTTGCTGAAGCCTATATATATTATCAAAAGGTGCACTTGGAAGTAAGATCATAGTAACCACCAGAAGTAAACGTGTTGCACAGATTATGGGTTCTGCTGGCGCGCACGAGTTAAGTCTTCTTGATGAAAAGGATTGTCTGTCTTTGTTTTACAAGTGTGCATTTAAGGAAAGGCAGAAGGCAGCATCCAAATTTGGTAGAAATTGGGAAAGAAATAGTGGAAAAATGCAAGCAAATTCCTCTGGCAGTAATCAACTTGGGAACTCAACTTTATGGTATAACTGATGAAAGGGAGTGGAAATTGGTAAGAGATAGTGAGACCTGGGAAGAGAAGGAAGATGGTCTTTAACCTGCTTTAAAAATAAGCTATCAACGACTCTCAAATCACTTGAAAAGATGCTTTCTTTATTGCTCGATCTTTCCAAAAGATTATGACTTCACGGATGCCGTATTGGAGCAGTTTTGGATGGCACAAGGACTCGTTCATCAATCATCACATCCAAGTGAAAACTTGGAAGATGTTGGGATTCGCTATGTGCGTGAGTTGATCTCAAAATGTTTCTTCCAAGATGTTAACGATTTGCTTTTTTGTACTTAGCTTTAAAATGCATGATTTAGTGCATGATCTTGCATCATCATTGGCTCAAAATGAATGTTCAATCCTACGCTCAAATAACCACCAAGTTTTCAAAACTGCCAGACATTATCAGTTGTTGACTCTTAACTCTTTTTTCCAAGCTCTTCCTAAGTTTCCAAATGAGATAGAGCGTGTGAGAACGCTTGTTTTTGTAACCAGTCTAGAGGAACCTAGTTGCAAAACAGACTTTGCGGAAATGTTTGTTAGGATTTATGCATTTGCGGTCGCTGGAACTAATGGATGTCTGTGAATTTCTGCCGGATAAGACTGGCTCCCTGAAAGAGTTGAGATACACTACAACATTATCCAGTGTTACCGACGGACTCATTCCGTCGGTGACAGCAATGAAGTCCGTCGGTGAAAATAATACTGACGGACTCACCGACGCAACACGTCCGTCGGTAAAACAGTCGTCGGTAAATCCCATTTCCGTCGCTAATTCTGTCGCAAATAAAAAAAACCACCCACCGACGGAAACGCCGACGGGTTACAGACGGATACACGCGCGCCCAAAAAAAAGTTTCCCGCGGGAACATTACCGACGGATTTATTCCGTCGGTCATATCAAGGGTAATTCCCGACGGCATCACCGACGCAATTTCCGTCGGTAAATGTGGCATGGCTGGTAATTTTTGTGCAACTCTCTGTGTAATACCGACAGATATTATCCGTCGGTGAGTCCGTCGGTAATTATGGCATGGATGGTAATTGTTCGCCAACTCTCTGTTAAATACCGACGGATAGTATCCGTCGGTATATCCGTCGGTAGATATTTAAAATATATATATAAAAAAATTTATTAATTGTAAAAAACCTTAATAAACAAATAGAAATGCATTAAACATTAATAATGTAAAAGTAATGTTAAATAATATTCATTACAAATTTAATGTGTTTAAAAAGCAAAATGAAACTAAAATAGCGGCGGAGCTGGAGGAGGAGGCGGAGGAGGAGGAGGAGGCTGGTTGTTCCCTGGACCATACGGCCAAAAAGAAGCTGCACAAGTATCGTCACCCATCTTTGATCTCATCTCCATGACTATTTGACGGAGCTCATCATAATTCGTCGAGAGTTGTTGATATTGTTGTTTCAACGCAATGAACTCCTCAGACTGGGTGTTCGATACTGATGGAGAGCTTCCAACAGTTGAGACACTACGAGTCGAACGCAAGTTGTCAGCCGTAGTGTTCGAGAGCCCGTAGACCCGATTTTTATCGGGTCCACCAGACGATCCCGCCTCCATCCACAAATCTGGATCGAAATCTGGATGGGTCGACGGATTGTCCCCATATCTCTCCCTCAACCGGCTATTATAGGTCTCCTGAAAATTCCATCGGTAAAAAAATCATCAAATGCAATTCAAGAAAATAATAACTTACAAAATAAAATGAATGAACGAACATACCACGAAGTGCTGAGCACGGTTGTCCATGAACTGCTGCACCCCCTTTTGGCGGTCTTGACTCCGCACATGCGTCTCTAGAAACAGCTCCATTGGACTCGGTTCACGTCCAAGAGACGCAGCCTGTAAGGAAAAAAATAGGTTGAAAGTTAAATATATTATAAGGAACGACAAATTAATTAACGATATATTTCATTAAAATTAATCTTACCATCCGCTTTGCATGTGCGCTGAATGGGACGGATCCGCCAGTGTGCGTGGTCACCGAACCATGAATTTGCCGGTTCCGGTTGTCGATGCCAGACTGTGAGCGCCGTGAGAACCGCTCTGAGGTCACGTGCTCAATATATGCCGTCCATATTTCCCCCGAGATGAATGGCGGTCTAAATTCCTTCCAAACCGCCACCTCATTCCATCCTTCAAGACCGTTATCCCTCGCATGTCTTTTTGATTTTTTTTGGGTGTCATACCAAAAATCACGCAACCTACTTCCATAGTAACAAATTAGAATTTAAAACATAAACTTATAAAACAAAAATAAATATTATTTTCGATGTTACCTAGTTGCCGCGTGATTCTCCCATACCCTCCTCACAACATTGTTGTCCGCCCTATCCCACTCAAATTTGTTTTGTGTATATAAATAATTCATATAAAATAAAAATAGTACAAGATATAAAATTATAAAAATCATTTAGTAAAAATAAGCTGGAAATTAAAAATTTACACCGACCTGAAATCGCTTAAACCATGCATCGATATTAGGTTTCCACTCAGGATGTCTGGAAACCTGGCTCCATTGAAACAATGGAATCTCCATCGACGATTTAAACGTCAATGTTATAGTCCTTGCAGCCTCAATGTTTTGTGAACCTGAAATTAAATAAAAGTAGTAATTAATATTAATTAGTTGTTCATAAATTATGTTATAAGTATATAAAAAAAAAACTAAAACCTAAACAAACTTACATTGAGAGGTCGTCCTTCCATTGTGCCTGGTACTTGCGGGTGAATTGACCCCGCTGTGAAGGCACACCGCTTCTGCGCTGTGAAACCGCGCTAGAAGAGGCAGCATCACAAGTTGGCGTAGATTCCTCGCCATGATCAGCACCTAAGGATACGTCCTCCTCGCTGCTAGAAGAACTAGCTGCAACCGTCTTCTGACGACGTGCTGTAGATTTCATTCTACGCATCTACACAAATGTACACGAATAATTACATAATTAACTTCGATTATTTAAAAAAAATTCGACAGAGTCTCCCCTGTATTGGGGGGTCCCAAGTTGTCGACAAAATTATATTACACTTCCAATTTTGTTTCACATCCCGATCCAATCATCCTGGATCTCAACCCAACTCATCATCATCAACACAACATTTTATTCAATAAACATCATATAGAATTACAACTATCAACATTCATTGTTAAATTGATACTAACATTAGAATTAAGTCATACAAATATCCTAAATTAAGATAAACTAATTAAATGCAATTCTATATATATAAATTAACATTTTTAACATAAATTCAACAATAACAATTATAGCAATACAAACAATAATATCCTAAATTAAGATAAACTAATTAAATGCAATTCTATATATATAAATTAACATTTTTAAAACAAATCAACAATAACAATTATCTTTATAAATTAACATTTTTAACATAAATTCAACAATAACAATTATAGCAATACAAACAATAATATCCTAAATTAAGATAAACTAATTAAATGCAATTCTATATATATAAATTAACATTTTTAAAATAAATCAACAATAACAATTATATTTACAAATTAATATTTTTAACATAAAATTCAACAATAACAATTATAGCAATACAAACAATAATATCAAAACTAAAAAACTAAAATTAATAAATAAAATTAAAAAACTAAAAAGACATCAATTCAAATAAATTTGGGAATAAAAAATGCTTACCTTAATAATGTGTTGAATTTAAGATTTTATCTACAAACAATATACAAAACAAAGAACAAAAAAAATAATCATAATTAAAATAAAAAAAATAAAAAGACAAAGAAAAAGGGATACATACCTTTTAAAACTACCACCAAAACAATAAAATCCTTCTAAAAGCTAAATATAAATCAAAGAAGAAGAGTAAGGGAGAAGAGGAGAAGAGAAAGTGAGAAGAGGAGAAGAGAAGAAAATGAACAAAGTGGGGGGATGGGCGGTATATATAGCAATATTTCCGACGGAATTTCCGACGGAAATTATTTGCTGTCGGTGCAATTAATTCCGTCGGTAATTCCGTCGGAAATTAATTGAAATGCGCACCAAAAAGTTTGGAAATCCCGCCAAACTTTTCGATCCGTCGGCATATCCGTCGGCCAGTCCGTCGGTAATTGCGCAGACGAACACGTGTCAGACATGCGTGATCCGTCGGTATCGGTATTTTGACGTCGGAAAGTCCGTCGGTAATGGTGCAGACGGACACGTGTCACCCATGCGTGCGTGATCCGTCGGTCTAAACGTCGGTAATACTGTCGGTAAATCCGTCGGTGAAAATGGCAAAATCCCGTAATTTGTTTTGCAACTCTCTGTGAAATACCGACGGTTAATCCGTCGGTGATCCGTCGGTGTGAAATGGCAAAATCCCGTAATTTGTTTTGCAACTCTCTGTGAAATACCGACGGTTTATAGTCCGCCGGTAAATCCGTCGGTGAAAAGGTAAATTTTTCTTATTTTTTTTATGTAACCCTCTCAAAAAATCTTGAATTGCAATCTTACACACACACAACACAATAACAAAGGCTGACCCTTAAAGAAGAATAAATATTTCATGTTTCAAATTATTACATTATAAAAATAAGGCTTTATAACATGTTTAGTTAGTCGGAATTTTCATCTTCGTCCTCTATTGAATTGTTATCATCAGCTTCATCGCACTCTTCAATTTCGTTATCATCTTCTTCAACAACATTCTTTTTTCCACTAGTAGAGCTCAGAACAACATTCAACTCCTCTGCGTCAACATCAACAAGACTATCGTTGAAAACACGAAAATTCGAATTTTCTTCTAAGTCAATCGACGGAGCAACTCGGTATGGTTCAACCAACTCACTAGCTTGAAAGACTTCATCTATCACACTTGTGTCTTCGTTCTCATCCTGAACAACCTCGACACGACCCTTGGGTTTTGTTTTTAAAACGGATAACCAATCAACTCTTGATCGGTCCTTTCTAAAGGAAGGGGTGTATGTGTAATAAACTTGTTGGCATTGCTTTGCGAAAACAAAGACGTCGTTTACGTTGCGGTGTCTAGCTTTTGAATTGATTTCAACGAGACCATAGTGAGGATCTACTCTGATTCCTCTGTCAGTTGTGTCATACCAATAGCATTTGAATAAAAACACTCTATTTTGCTCGCTATGATATTGCAGTTCGATGACCTCTTCCAATCTACCGTAGTAGTCAACTTCAAACTCACTAGAAGTCGATCCCTTAATACAAACACCGCTGTTGTATGTCTTTCTTCCATGCCCGTATTCTTCAGTATGAAAGACATATCCATTGACAAAATATCCATTATAGCACTTGACTTTTCTTTCAGGGCCCAGACATAGTAAAGACAGTGAAAGCAGCACTACCTCCCATTTGATAAACCTAGCTTGTAAATTAAATACAACAATAATCAATAAACGGATATTATGTAACATTGACTACAATTAATTACATTGCAAGAGATAATGAGTTTGTGATAGGACTTACATGTGTTCTAAACCATGTGGCAAATTGTTCATCTTGTACTTAAAGATCTGGGATTCGGTCAGCTGTGAGTTATTGGACAGTAAGTATCGTCGATGTTGCCTGCAAGGTTGTTCCAAAGTATATGAGTGTATGGTATCACAAAACATAAATAGTACACTCTTGACAAAGTTTAAGTCGAACATCCACTTACTTAATAAAAGGTCTAAGCTCATCACAGTTAAATAGGACATAATTGTGTGCTTGTCTGAACTCTATTTCAGACAAATATCTTCCCCTCACGGCATTTTTAGGTGTGGGTCGTCCAGGATTGGAGAATATTGACAAGTTCCCACTTGAATGCACTTCACCACCATCATCATGCCGTGGAACACGGTTTATCCTCGTTCTCAAATGAGGTTCGAAATAGTATGAGATAAATGTTGAGATCTCCTCAACAATATACGCCTCACATATTGACGCCTCAACATGCGCCTTGTTCTTAACCTTTTTTTTTAGATTGAACAAGTACCTGCATATATATATATATATATATATAAAATTATCAATTAAAAACATTAAAATAAAAATAAAAACATTTAATTATAAATGTCATAGCAACTGTAATATCTAACCTCTCGAATGGATACATCCATCTGTACTGGACCGGTCCTCCAACTTTTACCTCAAACGGTAAATGTACGGGTAGATGCTCCATTGAGTCAAAAAATGATGGAGGGAATATCATCTCAAGTTTGCATATTGTCTCGACGATATTCTTTTCAAGCCTTTCAATGTGATCAACATTCAACTTGCTGGAGCATATGTCTCTGAAGAAATGACTAATCTCCGTTAGTGCATCCCATATCCCCTTTGGCAACAAATCACGAAAAGCTAATGGGATGAGTGTTTGCATAAACACATGGCAGTCATGACTCTTCATTCCATATAATCTGCATTCCTCCGTATTAACCAGCCTTGATATGTTCGAGGCATGTCCATCGGGGAAACGCAGACTCTTAAGCCATTTGTAGACTAGTAGTTGTGCGTTTTTCTCTAGCACGAAGCTTGCTCTTGGTTTTGCGACCCGTGACCCATCACAAACCAACTCCATTTTTTACGGTTACAGAACAGCGCTACATCCAATCTAGCCTTGATGTTGTCCTT
This sequence comes from Populus simonii, assembly GCA_007827005.2. NCBI lineage: Eukaryota > Viridiplantae > Streptophyta > Magnoliopsida > Malpighiales > Salicaceae > Populus > Populus simonii. The sequence continues at coordinate 46,328,959 of CM017464.2, read as the reverse complement.
TGTCTTCCCTTCACATCCATGACGGTGTTGAAAATATTCTCAAACACGTTCTTTTCATGTGCATGACGTCAAGGTTATGGCGGAGAAGATTGGTCTTCCAATAAGGAAGCTCCAAATATACTTCGCTTCACCCAATTATGGGTCAAACCAAAACCAGCAGGAAACTTCTGCTTACTGATTGGAGACCAAACACAATTCACCGTACTCTGACACAACATCAAACAATTCTTCACCGGAAAGACGCGGGGGTGCAACATCATTTCAACTCTGCCAACAAAGAAATCCTTTCTGTTCTTTCTGTACCTTGGTTATGTGGCAAGAACCACGGTGACAGTCAAAAAAAGAAGCTTTACCCCCGTTTGTTAGCGTGAATGCCTTGTTGTTCTCCATACAATATGGACATGCTAGCTTTCCATGCGTGCTCCAACCAGAAACCATTCCATAAGCTGGGAAATCATTGATAGTCCACATCAAAGCCGCTCTCATAACAAAATTTTGTTTCCTCGAGATGTCATAAGTCAAAGCTCCAGAGGACCACAACTGCGTCAAAATCAATCAACGGACGAAGACAAACATCTATATTCCTCCCGGATGCTCGGACCTGGTATGACCATAGATAAAAACATGAACTCCGGCCTCATACCACATCCCCGGTGGCAAGTTAAACCGTCAGTATGACCGGCCAACAAGAATAAGGAGCAGCAAATGACCCAAATGGTTAAATCCGTCTGTACACAACCCAAGACGCACATTCCTTGATTCAGCTGAAAAGTGAGGATGCATACTGTTAAAGTTGTTTCCAGGCTTCACCGTCAGAAGGATGAACCATCACTCCATTAACCGCATGATGTGATTGGTGCCATGTCATGTGCTCAGCAGTCCTTGGTGACATGAATAACCTCTGCAGTCTAGGTGTGATTGGGAAGTATCTAAGTTTTTTTATATGCCACGAGAGTCTTCCCTCTATCAGTTCGGGTTTGTAACGGGAATGCCCGCATGTCATGCACTCGGTCATCTCAGCATTTTCAAGGTAGTATAACATGCAGAAGTTAGGGCATATATCAATTTTCTGGTATCCTAAACCGAGGGTTTCATCATGGACTTGGCAGCATAGAAGTTTCTCTTCAGCCTGTTCCCTTCAGGTAAAATGCTTCTCGCCCATTCAATAATCTTGTCTAACCGGCCTCACTAAACCCGTGATCTGACTTGATGGTGAACACCTGTGCTACGGCTGATAATTTACTGTGGTTCGTGCAGCCATCCCATAATGGTTCGTCAGAATCTCTCAACAGATCAAAAAACCTTGCGCATTGCATTAGGTTCTTCTTCTACGATTGGACATTCCCTGACATTACCTTCACTCATCTCATTGCATCCATAACCATATTCCTGTAAGGATTACTGTTCTCATTTCCAACTTCATGCATGTTGCTAGCACTAGAAGTTGACCCAACCACCTGTTCTTCCATGCTCTCATCAGGAACAAATAGTTCTCCGTGAGCATACCAACAGGTAATCTTCCATGAACCCTTTGGTTAGAAGATGCATCGTTACAACATCTTGATGCAGAAACTTTAAATTTTTACACTTCCTGCATGGACACCTAATACCACCATCAGTAAAATTCCTCGAATAGATGTTGCGAAATTAATAAAACCCTGGACACCGTTACAATAATCCATCCTCCGCAATCCTTGAGGTGAGTCCCGATACATCCATGAACGATCATCCATGACTTCTATTGAACCTCTATAAACATAACAAAAATATTGGTTTTCCCCGACATTATCCAAAAACTAAAACAACACTTATGTTAAATATTCATTATCAATTATCAACGTTCATACATACAAATTTATACATATATAAATTTACAGAAATCACAACTTCGAAATATAATTGATAACAATTAAACAAGCTATTAATTATTTATTTCATCACAACGACACATTTAATTCGGTGTAATTCAAACAAAATTTCAACAATTTACAAACAAATATAATTTGACAAAATCTAAAACAAACTATAACAACTACAAAATTATACATTCATACTACAAGTTTCTTTGACAAATAACAATTAAACAAGTACAAACGTTAACAAAATACATATACTAAACAATAAAATTCACAATTAATATTAAAACTAAAAAGGATAGATTTACTTACAAAAACATGATAAAATCTACAAGAAACGGATATTGTGACCACGTACAAGATAAGAAACTTGAGTGCTCGTTTGAGAATAGTGGAGAGTTGGGATGGGTGTTTGGCTCAGTTTGGGAGGGGAGCTGCAGTTTGGGGGGAGAGGTGGGTGGAAGAGAAGAAGGAGAAACAGAGGAAGAGAGTGTCGGCAGAGGGGTGGATATAATGGTTTTTCCGACGGAATCACCGACGGATTACTTCCGTCGGTGATTCCATCGGTGAAGCCGTCGGGAAAGCGCCACTCACTGTACGGCTACCTCTTAGTGAATCCCTCGGTAATGTCCGTCAGTAAAATTTCCTGACGTCACCACGCCGTTGCATGTTTTCAGACGAACTGTATACCCCGTCGGTGAAATCGTCGCTATATACCGACGGATATATTCCGTCGGTACATACCGACGGACTTACCGACGGAAATATTCCGTCGGTATATACCGACAGATTTGGAGACGGGATTATTTCCGTCAGTATTAATTACCGACGAAAATATTCCGTCGGTAATTCCGTTGCTTTTCTCCGGTTTTCTGGTAGTGACATTCCAAGCCATCATGAACTCAATATTTCGACCTTACCTTCGCAAGTTTATTTTGGTCTTTTTTTATGATATTTTAGTCTATAGTCTTACTTGGAATGAACATTTGTTGCATGTTAAACAAACATTGGACACTTTGCGACAATATCAATTCTTTGCCAAAGCTAGCAAATGTGTGTTTGGTCAGCAGGAACTAGAATACTTGGGGCATATTGTCACACATCGAGGAGTGAAGGTTGATAACAGTAAGATTGCAGCAATGGTTACATGGCCACCGCCAACTACTATTTCTGAGCTACGTGGTTTTTTAGGTCTAACCGGATATTACAGAAAATTTGTGCAGAACTACGACATCATTGCAAGACCCTTGACCAATCTACTTAAGAAGGGAAAATTTGGCTGGAATGAAGATGCCAACACAGCCTTTCTAGCTCTCAAGCAGACGATGACAACTACACCTATATTGGCTATGCCTATTTTCAATGACTCCTTCACCGTTGAAACCGATGCATCTAGGGACGGTATTGGAGCCATTTTATCTCAACGGGGCAGGCCGATAGCTTTCATGAGTCGAGGCTTGGGGGTTACTAAACAATCCTGGTCTACTTACGCCAAGGAAATGCTTGCCATTATGGAGGCCATACGTTTATGGCGCCCGTATCTCCTGGGAAAGAAATTCTTCTCACTGACCACTGCAGTTTGAAATATTTCCTCCAGCAACGAGTAGCTACACCTTAACAACAGAAGTGGGTGATCAAGCTTCTGGGTTATGATTATGAGATTGTTTACCGCCCAGGCTGAGAGAATTCTGCAGCGGCCGCCCTTTCGCGCACAGCTGATAGTCCAATTCTTCACCATTTGCACACGCCAACAGTGACCATATAGGATGACATTCAGAAGGCGTATGCAAGCGACTCTTACATTCAATCTCTCACTGACCTGACAACTACTCAACAAGCTGGTCTGTATGCATGGCGAAATGGGTTGCTGTTCTTTAAAGGCAGAGTGGTCGTTCCTTCTCAAGCAGCCTTGCGATCACAGTTACTTCATGAAATGCACGATACAAAGATTGGAGGACATTCTGGGGTCTTACGCACGTTCAAGAAATTAGCTCAACAATTTTACTGGCCTAAGATGTATCAGGCGGTGTAAGAATATGTAAAGAAATGTGATACTTGTTAGCGGGTGAAATCTGAAACATTATCTCCAGCAGGCCTCCTATAGCCGTTACCAATTCCATGTCAAGTTTGGGATGGCATCACCCTCGATTTCATTGAAGGCCTTCCAACCTCCCACGGCAAAGACACCATCTTAGTTGTGGTTGATGGTTTGAGTAAGTCTGCTCATTTTATCTCCTTGACTCATCCTTTTACTGCTAAAATTGTGGCCGAACGGTTTGTTAAAGGAGTTGTTAAACTGCATGGTTTACCCAAGACCATCATCAGCGATCGGGACCCCATATTTATAAGCAAATTCTGGCAGGAGTTTTTTCACATGTCTGGCACCAAGCTATAACTCAGTTCAGCCTACCATCCACAAACAGATGGACAAACAGAAGTGGTTAATCGCTGCGTTGAGCAGTATCTCAGGGGTACGGTTCATCAATGGCCACTCCAATGGAGCACCTATCTCCCTTGGGCTGAGCTTTGGTACAATACCACATATCATGCATCCACTGGGATGACCCCTTTTCAAGCCCTGTATGGCCGCCTACCTCCTACCATTCCCATATACCATCATGGCGGTTCTTCAGTTCAGGAAGTTGACATCAGTCTAGAAGCTCGTGACGATTTGTTACGTCAACTCAAATGTAATCTGGAGGGTTCCATCAATCGCATGAAACAACTTGTAGATAAAAAACATCGAGATATTTCTTTCGAGGTGGGGGATTTAGTGTTTCTTCGGCTGCATCCTTACAGGCAACAGACCGTTTTCAAACACGCCCACCAGAAGCTCGCCAGTCGCTTCTATGGTCCATATCCAGTGCTACAAAAACTTGGGGCAGTAGCATACAAACTTCAGCTGCCAGACGGTGCTCGTATTCATCCGGTGCTCCATGTCTCGCTCTTAAAAAAATATGTGGGTGACTCTGCTATGCCTTCAACAGAGTTGCCACCCGTTACAGATGATGAGGTGGTTGTCCTCGAGCCTCATCAGATTTTGGATACTCGTTGAGTCAAACAGGGCAATAAATTTGAAGCAGACTATTTAGTACAGTGGAAGCATCTTCCAGTTGAAGATGCCACCTGGGAGCCCTGTCACTCTTTGCAGGAACGATTTCCTTCCATGGACCTTGCGGACAAGAGTCCACTTAATGGGGAGGGTAATGTTAAGCCACGACGTTCTGAACGAAGTCTTAAGCCAAATTTCAAATATTTTGGATGAACAGTGAACGTGGGAACATGCATGGGCGCAGCAGGATGTGGAATGCATGTGTGCTGTAGGACGTGGAAGTAGGAACATGCATGTGTACATGCAACGTGGGAAAATGATGAGTTGGGTCGTGGAGAGTAACAAACAATTGTGTAACAGGAAATGGTCTTCCATCAGTGCAAGACTACGTTATTTTAGTGTTATGTTTTACTTTGTTAACTTCTGTATTACGTGGGCAGAGTATAATTGCTTACTGTTTGCTTTTTCTTGTAATTCAGTTTGTTTGTTGTTTGGGATGAGGCTTGCTTATTTAAGCAGCTAAAACTTTCATTAGAGATATATAAAAAATTTGCATTCAACTTGTGGTACTTTCTCACCCGAAGAGAAAACAAATTTCATTAGCCCATTACACTTTGTAATTGGGATCTATCATAGAGTCATCTTGATGCCTTGTTAATTCTCGTTTCTCAGAATGATCAGTTGATGCTGCAAGTAAGTGAGAGGCAGTATCCTTCAGTGGATCCTCTTCTGTTTTGTTACCATACAACGAGCCATACCCCCCTCCTTCTCACAAGAGATATGAAACTAGACATCTCTTCAGGTTGTACTAGCTGGTGCCGGCACAATGTTACATGCATGTTTTTTTTATAACAACTCTGAGGAGCCCATTGAAGATGCAAGGAAACAAGTTTATGTGGCAATCGAAAACCTCAAAGCTTGTTGTTTGTTGTTGGGCACTGAAACTGAAGAACATGTGAGAATGCATGACTTGGTTCGTGACTTTGCTATTCAGAGAGCATCATCAAAAGAATATGTATTCATGGTAAAGGCTGGAATTGGGTTGAAGAAGTGGCCAATGGGCAATGAAAGCTTTGAAGGTTGTACAACAATTTCGTTAATGGGCAATAAACTAGCAGAACTTCCTGAAGGATTGGCATGTCCACAGCTCAAAGTTCTATTATTAGAAGTGGATCATGGTTTGAATGTTCCAGAGAGGTTTTTTGAAGGGATGAGAGAAATTGAAGTTTTGTCTCTGAAGGAAGGGTGTTTGTCATTGCACTCACTTGAACTCTCAACGAAACTTCAATCGTTGGTGTTGATCAGGTGTGGATGCAAGGACCTCATTTGGTTGAGAAAGCTGCAGAGACTAAAGATTCTTGTTTTTAAGCGGTGCTTATCCATTGAAGAATTACCTGATGAAATAGGTGAGCTCAAGGGGTTAAGGTTGTTGGATGTGACAGGTTGTGAAAGGCTAAGAAGGATTCCTGTGAATTTGATTGGAAGGTTGAAGAAGTTAGAAGAATTGTTGACTGGGGATCAAAGCTTTGAGGGATGGAACAGCACAGGAGGAATGAATGGAAGCCTGACAGAACTAAATTCGTTGTCTAATTTAGCTGTATTATCATTGAAGATACCGGTGGTTTTTTTTTTTTTTTTTGATAAGCATACAAGTTAAAGCCAATATATGGCAGAGAAAAGTAACCAGAAGGTCGTAATAAAAACTGGAACATCAAAGAAAAAACAGAGGAATCCAGCAACATATAAATATCAGACAACAGAATATCAGACCGGCAAAACTCCTACACATCTATCTCTGACTCTGAAATCACAGCAACCAACTTCTTCAAAAGAGATAAATCTGTATTTTTCCTAGAAGAGGACTTTATAATTGCTTCAAACTGGCTTCTCATCCATAGAATTCCAAAGAGCAATCTAGCTGAAGAACACCATCTGCGCAAAATCTTCTCTTCTCTAAATACACTTCCAGATAGCTCTCATGTCACAAATACAAGCAGTAGCCACCATATACGATAAATGACACGAGAGAGCAAGAAAACCCAGCAAGAACAAAGCAGAAAAACTAATGATTACATCGCAATATAACCCCAGCTCTTGATCCACTTGTATTCATCCTCCAAGGGAATAAAACATCATCCTCTGAAAGACGACATTGAAAAAGAGCTGAAGCAGAACCCAGTTCGAACAAAAAGAATCAACTGCTCCACCAACACCATCTCTAATTTGCAAACTTTTAACAGCCTTTGAAGTAGCATCCTCAAAAATAAATGAGAATCCCTGCTGCACATATAATATGATTAAGCAAGCACAAGAACGACCACTATAATAAAACCAATACCTTCTAACAGATCCAGCATCACCAGCCAGCAAAATCAGAAGCCTGCTGAAAATCCTTGAATGGAGAAGCTGGAAAAATTACTCAGTAGGAAGAGCATAATCTGCCATTACTAGAAATCTTTTCAAAAAAGCACACTGAAAGAGAAAATTGGAGTCAAGAAAACAGTCTGAATAGGAGCTTCCAAAACTCCAGAAAACACTTGGAACATCAGAATCTTCTACAAACGATTCACACACAAGACAAAGATCTGTCAAACTCGAATTGCCTCTAAAGTTCTTGATGATTCAACTCCTCTCCAGAACACAATATTCTATCACACCAAGCAGTGGCATGCTTCTTTATGCCCTGCATCCTTGCAATTTGCAAGCAGAAAACTACATGAGCCTGAACCCTGCCTGAGAAACAGTCTAGATCCTCCAAAAACCGCAACTAGAAATAAAAGAAAAGGAAAACCCGCAATTCAACTGGAAAATCCAGAGCCAAGCAAAAATTTCAGTGTTTCTAAGCACTCCTTTTTTAGCCAGGTGGTCTGCCATGTGATTACTCTCACTAAGAGAATGAGTGAAGGTGAGTGAGCCAAAGCATGAAGCTAATCGCTGAACAGATGAGAAGAGATTATGATGAAGCCAAGGCCTATTATGAGGGTTATTCATCCAACTAATGACATTTGCAGAGTCAGATTTGATAATAATATGTTTATGATGCAGACAACAATTAAAGGCTGATAGTTCAATAGCTTTGACAATTGCTCTCAGCTCGGCTACATTGGAGTCTAGAATCCCAACTGACAAGAAAAAAATACCAAAAAGAATTCCATTATGATTTCGCAAAACTCCGTATACCTGAGGGGTTAGGCTTCCCAATAGAGAAATCATCCACATTCCATTTGAAGCTATTAGCTATAAGGGGAGACCACATAACAATTGCCCTTGGTTTTTGAGTATTAGTCCAACGTATCAACCATTCTGCTGATCTTATTAAATCTGAAGTCGAATAGGAAAAATCAGGTTCTACAGCTTTTATCCAAAAGCAGAGACAAGTAATAATAAGGAAGAATAGAGTATCATAGTTGTTGCTACCCAATTTTTTACCCATGTTTTTGATAAATTTTCAGAAAAAACCAAAAATAGCAAAAAAACAACGAAAACCCCCAAAAAATACATTTTGATATATTTGCATCATTTTTAGCATTTTCAACGTCATTTCAGAAGAATCTAAATTTTCAAAGGTATTTTGAACGCGTTCAACTTTTAACGCGTAAATTTTACAATCACTGATTTTTCTTGTTAAGTCAACGTTGATATTGCTCGCTTTGAAAAATAAAAAAAAAAGAGAAAATCAAAATTAACAAAAAAAAAGAAAAGGAAAGGAAAGGAAAAGTTGGGGGACCATTGTGATTTTGGCCAAGCCACACTTCTCCTATAAATGCCACGCTACAGTGAAAAAATGGGGGGGGGGGGGGGAATTCATTCAAGGGGGGGGGGGGGAAATTGAGAAAATTGGGGGCACCACAAAAAAGGCAAAGACCCTAAACCTAAATATTTTTTCCTTCTTCTCCGAGAGCCGCCGCCGCCCCTCCAACGGTGGTTTCCTCTCCCTTCTCCACCACACTGCTCCCTACCTCTGCCAAAAAAAAAAAGCCAGTCAAGGCCACACCCACACCAACCTCCAACAGCGGCAGCCGAGACCTGCCCTCTGCACAGAAGCCTCCCATTTCCTTCTCACGGTCTCCAGCTCCACCCGGCAGAGGCCGGCCGCTGCTCCTCTCATCTCAGACCAAACACGGCAGCAGCCCCCGTTGTTCTCTTCCCAGTCTTCTCTCAGTCCCACAGCAACACCCCAGCGCCACCGTCAGCTCCAGTATCGCCGAGGCCAACCACCATCAACCGGCCAACATCAGCATCCCTTCTCTAGCAGCTCATTACAGAGACGATGAGGAAATGAGAAGGGAGGCTGAAGAACAGTAGAAGGGAGCAGAAAACCGAGACTCCAAGGGTGCCGATCTCCCAACCGTGGCAGCGGTGGACGACACCGCCGGTGTAGAAATGAAGGAGGAAGAGGGAAGTTGTTGATCCTGCCATCCACACGCCTGGCCTGTCGGCGGCGGCGCGTGTAACGCCCAGCTCCAGATTCGGCAGATTTGAAGAAGAGAGGAAAAGGCAGATCTGAAAACAAAGAAAAACAACTAAAATCAACTAGCTTTTGTGATTTGATTTTTCTTTGCAGGTCACCATCGGTGGAAAAGGGATAAAAGGTCCAAGGTCCGGCCGTTTCTGGGCATTGACAACGGCGGCGCGTGAACCCACGCGCCGCCACGAGTCCAGCTGAACCCAGAAGGCTTTCCTGCAATTCTGTATTTTTAGGGGGGGTCTTTTCTGTAATTTTGAAACTGTTAAGGCCTTGTTTGGGTAAATTTTGAATTCTTGCTATTTTGTAAGATGTAAACGTGGGTGTACGAGAAAATCATAATAAAAAGAGATGTGTGTGTGCGTGTTTGCATTTTTATTTATGTTATTAAATTGTAAAAATCAAAAAGACAAAAAAGAATTAAGTGTTTAATTTGAATATGGTTAAATATCTCAAAGACAAATAAAATCATGTTATATTTTCCATGAAAGTGTAAGAACATGTTTCTACACATATTCGGGGATTTAATAACTGATTTATTAAAACCTTAGAATTTAATGAATATTTTAAATTTTCAAATCACATCAAACCGCAAAGCAGCTTACCTTAGGTAGGGTGCGCTAGGGGTGCTAATACCTTTCCTAGCCACAACCAGTCCCTAACCCTTGAATCTCTGACAAAGACCGGTGCACTCGGGTTTCCTAGTAGCCCTCAATTAAATACTAGGTGGCGACTTCCAAAGAACCAATCAAGCAAATTAATGAAAAATTGCCGAATCGCCGCGCGGGTGACGTGCGACAATAGTCTGGGGTCATCTGCTTAAATATCACATCATTACGGAGAAGCCAAAGAGACCATGCCACTAAAAAGAACAACATCTACCAAGCTTTTTTCTGGAATTTCCCAAAGACCAAAGAGTCCCACTAAGAGAAAAAGGTTGCCAGGTTCTTTGGGCAACACCACGCTAAGCTCCACCAGTTGATGATTTTAGACCAAATGATCCAATGATTGTGACAATACAGAAGGATATGATCAACTGATTCTTCCTCAGCTAAACAAATGGGACAAGTAGCATCAAAGATATCCAATATACCTCTATTGACTAACATACTACGAGTGTTGTTGTTGTTGATGATAGCCATCTAGTAGAAAACTTCTATTTTATGGGGGACGATTCCTCTCCAAATCCCAGAAAAGGAGAAGCTAGTGTCCATAGGGAGGTTGGGGCTTAAGAGCCCATATAGAGATTTAATTGAGAATCTTCCTGAAGAGTTGGCTTTCCAGACTAATTTATCCTCTACATCTTTATCTAGATGCACTCTCGAAAGAATAGCAGACATTTAATCTAGAAGACTAGAGTTTCTTCCTCGCAAAGGTCTAATCCAGGAGAATACTCATAACCAATCATGACCATCCCACATCCCCATCTTATCAAGGCTTGCATCTTTATCATTGGATAACCGGAATAAGGCTGGAAAATGCTCTTTAAAGTTGCCAGTAGTTTTCCAATCATCAAGCTAGAATTTAATCCTCTTACCATTTCCGGCTAGCACCATAGACTGATGATTCACAATATTTTGCAGCCTATTATCAATAACACAATGATTAACAATACGAGCTCATGTACTTCCAGACCTTGAAATAAGATCTTGCGGAATAATTTTGGAGCATTTAGTGTTGTATATGCTTATAATCACATCCTTCCACATGCTCGATTCTTCCGAACCAAACCTCAATAGCCATTTGAACTACAAAGCTTTGTTCTATCCCTTAAAGATCCGATCCCAAGACCACTAGCATTTTTTGGCAGAGAAATAGTTAACCAGCTAACATTCCACATTTTCTTACCTTCCTCTTTTCCTGACCACCATCCCTTAAAGTGATTTGAAAATGGTTGGATAATAACTCTCACATACATACTACGAATAAAGTAGAAGTAGCGAGTAAAGTTGTGGATACTAGAACTAGTTCTAATGGATCACTAACGGGTTATTGTAATTGGCAATGATTCTTGCTAAAAGGATACAATTATAGCTAGTCAGGAATGGTAATCTAATAGTCTGGTTAAGGGTATAATATAGAGAGTAAAGTAATGTTTATGAAATTGAATACCAAATGAAAACATGCATCGATGACTTATATATTTATATATATATACACACACACGACTTCTTTTTTTTTGTTAATTTGTCTCTCATTTGTCTCGTTTTCTCATTTAGTAACTCTAATTAACCAAATATAAAACCACTTAGAAAAACAGTATTCACTATAAATAAAAATATTGTTCAATAAAAAATCATTCAATTGGCTATTAAAGAAAGTAAGTCTTTTTACAAAATATAGTAGACATTACCAAACTGATTAGGAATAAATAAGTCTTTGTAATATCAATAACAATTTCAAATAAAATTTAATTAATAAAAACAATATTTTTATGTATCAATCAAAACAAAATTAGAAAATATCATAACATTAAACCAAATTCAAAAGATATAAAAAAAAATTTAAACATTAATAAAGCATGAATATTGAACAAGCCACAAGAAGTTTAAAAAAGGATGAACATGTTTTTTTTATAAAAAAAAATCCATACCAAGATCATTGAAATATAGCTTGGTTAAGTTTTTTTATTTAATTTAGTTTGGGTCATATCCAACCGATTCAATTCTATTTTATATTTTTATTATTTTTATTAAAATTGTTTAACAAACTCAAAAAATCATTTTATTTGATTGGTTTAAGTCAATTTTTATAAATATTCTAAAAACATTGTGCTCATTTCTATAAAATGGTCGTCACAATATTTGGACTATTATACCAACAGCTAAAATCATACAAATCGCCATAGTTTCAATAACTATATGTTTAATTATAATTTAGTCTCTATAATTTGATAACAATAATTAATTAATCCCATAGTTTCAATAACTATATGTTTAATTCTTATATTTTTAAAGTTACATATTGTTTAGTTCTTTTCCAATTACTATGTTTTTTCTTCTTTCTTAAAAAATAGAATAAGGAAAAGAAAAGTATGCAGTTGGAGAAATTTCATTAGGAAGGAAGGCATTTTTTAGAGAAAAATATAGTAAATGGAGGGTGGTCAACACTTGTTAATAGACTTTTTAATTATCCATGATACTTTAAGGACTAAATAATTAATTTTAATAAATTACAGTGCTAAGTTATAATTAAATCTTCATTAACATATGGGACATTATTATATGTTTTTTGAAGGAGAATTTGTACATGCAACAATCTTTATTATTCCTTCATTAGAATTCAAATATAGCTTTAAGAATATATAAAGGATTTAATTCTGTGGCTGAAAAAATAGAAGACTCAATATTCCACATGCAAAAGCTGATAAAATGAAAAAAGAGAGGAGAGAGGCAACAATATTCCCAAAACGGGAATATATATATATATATATATATATATATATATATATATATATATATATATATATATAAGAAGCAAAAGGGTAAGGAAAAAAATAAAAAATCATAAGAATAAGGATCAAACTGAAATCACAAAATAAGAATTTATGAACGTGTTTTCTTACATTAAAAAAAATCCTAAATATAAATTAAAAAACTTATGCATGCATCGAATTAAATAAATCATGAACCATTATAGGGGTGTTCACGGTCCGATTCGGTCCGGTTTTAACCCAAAAATTCAACCGAACTGGAAAATAGTATTTCTTATTAATATAACCCGAACCGAACCGAGAACCGGTTCAAACCGAATCGATTTTGTTCAGTTCGGATCGGTTTTTTAGCATAAAAACCAGAAAAACCGGACTCATCTTCATCACTGAGCTAAATCAAAGGAAAAATCTGACATCAAATATCAATCTAAGCTATTAATCACAGCAACCACTTAGAAATTCAAGAAAAGCAACCAGAAAAAGCAGCCAGCAATCAAAGTTTTCCACATAGGGGCTGAGAAGGGGAAGGGATGGGCTGGGAAGGGGAAGGGGAAGGGAGGTCCCGAGAGAGCTGATTGACCATAAATTTTCTTGGGTCTTTGGCTCTTTCGCCAGCTGTGAATGCCGTATTGGCTTTAGCAAAGCCTTTTCTTTTGGGGTATGTAGAGAATCTCAAAGCTTGCCTCCGCCCAGCACAAGGATGGAACTAGTATAAGTTATATTGTATGGATTTCTTGAATAATGGTTTCCTCACATCTAGATTGTGAAACTGGAAGGGGAAGACTAGGAAGGGGAAATGGAAGGGAAGGCTTGAGGGGGGGTGGCGGCTGGAAAGGGGGAAAGTGATTTAGGGTTCTGGGAAGGGGAAGGAGAAGGGGAAAAGGGGAAGGCTGGAGGGGGAGGGGGGGTTGGCGGCTGGAAAGGGAGAAAGTGATTTAGGGTTCTGGGAAGGGGAAGGGGAAGGGGGAAAGGGGAAGGCTGGAGGGGGAGGGGGAGGGGGGGTTGACGGCTGTTAAGGGGGAAAGTGATTTAGGGTTAGGAGTTGTTCTTTTTATTATTTTTTTTAAATCGGTTCGGTTTAGTCCGGTTCAATCGGTTTAAGCTTTTTTAAACCGGAACTGAACCGGACCGGGTGGCTTTTTTTATTTTTAATCGGTTTATTCGGTTTTTTCTATCGGTTCGGTTTTTTCGGTTAATTTTTTCTCGGTTTAATCGGTTGGTCGGTTTTTTTGAACACCCCTAAACCATTATATAAATAAATGAAAAAACAAAGTCATTACCAATAAATAAATGACTCTGGTTATGTTTAATGAATTTATTTACTAAAATTAATTTGTAATAGAAATCAACACAAACATAAAATTTATTGAATATCATAAAAGGAAAAAAAAAATACTATGCAAGGCTACAATTATTCAAAATATTATAAAAGGTAAATACTTAATCTATCTGAAATATATATATATATATATAATTTACAGATAAGTCATAGTAACTTCTTAAAAACTAAACATACCCAACATAATTAAAAATAATTGAAGGCTAAATAAGGCAAAACAAAATCAAAGAAAAGGGGTATTAATGAAAACATCATTTTTAAAAATATTTTCAATATATATATATAGGTATCAATAATAAAAAAAAAAATGAGGTCATACGTTGCTAGGTCTGGAAAGTCAGGCCTAGTGCTTGGCCCACCCATCAAAGGCTTATGCGCGGACCTGCAAGGTCAGGCCCATGCGCACAAGCATTTAATTTTTATTGTTAAGTTAATGGGCGGACGACGTGCCATCTCCCCCAATATTTGAAAAAAAATGATGTGTCTGTCTCTATAGACGACGCCTCGTCTATGCGTCCATGGAATTCGGCTACTAATGTAGCTGGAAAAACAATGCTTGATTTTTTACCCAAAAACCTGTTTTCAATATGTTTTTTACCCAAAAATACCTATGAAACACCCTTAAAACCTTATTAAACCATTATATGGCCTTAAAAAAACACAAAAAACCACCCCGAAACCAAAAATCAACCCGAAACCAAAATTTTTCCAAAGTTCAGATCCTTTTTTTATGTGTTTTGAAGGTAAAACAAAACACCTAATCTTAATTCCTTTCATCATATTGAACCATTTGACACAAAAATAAACCATTTCGGTGGCCAAAATCTTTCCCAACAATAACTTTCTATCTCTAAAATGAAATTTGGCTACCCTCTCTCTTCTCCACCTAAAAAAACTTAAAAATGAGAAAAATAAAGTTTGGTACCAAAATGCAATGTTGGAAAATTATAGGGACTGCTTACTTAATAGCTTAAAAGGATGAGGGACTAAAATAAATTGTGCAAACAAATTGTAAAGCTGCCACCTAATTTTGCTGAGTTTTTCACTTCAGTTCTCTGTCTTTCAATTCAACTCTCATCCTTAAAAAAGATACGCAACTGGGCTCTAATTTTGGCTAAAAAGGCTCGATTGCTAAATTGAAATTTTCAAAAAATTTACCATTATTATCCACAATGAAATGAGTCTAGGTGAATAGTAATGAACATAAAACCCTCTCTTTTAATTTATATTATAATTTGGTATTGCGACACATACTTTTAAAAATATTTTTTATTTCAAATATATTAAAATAATGTTTTATACATATATATTTTTTTAAATCATCAATGTTTTTTAAAATCATAAAAAAACCACGAAGAACATATTAATTTAATATTTCTATAAATTAAATATAATTATAAAAACCACTCTGACATAGTTAAAAAAACAAATAGCCTCTCTCCCTGTTTTTGTCCTATGTTTATGTGTTTTGATTCGAACAATTAGGGGTAAGTAAAAACACTGAAAAATTGATTAAATAAAAAAAAAGAAATTGAAAAAACCAAATCATAAAAAAATTGATTAATCTAATTAGAACTTTTGAAAAATATTTGATTCGGTTCGGTTTTGGTTTCATAAGTCTAAAACCAAAAAACCGAACAAAACCGAAAAAAATAAAAAACCTAAATAAAAAAAACCCAAACCAAATCGAAACCAAGCACATTAGAAAGGCCAGAAAAAACCAAAAAAAATAATATAGTTTGTTGTTTTTAATATAAAATAATCAAATCAAACTGAAACCGAACCGAACCGTACCAAAACCGAAATGAATAGAAGTGAAACTAGTCAATTGATTTCGGTTTTTAATATAAAATAACCTTATGATATTTTACTTTGAATTATAATTCAAAAGTTGTTTTTTTATTAAAAAAAATAATCTTATGAAAGCAAATCACAAGGCAAGTTGAAGCATTGATTCCCTCCACAGACAAGAATCTTGCTCCATTCTCTTTATTATATGCTTTCCCTGTTGCGAGCATTTGAACGGGAATAAACATCTGATGCAGTTGCGGAAATTTCATTAGGAAGGAAGGCATTTTTTAGAGAAAAACATAGTAAATGGAGGGTGGTCAACACTGGTTAATAGACTTTTTAATTATTCATGACACTTGAAGGACTAAATAATTAGTTTTAATAAAGTACGGGGCTAAGTTGTAATTAAATCTTTGTTAATTATTCCAAATCAAAACCCTCAAATATTAAAAATACCATAACTAGGAGATAGACACCCAAAATATTTCATTTTCGTTTACTCAAGTCTCACCTGTTGGTGTCCGCACTATATTACAAGTTTGTTTTTTTTTTTAAAAAGAGATTAAATAACTTGGGTTATATATAGTCCTGACCGACTAAATAAGTTGATTTTATTTAAATCATATATAAAAAAAGCAACAATATCAAACAAGAATATATATATATATATATATATAAAGAAGCGATCAATGAGGACCAAAATGAAAAAAACAAAAACAATACAATATCACGTTGAATTGAAGGGTGGAATTACAAACAAAATTTTTGTTATAAAAGGGTTAAGGAAAAAAGAAAGAAATCATAAGAATAAGGATTAAACTAAAATCATAAAAATAAGAATTTCTTAAAGTGTTTTTTTACATTAAAAAAATCCTAAATGTAAATCGAAAAACTTATTCACGTATCGAATTAAACAAAGCACAAACCATTGTGTAAATAAATAAATAAAAGACAAAGTCATTACCCATAATTAAAAACACAAGTGGAAAAATTAAGAGATAAATATAGATCATGATATTTAATATTGCAACATAGGTCATTTATCTTGTTATATTTAGTGACTTTGTTTACTAAAATCAATATTTAATAGAAATCAACAGACACATCAAATTTATTGAATAACATAAAAGGAAAAAAAAATAATATGGAAGGCTACACATATTCAAAATATTATAAAAAAAATAAATACTTAATTTATGTGAAATATACATAAAAAATTACAGATAAATTATACTAATTTCTTAAAAAACTAAACACACCCAACATAATTAAAAATAATTAAAGAAAGGCTAAATAAGATTTTTTTAAAAATCATGTTAGTGGTTGTGTAGGCTATTGTTGTGTGGGTGGTTGCCAAAATTCATCAAAGAGAGGAAATGGAAAGAGAGAGTATATCTTTTTTAAAACATAAAGATGGTGGAGATAGATGAAACATATTTTCATGCCCATTTTGTTTTGTAATGATAGAAACTCATTCAAAAAATATGTTCAAAAAATATCTTAAAAATATATTTATTTTATATCTCTATCTATGTTATTTTAAATCAAATATGTTTTTGTCATTTTGATTCCTTTTTTTTTTTTCCTAAGACACTAACCAAATTGATATAAACGAAAGCGAATAATAACAAGATTTATTCCAAGTCAAAACCCTTAATTGTATACTAAAAATACCATAACTATGAGATAGACATTTAAAATATTTGATTTTCATTTACCCAAGTCTCACATGCCAAAAAGCTATTACAACCATTTATATATTAAAACTATAAAACCTTACAATACTATATAAGTATAAAAAAGTTATTCCCTTCAAATAAAAAATAGAAAAGCCTATTAATATCAAATGGAAAAATAAAAATAGTCAAGGAAAAAATAAGAAATAATTATGAGAATAATGATCAAACTGGAATCATAAGAATAAGAATTTCTCAAAGTGTTTTTTTTATTGTGTGAATAAATAAATAAAAACAAAGTCATTATCGATAATTAAAAAAGCAAGTGGAAAAATTAAGGAACAAATATAAATTAAGATATTTAATATTGCAATATGAGTCATTTCTCTTGTTATATTTAATAAATTTATTTACTAAAATTAATATATAAGAGAAATCGACACACACATAAAAAAAATTTTAATATGTCTGAAATATATATAAAAAGTTACAAATAAATCATATTAACCTCTTAAAAAACTAAACACACCCAATAAAATTAAAAATAATTGAAAAAAAAAAGCTAAATGAGGCAAAAAAAAAAAAACATTGAGAATGAGTATCAATGAAAACATCATTTTTAAATTATTTTCAAATATTATCATTTTAATAAAAATAATTAATTTAAATTGATCTACTTAGTCACAGGTTGACCTCGGCCTGGTGACCTATAAGTTATAATCTTTTTCTAAAGTAGCCCTTCGGTAAGGTCTAACAATTATAATAGGAAGGAAACAATTTATTCACCAATGTCCTTTTCCTTATTTTAAATAAAAATTGAATTCATTAAAAATTAATAGTTAAGGATACACACCCTTGAATTGATTTTGTACATGAAGCCATTAGACTTGCATGCACCTAAAAAATTGAAGGAATCTCAGATTTTATTGGTACTGTGTATCAAAATAAAAATATAGTAAATAAAAATAAATAAATAGTAATAAGTAGTAAATAGAAATGGATTAATAAATAGTGGGCTACATAGTTTCTATGGTTATTTCCTTAACAGCAAGGTCCTCTCTAGACACCGGAGCCCCTTACTTGATCGAATCAATTCTTTCTTTTGTCCCAACCCACATACATAACTCCTCACATAAATTATATTTGTGGTTGGAATCGATCGATAGATCAAAGGTGTTATCAAGTGTGTGAGTGTCGACCAAGTGATCGTGCATGAACCTTCCATTCATAATCATTCGCTTGTCTCTACTGTAAGGTGAGTGTGTTTCTACTAATTCTTGTGTTATTTGTTATTGTCTTTATATTTTGCGTACATTAATTGTAATTTATCCTTGTGATAATTTATAAGCTTTGAGATAATGACTACAAGACTTATAAATCAACACTTTATTCATATTAAATAACAAAGATTAATTGACCCAATTTTTTAATATAAGTGTTCATAAAAGAACCTTCAGCCATTTTACAGTGAAACAATTTCCTAGAAGTCTTATATTTCTCTACCCTACTTGTTGCATCAAATGATTTTTTGAGATCATTTCCCAATTGAGGACGAAAGACTACGGGAAAGAGGAGATTGGTTGTGGTGGGGATTGAAGCTGTGATTTGGGATCGCTTCAGGATCTTCTGCTGATAGGTTTATCCAGCAGACTTCAAGAGGTAAGAACCTGCTCTTATATCATGCAAAGAAAAGGATCAGATCAGAGTTGCTAAACAAGAAGAGAGAACATGAGCTAAAGCTGCATAAATTAGCAGCTTAATAAAAAGAATACAAATTGTATGATTTTACAATTGTATTCATAGGAGATCTTACCCTACATGAACAGCATAACACCACATGCACAAGCCTCTTTATTTGAAAGTAACAGCACTCTGGATGCCATCAAAAACCTAGTTCTTTTATTATTACTATTATTATTATTATTAATTTGTATAATGTAATAGGTCAATCATATTACTTGAGTGTGTGACACCGAAATGCTTCTCATAGACAATTACTTTTATTTTTTTGAGTTTGATCCTTTGTTGAGTTCGTTCCAGTAATTCTACTTCTTTGCAAGTCTTTTCCCTTGTTGATCTGTTTTTTTTTTTTTAAAAAAAAAAAGAAAACTAAAAAAAACTGACCGATCATAGCTTAGGTTAATTGTGATGTTTTGCAAATAAATTAGTAGGAAAGGGCAACCAAGCCCTTGGAGGCTTAGAAGTAAGTATAATTAAATGAGGGGTATTGTAGTAATTGAACAAAGAGTTGATAAATATAAATAGAAAAGAAAATAGAAGAGGAGAGCTGTGTTTTAAGAGTGAAAACTGACGGGAGAAGAGAAGAAAAGGGGAGGAAGAAGAAGAGAAAAGAGGGAAAGATAAGGAAAGGAGAAGAGAATTGGAGGAAATAAGTTTAAAAGTAAGATTATGTATAAATATGTGTTCTTTAAGGTTTAAGTTCTGTTTTGATAAATGTTAGGGTTTTGAATATTGTGTTTTGAGTTTGATTGATGAATTAATTGGAATGTTATGGGTTGATTGTTGTGGGTAATTGGTTAATTAGTTGATTGTGAGAGATTGGAAGTAATAATGATGATTTTGAGTTATGGTTGAATTGAATGATGAAGTTGAGTTATAAATCTGGAACTAACAGTAGGTGATCTGTGAAAAATTCTGGGTTTGAGGTTGAAGATGATGAAAATCCAATTTGGTCCCTCAATTTATGAAAATTACAGTTTAGTCCCTAAACCTTGGGAAAATTATAATTTGACCCCTAAATGTATTTTGAGTTCTGGACAGTGTTATTATGAGATTAAGGATGATTAATCTCAGTTTGATAATTGATTTGGAATATTTTCAGTTTGGTCCCTCAAATTATGAAAATTACAGTTTAGTCCCCAAACTTTGGAAATATTACAGATTGGTCCCTGGGGCATAAATTGAGGTTCTGAACAGAACTGAGGATGATTTAAGGGCAAAATTCCAGTATAATTAGGAATATATGATATTTTCAGTTTGGTCCTCCAATTTGACAAATTACGATTTGACCCCTAAAATTTTGATAAAATCACAGTTTGGCTCTTGGAGAATAATTCGAGATTCTGGACAAAGATAAGGATGAATTATGGATAAATTTCAGTATGGTTATGTATTTACACTTTGGTCCAGTTTTGGTAAAATTACATTTTGATCCCTGTTTTGGATAATTGTTGTTTTAGTCCCTAAACCTAGGAGACTAAACCTGGTTTTCATTTATGCATTGGAATCTTTTATTTGTGTTGCTTTTGAGTATATTTCATATATTTATTATAGGTTCTCCTAACGATCCTCAATAGGTTTTTCGGGTCTTTCATCTGACATTCCTTTTAGTTCTATATTTTCCGGGTGAGTGGGATAATCTTTAATATGCATATATGATAAGTAAATATGTATGTTGATTATACAATGAGTACAACTAGTTAATTTCTTGAATATTTATATATGTTGCTTATTTTCCGAGTACTCATTTATTCTTGAATTTGCATTCGCAATCTGTCGAACTAGATTCTATTTGATATGATATACGTTTCTCTGATGATTCTATAAATATCTATTATGCCTTGATATCGGACTTCGCAATCTGTCGAACTAGATTCTATTTGATATGATATACGTTTCTCTGATGATTCTGTAAATATCTATTATGCCTTGATATCGGACTTGTCAGTAACTCCATGCTAACGGAGAGTAGTTAGCCTATGTGCACATAGTATTCTGTATGTATACCTAGCTGGTGAGAGAGGCATCAGCCTGTGGCGACTGATCATCCCACAGTGGTCACCTTCGGGTGTCATCTGGTCACCTTCGGGTGTCATCTGGTCTGGTCACCTTCGGGTGTCATCTGGTCACCTTCGGGTGTCATCTGATCTCTGACATGTATTCCACTACGTTATGATAATATGTTTAGTATGTATATGTATCTGTATATGTCTATGAGGATAAATTTCCACTACGTTATGATAATATGTTTAGTATGTATATGTATATGTATATGAAGATAAATTCCACTACTTTATGATAATATGTTTAGAGTATATGAAGATAAATAGTTTTGCAAACTATTAATATCTAAAATATCTATAATGTATATTAAATATTATTCCCTCACTGAGTTGGTTGAACTCACCCCTCATTCTTAATATTATTTCAGGTTCTTAGTTTCTGATAGCAGTTGGATTTTGTTGAGTGTTCCTGCTTCTTCAGTTTTGGGTCGGTATGCCTTGCTTATTTTTCAAGGCTGTTTTGATTCGATGTTTTAGACGCTCCACTATTATTTTGTTTTAATTAAGTTTGGATTTTGACAATGTAATGAGTATTATGGATTATTGTTTTGTTTTAATTACTGATGAGGAGTTTTAAACTATCTTTTGGTTTCATCAGTTTTGAATAATATAATATTTCTGAAGATTATAAAACGCTGCGTATTTTTGAATAAATTATTCTTTTGATATGTCCGTTTTGAGGCTTAGCGCAGGAAGGGTGTCCTTCCGCCACCGCTCCTGCGTTGCCGGTTACGGACCCGGGATTCGGGTCGTGACATTAATTATATTTGTTGTTGGAAGCGAGCTGGTATCATCCAGGGAGGCGTCTATGTGATTATCCTGAACCTTTCATTCGTTTCTTTATTTCTCTGTCACTGTCTCTATATTATCTTAATTATGTCATCAAGATGCATTTTTAATGGGAATTACTACTTCAACTCACAAGTGTCAGTTTGAACCTTGCCTTGCTTTTGAAGCTGGATTCCATACAGAGCTAGAGGCCTTCTCCTTTTCTTCCTCCCGCTATTTCATTGATTGCCAGTGCTTTTCGCACATATTTTCCCAAATAAAGGTAATGAAATTCCTATTCCCATTCTCTCTGCGCCTGTTTTACTTGTAGTGACTCACTCTCACGTTCTGTGTATTCTTATTTCTCTGATTTTCAGGTCGGTGGAAAATGGCTATCGAAAGTGTGGGTGGATCCATTATATCTAAGATAGGAGAACTCATGGTGGAACCAGTAGGAAGGCAGTTCCGTTACATGTTCTGTTTCAACGATTTTGTTAAGGAATTCGAACAACAAAAGGAGAAGCTGGTTTCGGAAAAAGAACGTCTGCAAGACGATGTCAAAGCTGCTGAAAGGAATGCTGAAGAAATTTACGAAGATGTCAAAAAGTGGCTGGGAGATGCAAAAAACGAAATTGAAGGTGCGAAGCCCTTGGAAAATGAAATAGGAAAAAATGGCAAATGCTTCACTTGGTGTCCAAACTGCATGCGACAATTCAAGTTAAGCAAGGCACTGGCCAAGAAGTCGGAGACTTTCAGAGAACTTTTAGAAAAGAAGTTTACAAAAGTGTCCCACAGAGCTCATCCTCAGCCCATAGAATTTCTCCCATCAAAGGAATTCATGGCCTCAGAATCGTCAGAAGAAGCTTTCAAACAGATTATGGAAGCTCTCAAAGATGACAACGTCAATATGATCGGACTGTGCGGCATGGGAGGGGTAGGTAAAACCACCGTGGTGAAAGAAGTAGGCAAGAGAGCCAAAGAGTTGCAGCTGTTTGATGAAGTTTTGATGGCTATGGTGTCGCAGAATCCAAATGTCATAGACATTCAGAACCGAATGGCAGATATGTTAGGTTTGAAAATTGAAGAAAACAGTAAAGAAGGGAGAGCAGGTCGATTATGGCAGAGACTGAAGGAAGTGGAGAAGATGCTTATAATCCTAGATGATGTTTGGGAATTTATTGACTTGAAAGAGATAGGGATCCCATTTGGTGTTGATCACGGGGGTTGTAAAATTCTTCTAACAACACGTCGTCAAGGCGTATGTTCTTCTATGAACTGCCAGCAAAAAGTGTTCTTAAGAGAATTACCTGAAAAAGAAGCATGGGATTTATTCAGAATCAATGCAGGTTTACGTCATGGGAACTCTACCTTGAACACAGTGGCAAGGGAGGTTGCGAGAGAATGCCAAGGCTTGCCTATAGCACTTGTGACAGTGGGAAGGGCTCTAAGAGATGCATCTGCACTTCAGTGGGAATTAGCGTCTAGACAGCTCAAAGAATCTCAATTTGCGCGCATGGAACAAATTGACGAAAAAAATAATGCTTATACATGTCTTAAGTTGAGCTATGATTATTTGAAGCTCGAGGAAACCAAGTTATGTTTCGTGCTATGCTGTTTATTTCCAGAAGACTATGACATTCCAATCGAGGACTTGACGAGATATGCAGTTGGCTATGGGTTACATCAAGATGCGGAGCCCATTGAAGATGCAAGGAAACGAGTTTCTGTGGCAATCGAAAACCTCAAAGATTGTTGCATGCTGTCGGGCTCTGAAACTCAAGAACATGTGAGAATGCATGACCTTGTTCGTGATGTTGCTATTCGGATAGCACGTACAGAATATGGATTCGAGGTAAAGGCTAGCTTAGGGTTAGAGAAGTGGCAATGGACGGGTAAAAGCTTTGAATGTTGTACAACAATTTCGTTAATGGGCAATAAACTAGCTGAACTTCCTGAAGGATTGGTATGTCCACGGCTCAAAGTTCTATTATTAGAACTGGATGATGGTTTGAATGTTCCTCATAGGTTCTTTGAAGGGATGAAAGAAATTGAAGTTTTGTCTCTGAAGGGAGGGTGTTTGTCATTGCAATCACTCGAACTCTCAACGAAACTTCAATCGTTGGTGTTGATCTGGTGTGAATGCAAGGACCTCATTTGGTTGAGAAAGCTGCAGAGACTTAAGATTCTTGGTCTTAGGTGGTGCTTATCCATTGAAGAATTACCTGATGAAATACGAGAGCTCCAGGAGTTAAGGTTGTTGGATGTGACAGGTTGTGGAAGGCTAAGAAGGATCCCTGTGAATTTGATTGGAAGGTTGAGGAAGTTAGAAGAGCTGTTGATCGGGAAAGAGAGCTTTGAGGAATGGGATGTTGATGGATGTGACAACACAGGAGGAAAGAATGCAAGCCTAACAGAACTAAATTCGTTGTCTCAGTTAGCCGTATTATCATTGAGGATACCGAAGGTTGAATGCATTCCCAGAGATTTTGTTTTTCCCAGCTTGCACAAATATGATATAAAATTAGGGAAATGGTTAGCGGCTGGTACATCCTTCAAGGTACGAGCCAAGTATAGATACCCAACCTCGACAAGATTAAAATTGGATGGTACATCCTTAAATGCAAAGACATTTGAGCAATTGTTTTTACATAAATTAGAAATTGTTAAAGTGAGGGACTGTGGGGATGTTTTCACTCTGTTTCCAGCAAAATTGCGGCAAGTTTTGAAAAATCTAAAGGAGGTGATTGTTGACAGCTGTAAATCATTGGAAGAGGTATTTGAATTGGGTGAGGCTGATGAAGGAAGCAGTGAGGAGAAGGAGATGTCGCTGCTGTCATCTTTAACCAAGTTACAGCTGTCATGGTTACCTGAGCTCAAATGCATATGGAAGGGGCTCACCAGAAATGTCAGCCTCCAAAGTCTTGTTCATCTGAATGTTTGGTATCTCAACAAACTGACATTTATCTTCACACCGTCACTCGCTCAAAGTCTACCACAACTAGAATGCCTTTACATAAGTGAATGCGGTGAATTGAAGCATATTATCATAGAAGAGGATGGTGAAAGGGAAATAATTCCAGAGTCTCCTGGCTTCCCAAAATTAAAAACTCTCCGTATATATGGATGTGGTAAACTGGAATATGTCTTCCCTGTCTCCATGTCTCCAAGTCTTCCGAACCTGGAACAAATGACGATTGATCGTGCTGACAATTTAAAGCAAATATTTTACAGTGGAGAAGGAGATGCACTCACCACAGATGGCATCATCAAGTTCCCTCGACTAAGTAAATTGTCTCTTTGTTCCAGATCAAATTACAGCTTTTTTGGTCCAACGAATCTTGCTGCACAATTGCCTTCTTTGCAAATTCTAAAAATTGATGGCCACAAAGAATTGGGAAATTTGTCTGCACAGCTCCAAGTACGTCCTTTATATTTCTCCAATAACTTTTTTACTTTTTAATTTAAATTGTCAACTTCAATACATGTTGATTTCTTCCTTTAAATTTCTGAAACTGAAGCAATTGATAAGTGGAGATAAATCCTTTAGCCATCCACTAAATTTAAAAGGAGTTGTCTAATTGTATCATTCCTTGTCTCTTGATGCAGGGCTTAAGAAGTAAGAAATTAATTATTGTAATGAAATCCTACCTAGATTTTTCAATCTTTATGCTTTCCCAGTTTTAGTGAAATTGAGGCTCTTCCCCCAATTAATAGAAGTATTTGAAGAGGAAGATAAACCTCCATCTGCTAATATTGAGTTGTTTGTTTCAGTCCTGCAACTTCTGATTTCATATTCCCATGCCCTGTTGGTCTACTTATATCCTTTTGTTGATAAGTTTTTGGCTGAAATATTGGAGACAATTCGTTCATCTATTTACCAAAATTATATAGTTCCAAAGTGCACAAAATTTATTAGGAGTGATATCTAACAAATTGGTATCGTGGTTTTCTTTTGATGTAGGGGTTGACAAATTTGGAAACATTACGCCTGGAATCCCTGCCTGACATGAGGTGTTTATGGAAGGGTCTCGTGCTGAGCAAATTGACTACTTTGAAGGTGGTTAAGTGTAAGAGACTGACACATGTATTCACATGCAGCATGATTGTCAGTCTAGTTCAACTGAAAGTCCTAAAGATATTATCCTGTGAGGAATTGGAGCAAATCATTGCTAAGGATGATGATGAAAACGACCAGATATTGTTAGGAGATCATCTCCAATCTTTATGCTTTCCCAATTTGTGTGAAATTAAGATTAGAGAATGTAACAAGTTGAAGAGCCTCTTCCCAGTAGCCATGGCTTCAGGTCTCCCAAATCTCCAAATACTGAGAGTAACAAAAGCCTCTCAATTTTTGGAAGTATTTGGGCAGGATGATCAAGCTTCACCTGTCAACGTTGAGAAGGAGATGGTGCTTCCTAATCTAAAGGAGTTGTCGCTAGAACAATTATCAAGTATTGTCTGTTTTAGTTTCGAATGGTGTGATTATTTCTTATTCCCTCGTTTGGAGAAGTTGAAGGTCCATCGATGTCCAAAGCTGACCACAAAATTTGCTACTACACCAGATGGTTCAATGAGTGCTCAATCAGAGGTGCTGCTGATTTGACTTGATTTCTTGCCTCTTTTTTATTGTGTTTGTTTCTTGTTTCGCTCAATAATAAGATTTACAAGTTTAAACGAGCATGCCATAC
Source organism: Populus simonii (assembly GCA_007827005.2). Lineage (NCBI taxonomy): Eukaryota > Viridiplantae > Streptophyta > Magnoliopsida > Malpighiales > Salicaceae > Populus > Populus simonii. The sequence continues at coordinate 46,302,088 of CM017464.2, read as the reverse complement.
TTGAATTGGTTTACAGGTATCTGAAGTAGCTGAAGATTCAAGCATTAATAGAGAGTGGACCAGAAATAATGGGTGGAGACTCGTGTCTTGAGCTGTGAATATATTTGGACTTGATGCTGTACTATTTGTTCAAAAGTTTGATATCATGTTTTCCTAGCAGAACAATCTCATGTTGAATGGTGGTTAGCTGTTACATGATTTCAAGGTTGGTGCTGCGAATATGTTTTAGATTGGTGGGAAATAATTCCAACTGTTTTGTTTGTTAGGAAATTGGCATGCAAACCCGACAAGATAAAAGGTAAGGGATGAGAAGAGAGACAAACAAGAATTTACGTGGTTCACCCAATTTGGCTACATCCACGGCCAAGTATAGAAGAATTTTACTAAGTAATGTGGGAATTACAACCTCTCTTTACTAATAGGAGAACAACTGAAATCTCTCTATTACTAGGAGAAAACACCTCAGTTACTCTCTCACAAATACCTCACAACTTTGTGGGATTACTCTCTCTTCACTCTCTCTTCTTTCTCTCTATCTTGGTGTGCAAAATAAGCTTGGAGGCCTTGCCTATTTATAGGCAAGAGTGAGGAGACAAAGGCCATAAATTATGGCACCAATTATGCCACAAATTATGCCAACAACTCATATCCACTCATACTCCACCAATTATGCCCACAACTCCACCAATTATGTGGATTTAATTAAGTGACTTTACATTCTCCCACTTGAAGACTTTGATGATTTAATCAAGTCTTCACACTTGATCATTTGTGATTCTTCTATCCTTTCTATGCTTGCCATCTTCATGCTGCCTACGTTTCTGCTAGGCCATAAGAGGATCTGCATCATATATACTTATCAGTGTTGACTGGTTTGGTCAAAGCATCTGCTGGGTTTTCTTTTGTGTGAACCTTCTAAAAATCCACACTTCCATCTTCCACCACTTTGCGAACAAAGTGATACTGAACATCTATATGTTTGTTCTTGAATGAAACGCTGGATTTCTTGCAATATGCAAGGCACTCTGACTATCACAATACAAAAGAATCTTCTCTTGTTTGTGCCCGAGCTCCTCCATAAGTTTCTTCATCCATATTGCTTCTTTACAAGCTTGTGTAGCTGCCATATACTCCACTTCTATTATGGATAACGCTACAACAGTCTGAAGTTAGAGACCCAACTCACAGCTCCTCCTGCAATTATGAACACATAGCCTGTAGTGGATTTTCTTTTCTCAAGGTCACCAGTAAAATCCGAATCAACATAACCTCTGACAGTAAGTTCTGATCCTCCATAACATAATGCAGCATCTGAGGTACCCTTGATGTATCTCAAGATCCTCTTAATAGTATTCCAATGCTCTCTACCAGGATTTGCCATGTATCGACTAGCTGCTCCCACTGCTTGTGCAATGTCTGGTCTTGTACATATCATGGCAAACATTAAACTTCCCACTGCTGATGCATACGGTACTCGAGACATCTCCATCCTCTTTGCTTCATTGTTAGGAGACATACTTGAGGATAATTTGAAGTTAATAGGAAGTGGGGTGGAAATTGGCTTACAATCTTGCATGTTGAAGCGTTGCAAGATTTTCTTCAAATAATTCTTCTAAGAAAGCCAAATCTTCCTCTTACTTCTGTCTTGATGAATTTGCATCACTAGAATCTTGTTTGTTGGTCCCAAGTCCTTCATATCAAACTCCCTAGCCAACTGTGCCTTTAATTCTTGGACTCGATTTTTGTTGGGGCCTATTACCAACATGCCATCCACGTACAACAACAAAATAATGAAAACATCATCTTCTTCAAATCTCTTGTAATACATACAATGGTCTGAACTGAGTCTATTGTACCCATGGCTAATTATGAAGGAATTAAATCTCTTGTACCAACACCTCGACACCTGTTTGAGACCGTATAGAGATTTGTTCAACCTGCAAACCAAGTTCTCCTTGCCTGTTTCAGCAAAACCCTCTGGTTGGAGCATATAAATTTCTTCTTCAATTTCTCCATGAAGAAATGCAGTTTTCACATCTAACTGCTGTAAGTGAAGATCAAATATAGCACACATCGCCAAGACTACTCTGATTGTAGTAAGTCGTACCACTGGAGAAAATATCTCATTGAAGTCTATTCCTTCTTTCTTAGCATATCCTTTCACCACCAATCTTGCACGTTACCGCTCCACTTGATCATTGCCATCACGCTTTATCTTGTAAACTCATTTGTTGCCAATGGCCTTTCTTCCTTGTGGTAGCGGAACAAGATCCCAAGTGTTATTCTTGTGCAGAGCTTCAATCTCCTCTTGCATTGTTGTCATCCATATAGATACATCTGTGCTTTTAATAGTCTCATGGAAAGTTGATGGCTCTCCATCCTCTGTTAGAAGACAGTATGCAATATTGCTCTCGGTAACATATTCTAAGTGCCAAGCCGGTGGTCTTCTTTCACGAGTCGACCGTCGAACTTCAGGAGTTTCAGACTCTATTTGTTCTTGTTCTTCATGCTCTGGTGCAACTTTAGAAGAAGTATGATTCTGAGTATTTTCCATCTGGACTTCTGTAGTCTCCTTTAAAATACTATTATTTTCTTCCATTTGCATTTTATCTTCTGCAAATATGATATCTCTGTTGATGACTACCTTGTGGGCAGTGGGATCCCACAGGCGATACCCCTTCACTCCATCAGCATATCCCAAGAATACACATTTTCTGGATTTTGAATCCAGCTTGCTGACTTCTTGAGTATTATACATCACATACACAGGACTTCCAAATATATACAATCGAGAATAATCAGCTGGTTTTCCAATTCACATCTCCATCGGTGTCTTCAGCTCAATTGCAGTTGATGGAGATCGATTTATCACATAACAGGCGGTATTGATTGCTTCTGCCCAGAATGGCTTTCCTAGACCTGCAGCTTTCAACATTGCTCTTATTATTTCTAATAGAGTTCTGTTCATCCGCTCTGCCATTCCATTTTGTTGTGGAGTGTATGCCGTTGTGAACTGCCTTTTGATACCTTCATGTTAACAGAAGTTATCAAATTCATCACTGGTATATTCTCCTTCATTGTCAGTCTTCAAACACTTGATCTTCTTTTCAGATTCAAGTTCTACCCGTGCTTTGAAAGTTTTAAAGATTGCAAGCACATCTGCCTTTCTTCTAATTAGATACACCCAGCATCTCCTGGAGAAGTCATCTATAAATAATACAAAGTATCTTGCTCCTCCCAAGGATACAACCGGTGCTTGCCAAACATCAGAGTGAATCAGGTCTAAGTGCATTTGCTCTTAGTTGTTAATGTGTCAAACTTCAACCTGTGTTGTTTACTTGTAACACAGTGCTCATAAAAGGGTAAAGTAACCTTTGTAAGCCTAGGGAGTAACTTCTGATTAGAGAGAATTTTCAAACCTTTCTCTGACATGTGGCCTAGTTTTTGCTGCCACATCATCGTCTTCTCTTCTGCAGGACTGGCTGATGCGATTGACGCTTTTGCCTCATGATGTGTTTCTCCCATTAATACAAACATATTTGCAACTATCTTTCTTGCCTTTAAAACCACAAGCGCTCCTTTGATAATTTTCATTATTCCATTGTCTGTTCGGATTCTACAGCCAAGACTATCAAATTATCCTACGGACAAAAGATTCTTCTTTAAGTCTTTCACATGTCGCACTCCTGTAATAGTACGAATTAAGCCATCATACATCTTCAATTTGATGGTGCCAGTGCCAGCAATCTCTAAAGCATAAGTATCACCCATGAACACTGAGCCTCCAAAGATGGGTTCATATGTATGGAACCAATCTTGATTAGGAGTCATATGCCATGTTGCTCCTGAATCCATTAGCCAGACCTCAGTGAGCTCTTCTCTATCTATAGAGATTGTCGCTGCTTCACTATATAAAACCTCTCCATCTTCTGAGGTGCTTGGAACACATCCTTGAGGTTTTAATGACTCTGCAGTATTCTCTATACCCTTTTTAAACTAACAATCCCTTTTGAAGTGCCATTTTCTACCACAATTATAGCATTTCACAGTCTTCTTACTTCTTGATTTGGACCTCCCCTACCTTTGACTCCCACTGGAGCCACGCTCCGTTGATCTTCCTCTTGACACCAACAATGCCTCTGCTTGGTTTGAACTATTTCTATCTCCTTTGTTTTTGCGCCTATTTTCTTCTTCCAAGATAGCGGCTGCAACATCATCAAAGACTAAATAGTTTGAGAGGATATTATTGGTCAAGTTGATAATGAGCTGATCATACGAATCAGGAAGACTTTGAAGTAGAAGCTCTGCACGTTCATTTTCCTCTATTTGTTGACCCAACGTAGTGAGTTGTGAAAATAGAGTTCTTATTGTGTTGATGTTGTCAGTCACCGCCGTGGTTTCTGCCATTCGAAGGGTATAAAGTCTCTGCTTTAAGAAAATCTTATTGTGCAAAGACTTGGACTCGTATAGCTTTGTTAGAGTCTTCCATATCTCCTTAGCTGTTTTCTTCTCCGCCACACTTGATAATACTTCATCAGCTAATGCTAAATATATGTTAGCAATAGCATTGCCATTCATCTCATTCCATTTTGCATTATCAGTGATCTCCGCGGGTCGATCCCCAATTGCTGCCAAGCAATTGTCTTTCCTTAAAATTGCCTTGATTCTCATTTTCCATAGTGAGAAATTGCTCCCATTGAACCTCTCAATCTCGTACTTTGTTGCCATTTTATTCACCGTGATCTATTTAGCTATCACCATTTCACTGGTCTGTAACGTATAAAGAAATAGTATCATGTGAATAATACTTTACTAAGTAAGTTCCCAGGAAAGATTGGAGGGGTCACAAACGGTCCCGTTTAAAACTCAATCTCCTTAGACAGAACTTCCTAGACTGTATTTAATCACCGCACTGACTTTCTTTATACGCCAACAGTAACGTATGTTAAAAGTACTGTATGGATGAATAGCGCGGTATAGGTGAATAGTGCCGTAGACGTGAATAGTAACTGTATACACGAATAACCTTTGTGTATTGAAAACACCAACCAGGAGGCTCTGATACCACTGTTAGGAAACTGGCATGCAAACCCGACAAGATAAAAGGTAATGGATGAGAAGAGAGACACACAAGAATTTACGTGGTTCACCCAATTTGGCTACGTCCACGGGCAAGTATAGAAGGATTTTACTAAGTAATGTGGGAATTACAACCTCTCTTTACTAATAGGAGAACAACTGAAATCTCTCTATTACTAGGAGAAAACACCTCAGTTACTCTCTAACAAATACCTCACAACTTTGTGGGATTACTCTCTCTTCACTCTCTCTTCTTTCTCTCTATCTTGGTGTGCAAAATAAGCTTGGAGGCCTTGCCTATTTATAGGCAAGAGTGAGGAGACAAAGGCCATAAATTATGGCACCAATTATGCCACAAATTATGCCAACAACTCATCTCCACTCATACTCCACCAATTATGCCAACAACTCCACCAATTATGTGGATTTAATTAAGTGACTTTACACCATTGGCAATGGGATACAAATTGGCTTCACATTGCTGAAGAAGTTAGAAGAATTGTTGACAGCACAGGAGTAATGTAATGTTGTGTGTTTAGTCATTACTGTGCGAACCTCAAAAAAATAATGTTGCTTGCCCATTATCGTACAAGCCTCCAGAAGCAAGGGCATATGTTTGCTTGCCCATTTGTGTTTCTTTTCAAGTGTGTGAACCTTCAAAATAAAGGCATAATGTTTAATGTGTGGACTTTCTACGACTTGAGTATTTTCTGCATCAGCATGTTTTCTGTCAGTTTGATGTTCTGTTTCTAATGCATAATGCATTATTAAAAATGTTATTGCATGAGCATGTGAATATATTTGGGCATTCAAATCTCAAGATGACTGAGACTTGATGCTGAACTCTTTGTTGAAAAGTTTGATACTGATATCATGTTTTCCTAGCAGAGCAATCTTATGTGGAATGGTTTTTTCGAGCAGATACCTTGCTGGCTTTTGTTAATTTTCTCTCTTCTTTGTAATTTTTTGATAAATTTCTCCTTTTCTTTTCTCAAACTCAAGAACTAAAATACAAGTAAAATAAAGTTTTGTATCAAAAAGTTTCATTTCTAAACTAAAAGGGCCAAAAAGAAAATTTGTCAAAATTACAAGGCATGGAGGTGGTGACACGATTTGTTTTTTTAAGGCCTCCTATTTTTATTTTATTTTCATGTTTCAATTTTTGGTTTTTTTATTTTCATTTTTTTAGAAACAATATAATCGATTTCTTTTCGTAAAGTCGAGCACCAAACCAATGGTGTGGCTTTTTATTTAGTTCTAGATGCTCATATAATATTACCATCTTCAAATTCCAATTAACAAAGATTAATTTTTTAAAAAAAAAAAGTAGATGATCAAAAACAAAAAACAAAAGGCAAAGTTGACACCATATTTTTTTAAAAAAAATTGGTTTTTTATTTGTTTCAATTTTGATCTTCTCATTTTCAATTTCTTACAAACAACAAATTGTTTTTTTAAATTGAGCATCGTTCTAATATCAAGATGTTTTATTGAGAGCAAGATAACCATAAAAAAGACAAATAAAAATACATTACCCATCTCAAATCTTAATCAATTCATCATCAAAGATCACTGAATAAAAAAAGGACAAAAAAAAAGGAAAGTAAACATTGTCTGAATTCACAATATTTTCTCTCGGAGATTATATTGTTTCAGCTAATCTCTTTAAGGTTTCTATTAATATATTTATTTATTTTATGTTTTTTTAATAATGAATAGGCAAGTTATATCTAACTACTAATATAACACATTGCTACCTACATCCACATATACTAAAAAGACACTCACTATAGCCATATTAGTAGTTATTCGACTCGCATTTTACTATGGGTCAGAAATGTTTTTTAGCAAAATCACTATAGCCATATTAGTAGTTATTCGACTCGCATTTTATTATGGGTCAGAAATGTTTTTTAGCAAAATAAATAAATATGAATGCTTTTCAAATGTATTTTTAACAAAAAAAAATAAACCCTAATCATAAATACAAAAAAAGGCATTGATGTGTATATTTAACTCGCTTCGCTATGGGTCAGATAATATTTTCTAACACAAAAGAATGGATGTATAAGTGTTGTTAATGTATTTTTTGATATCGAGAGAAAAAAAATATAATTGTGAATAAAAAAAAGTTGATGTTTACATATAATAAAATAAACTGAGGATCATATATGTTAATAAATACAAAAACAATTGTTAACGCAACACGCCACATGTAGGAAGTTAATTTTTAATGTAGTAGAAAAATGGGACGGTGTTTCAAATGCATTTCATTGTATCATGATTCTCTTAATTGAGAAATGTGAAACAAAATTAAAAAAAAGGACAGAAATATTATATTTTAGCCGATCTCTTTTAGGTTTCTATTAATATATTTATTTATTTTATGTTTTTTTTAATAATGAATAGGTAAGTTATATCTAACTAATAATATAACACATTGCTTCCTACATCCACATATACTAAAAGACTTACTATAGCCATATTAGTAGTTATTTAACTCGCACTTCGCTATGGATCACAAAATTGTTTTTAACAAAAAAATAAATTTGTATGCTTTTCAATTGCATTTTTAACAAAAACAAATCCTAATCATAAATACAAAAAAAATAAAAAAGTGTTGACGCGTTTATTTAATTCACTTTGCTACGAGTCAGATAATTTTTTGAACGCAAAAGAAAAAATGTATAAATGTTGTTAACGTATTTTTAAAAATTAAGAGAAAATTATAATTGTGAATAAAAAAGTTAATGTTTACATATAATAAAAATAAAGTAAGGACCATAAGTGTTCATAAATACAAAAAATAATTGTTAACACATCGTGCCACATATAGGATCTTAAGTTAATTTTTAATGTAGTAGAAAAATGGGACAATATTTCAAATGCATTTCATTATATTACGATTCTCTTAATTGAGAAATGTAAAAAACAAATCTTACAAAAATATGAACTAATAAACTAATAAAGAGTTGTTAATGCCAATCAAATTATAAAATAAAATGATAATCATTTTTATAAAAGTAAAAGATACATAAATATGATACTTAACCTTAACTTTCTTCTTCATGCACACTTTTCTCCTTCTTCTTCTTTTTTTTTTTTTTTATCTTAAAGGTCACTTTTTCTTACCAAGAACAAATAATTCTTATTTTTATAAACACGTCATGAAAATAAAGTTTATTCATATAAAATATAAAAAAAACATATAAATGAATTGGAATAATTTTTTCTAGATATTAAATACATAAAAGATAAGTAAAAGATAACCACTATTTAAAAAAAAACTAAATAAACAATCTAAATATTTAGAGAGAAAAGTATTAATTTAAATATAAATTCAAAAATGCATTAAAAATACATAAAAATATCAATTAAGAAAAAAAATTAGAAATAAAAATAGAAATTGTTCAAGTGCTTTTGGGCCTAGTAAGTCAGGCCTACACATCAAGCCCATTTTAAAAAAAGGTTGGTACGTATAGGGCTTTTTTTATTTGAAAATGCTCCAAATGTTTTTGAGAAAAAAAATAAAGAAAAGCGACATGTCACCTACCGAGACTTTCCCTTTTTTAACCATTGGAGAGGTGACTAGAAAATTAAGCAAGTGTTTTTTGACCCAAAAAAGCAAATTTAAACAAAGTTAACACCAAAACACCTAAAAATGGTCTTTATGATGTAATAAACCAATAAAACAGCCCAAGAACCATAAATGTTTTTTACAATTTCAAGGGCAAAAAACATTTCAATGGAACTCTCTTCATCAAATGAAATTCATTAAAACAAAATCGACCATTTTTTATGGTGAAAATCAATGCCAACTGAGACTGTAAAATCCCGGGTAATATTATTTGTCGCACGTCACCTGTGCGTCTTCGACTGGCGATTTTTTTGTTAATGCGTTGCTTTGATTGGTTCGTTGGAGTCGCCACCTAGTATTTAATTGAGGGCTACTAGGAAACCTGGGTGTACTGGTCTTGTCAGGGATTCACGGGTAAGGGACTGGTTGTGGTTAGGGAAGGTATTAACACCCCTAACGCACCCTACCTGAGGTAAGCTACTTCGTGGCTTTGATGTGTTAAAGAAGTTTTAATAATTTTGTCTTTTCATCAAATATTAGAAATATGACTTACGTATAAGTTCATAATTCTTTATTGTGAGCCAATCAAAATATTAAATTCTTCTTTAATCTTTGCAATTTTATCATAAATTAAAAAAAACATCCATAAAACAAATACAAACACACACATACACTTTTACTATATCTTTTTCCTTTTTTCTTTCTTTTTTTCTTACACGCTACAAATTATACAAATTCAAAAAAAAACTAAACAAAAATTACATTAAACACTTTAAAATTATAATAATAGCCCCAAAACAATCGGGAATTTACAGGGAACACACTACAAGAAATTCGCTCAATAGCAACGGATTTACCGACGGAATGTTTCTGTCGGTAATTTGAGGTCGATATTACCGACGGACACTTTTTTGTCCGTAATTCAGTCGGTAACTACCGTCGGTAGTCACCGATTGAATTACGGACGGAAAACGTTCCGAATTTAAAAAAAAAGCAGGTCGCTGACGTGGAGGTTTTGGCAGGGTTATTTTTTCCAACGGATTCAAAACGACAGCCTGTATAGTGACGTGACCATTTCACCGTTTAAAATGCCGACGGAATCACCGAGGGATTCGAAATGGCAGATCCGTACGGTGACGTGTCGAATTTTCCGTCAGAATAACCGACGGACTCACCGACGGAATAATCCGTCGGTGAAACCGTCGGAAAAAGTTAATATATGCCCTCTCTGCCGACCCTCTCCTCTCTAATTTCTCCTTTCTTCTTCCTAATCCCAACTCTCCCCATCTGCAAACAACCAGCCCCCCCAAACAAAAATCTCGCTCATCTCAGCACAACAAGTTATTATATTTCTTGAAGTTTTGTGGTCACAGCATCCTTGTTCTGATTTACCGACGGATTTTATCAATTTTTGTAAGTAATTCTATCTTTTTAAATTTTAACATTTAAATGTCAATTTTATTGTTTTTTTAGTATATGTATTTTGTTAGTAGATGTACATGTTTTATTGTTATTTCTCAAACAAACTTGTAGTAGATGAATGTATAATTCTATACCTGTTAAGGTTTGTTTTAGATTTTATAAGATTGTATTTGTTTGTAAAATGTTAAAACTTTATGGAATTGCCGAATTACATGTGCTGTTTTGAAATAATTAATAGCTTGCTTAATGGGCCCATTTAAAGTTTTATCAATGGTATTGCGGAGTGGTAATTTCTGTAAATTTATATATATTAATTTGTATGGACGTTGATAAATGATAATGAATATTTAATATTTATGAGAAGTTGTGATTGGTTTGTTGGATAATCTTGAGGTAAAGTAATATTTTTGCAAGTTTATTTACCTAACTTAGTTAATTAATACATGATGTCATCATAATTTTATAGAGGTTCGATATAAGTCATGGATGATCGTTCATGGATGTATCGAGATTCACCCCAAGGATTGCGGAGGATTGATTATTGTAACGGGGTTCAGGGTTTTATTAATTTTGCAACATCTATTCCCAGAAATTTTACTGGAGACAGTATTAGGTGTCCATGCAGGAAGTGTCAAAATAAAAAAATATCTGCATCCAGATGTTGTAATGATGCATCTTCTACACAAAGGGTTTATGGAGAATTACTAGTGTTGGTATGCACATGGAGAAGTATTTGTTAGTAAGAGAAGAATGGGATAAACGGTGGTTGGGTCAACTTCTAGTGCTAGCAACGTGCATGAAGCAGCAAATGACAACACTAATCCTTACATAAATATGGTTATGGATGCAATGAGAATGAATCAATGTAATATCAGTCAATGTCCAATCATAGAAGAAGAAACTAATGCAGATGCAGCTAGGTTTTTTGACTTGTTGAAAGATTCTGACGAACCATTATGGGATGGCTGCACAAACCACAGTAAATTATCGGCCGTAGCACAGGTGTTCACCATCAAGTCAGATCACGGGTTGAGTGAGGCCGGGTATGACAAAATTATTGAATGGGCGAGAAGCATTTTACATGAAGGGAACAGGCTGAAAAGAGAACTTCTATGCTGCGAAGTCCATGATGAAACCCCTTGGTTTAGCATACCAGAAAATTGATATGTGCCCTAACTTCTGCATGTTATACTAGCTTGAAAATGCTGAGATGACCGAGTGCATGACATACGGGCATTCCCATTACAAACCTAGAACTGGCAGGGGAAAGACTCTAGTGGCATATAAAAAACTTAGATACTTCCCGATCACACCTAGACTACAGAGGTTATTCATGTCACCAAGGACTGCTGAGCACATGACATGGCACCAAGCACATGATGCGGTTGATGGAGTGATGGTGCATCCTTCTAACGGCGAAGCGTGGAAACGCTTTAACAGTGTTCATCCTCACTTTTCAGTTGAATCAAGGAATGTGCGTCTTGGGTTGTGTACAGACGGATTCAACCCATTTGGGTCATTTGCTGCTCCTTATTCTTGTTGGCCGGTCATACTCACAATTTATAACTTACCACCGGGAATGTGTATGAGGCCAGAGTTCATGTTTTTATCTACTGTCATACCCGGTCCAAGTAGCCCGGGGCAGAATATAGATGTTTGTCTTCGATCGTTGATTGATGAGTTAACGCAGTTGTGGTCCTCCGGAGCTCTGAATTATGATATATCGAGGAAACAAAATTTCCTTATGAGGGCGGCTTTGATGTGGACTATCAATGATTTTCCAGCTTATGGAATGCTTTCTGGTTGGAGCACGCATGGGAAACTCGCTTTCTGGTATGAATATTTTATATTGTTGTATTGGCATAATTATTATTAGTTAATTTGTTGAATATTTATTGTTAATGTTGAATTTACCTTAGAATTAGTAATTGAATATGTTGGAATAATTATTAATTTTACTCTATTATTGCATGATTTGTGTTTAATTTTTTCCATTTATTTTGATTGCTACAGTTTTTTTTGAATTTATTGTTTTGTTGTATTGGCATAATTATTGCATAATTTTTTGAATTGTAATTCTTAATGTTGAATGTACCTTAGGATTGGTAATTGAATATGTTGGAATAATTAGTATAGATTGGGTCAATTGGTTGTGGCTATTGTTAATATGTGCAAGTTTGTGGATTTGGGTAGTATCCAATATAGGGGAGGTGCTGTCGAAATTTTTTTTAACAATTGAATTTAATTATATAATTATTTGTATAAAATTGTGTAGATGCGTGGAATGAAAACCAGAGCTGGTCACTCATGTATGGTCGCAGCTAGTTCGTCTAGCAGCGAGGATGATCTTTCCTTAGGTGCCTCTCAAGAAGAGGCACCTACAGCACCTGCGCCATCAACCGATGCTGCCTCTTCCAGCACTAGTTCACAACACAGAGGCGGGGTGCCTTCGCAGTGGAATCAATTTGCCTGCAAGTATGAGGCACAGTGAAAAGACGACCTTTCAATGTAAGTTTGTTAAGGTTTTATTTTTTAAAAAAAAATTACAACATAATTTATGAAGTAATCACTATTGAATTTATTTCATTTATTTTCAGGTTCACAAACATTGAGGCCGCTCGAGTGATATCATCGGCGTTTAAATCGTCGATGGAGATTCCATTGTTTCAATGGAGTCAGATATCCAATCATCCTGAATGGATGCCTCAAATCAATGCATGGTTTGACAGATTTCAGGTTGGTGTTAATTTATAATTTTCAGCTTATTTCTAATAAATTATTAATATAATTGTAAATAAATTATTATTTTTATTTAAACTTGTTTATTTATACACAACACAAATTCTGCTGGGACAGTGAGCATAACACTGTTGCGAGGAGGGTGTGGGAAAATCATGCAGCAACTAGGTAACATCGAAAACAATACAAGATTTTTTTTAGACAAATATTTATGTTTCAAAATGTAATTTTTGGTTGCGTGAAGTAGGTTGCGTGATTTTTGGTATGAAGCACAAAAAAGGGCAAACAAAACCACGAGAGATAGGGGTTTCCAAGGCTGGAACGATGTTGCGGTTTGGAGGGATTTCAAATCGATATACATCCTGGAAAATATATGGCCGCACTATCTTGAGCATGTGACGTCTGAGTGGTTCACACGACGCTTATAGTCCGGTGCTGGCAACCGGAATCAGCCAATTCATGGCTCGGTGACAACGCACACTGGCGGCTCCGTTCAATTTTGCTGCACATGCGAAACGGATGGTAAGATTAATTTAAATGAAATATATCATTAAATTAAGTTGTTGTTAATAAATCTTTTTTCATTATAGGCTACGTCTCTTGGACGTGAGCCGAGCTCGATGGAGCTGTTTGTGGAGACGCAAGTGCGGAGTCAAGACCGTCAAAAGGGGGCGCAACAGTTCGTTGACAACCGTGCTCAACATTTCGTGGCATGTTTGTTCAACCATTTTATTTTGTAAGTTATTATGTTTATTGAATTGAATATGATGATTATTTTTTTTATTTTCAGGAGACTTATAATAATCGGTTGAGGGAGAGATACGGGGACGATACTTTGACCCATCCGGAATTCGATCCGGATTTGTGGATGGAGGTTGGATCGTCAAGTGGACCCGATAAAAAACAGGTTTACGGGCTCTCCAACACTACGACAGACAACTTGCGGTCGGCCCGAAGTGTTTTAACCGTTGGGAGCTCCCAATCAATATCGAGCTCCCAATCTAAGGAGTTCGTGGCCTTGCAACAACACACGACTCAGCTCACTGAAAAATACGACCACCTATCAGCGGAGTACGCATAACTCAAAGCGTCTCATGCAGAACAAAGAGCGGAGTCTGAACAACTCAAAGCGTCTCAAGCACAACAAAGAGAGGAGTATGAACAACAAAAAGCAGCTTATGAAGAGCTTTGAGAAATGGTCATAAACATGGCAACACAGAGTGGAACATGTGCGCCTAATCTTTTTTGGCCGTATAACCACCAGCCTCCTCCTCCAGGACCTCCTCCTCCTCCAGCTCCACCTTTATATTAATTTGTAATAAACATTATTTACCTTTAAAATTTCATTTAATATTTTTTTTGAAACACATTCAGTTTGTAATGAATATTATTTAACTTTGATTTTTTGTTTTTGATGTTTAATATAAATTTTATTTGCATAATTGGTTTTTATTACCATTAATAAAATTATGTATTCTAAATAATTTTTTAAAAACAAATCTAGAATAAACTATTACAAAAGGTTTTACCGACAGAATTAATCTGTCGGCATTTGACACATTCACCGACGAATTTACAGATGGATATCTTCGGTCGGTATTCCAAACATTCACCGACAAATTTACTGACGGTACATAGCCATCGGTAAATCACGATATCACAGACGGAATAAAAATCGTCAGTATATTTCAAGCAGGAAACTCTCTTTTTTGCGCGCAAATTCCGTCTGTAAAACCATTGGCAAATGTTTTTTTTTGTTTCCGACCAATATAGCGACAGAATGTGGAATTACCGACGAGAGTAAAGCCGACGGACTGAGTTCAGGGCATCTGTGGTCGGATTACAGAGAAGCAGGGGTGTGGCTCGCGGTCGGTGGGTTTTGTTGGATCTGCTGTGTTTGGGCTGCTGCCGGAGGAGAAGGGAATGTTGGGCGGTGGCTCTGCTGGTTGAAGGAGATGAAGAGGTTGTTGGCTGCTGCTATTCGGCCGCCGCTAGGGCCGAACGGAGGAGAGACAGTGGGTCTGAGGCGATGGGGAGCACGACACTGTTGGAGGTGGAAGGAGAGCGTGAGGGATCCTTGATTCTGCAGGGAAAATGGCGATGGGAAGGGCTTGAGCGGCTCTGTGTTGTTGGCTGAAAGAGGAGAAGAAGATGTAGCGGTTAGAGGGGTCTGTGTTGGGGAGAAAAATTCAAGCCGGGGGGAAGATGGGGACGACTGAGAGACAGGAAGAAAGGGGGACTTGTCTGATCTGTTTGGCTGGTGAGCAGGGAATGAGACAGGGAGATGGGAGGAGATGACTGAGAGGGAGAGGAAGGTGATGGTGAGATGGAGGAGTGCAGATGTGGCTGCTCTAGTTTGTGTTCGGGCAAAAAAGGGGGTGAACGGTCCCGATGGAAAAAGATAGGTTTAGGGTTTGAGTTTTTTTTGTGTTTTTTTTCTGAAAGTGCAAAATTGCCCCCTGAGTGTGTTGAGGAGACCAGTATTTATAAGTAAAAATGTTGCTAGGTTTTCAAACTTGGTCCCTCAACTTCTTTCTTTTTTTGTAAATTTTGATTTTTCTTATTTTTTTGGATTTTTCTTATCAGCATCGCCTCAAATGAGGAAAATCGGTGATTTTTAAAAATAACGCGTTAAAAGTTGAACGCGTTCCCAAGATCTTTGAAAATTTAAATTCTTTTGAGACGATGCTAAAAATGCTAAAAATGACGAAAATATATTAAAAAACATATTTTTTGGATTTTCGTTATTTTTCTCTATTTTTGGATTTTTTCTAGAAATTTATTAAAACATGGGTCAAAAATTGGGCAGCAACATTATTGATATTAATAAAAGTCAAGATTACGAAAAATGAGGGAAAGTGATAAATTAAATTATAAGAATGATGATATATTTGAGAATCTGAATTGAAATGTTAATACGGAGTCTCATGCTCATTGTATTTTTATTTTCTAACGAGTTTTACCTTACGATATCCTTGTTATGATCTATTTGAGAAACCTTCCTATAAGAATCTAAAGCCATAATTGTATATATATTCCTTATTGTTGTATTACCTTGTGTATGTATATTGAACGTTATCTACTCACTAAGTTTGTGAACTCACCCTCTCATTATTTATCTTTCTCAAGCTTATAGCTTGTTAGCAAATCATTTTTGTTGGACCTTCAAAACCTGTATTTTTTGTTGTAATTTGTACTTTTCCTTTATATCTAGTTAGTGTTCTACAACTACGAAATTGTATTACGTCTTGTATTAGGATAATCAAATTTTATTATGAAGTTAGGGTTTTAACAAGAATAATAACCTATTGTTATTAGGTTTTTTCATATTGATTATAATAATTTTCAATACTTTATTTATTTAGTTTTTAATTAAAACTTGCTTTTACGAGCAAAATAACCTTGCCCCAATGGTAATGTCTTGCAACCATGATGGAAGCTCAGCACAAGAAGATACCTTAATTGTTGATTGTACATAAAAACACCTCTCTGGCTATTGTAAATGCATTGCCCACGTTTGTACTAGATAATTAATTCACTACTATCTCTTTCTATATTCTCCTTTTGGTACTAGATCCAGAATGAGCACCAGTACTAGATTCAACAACCTTTGAATGTTGGAACAGCATAAGTGTCTCGTTAACAACTGTTTGAGAGTCGTTTTTGGTATAAGCACGGTCTAGTCTCTAATGCTCTTAACTTTCACTGAAATTAGGCCTTTAAGTTCAAAATTACGTTGTTATTTTTTTATTCTCATTTCCTTCCTTTTTTTCCTTTCACTCTTTTTCTTTCTGAAGCTGGTTAGACCTTCTATATTAAGCTCTTGAACCTTCATAATAGAGTCTATTAACAAATTATTTCCCTATGTTTTTCCTCTCTTTTTCTCTCATTTTCTCCTCCTCTCCGGCTCTAATTTTCAAGAGTATTTATAGGGTTTTTCTAGGTTTTTTTATGGATCCCCTCAAAGATTGATGAAAGTTTAACCATTTGATCATAGTAAAAGGGTTCTAGACAAAAGCTAACAGCTAGAAGTTCTTATACTAAACTGGTTTTGCAATGGTGGTTTTGGTTTTAAGGGTACTTGGTGGTTTTGTTAGACTTAGAGGGTAGAGAGTTATTTCTAACCTTTTGATCTTGAGAGAGAGATTTTAAAGTCATTAATAAGAACCCTTTAAGAAGGTTTTAAGTATGAATACACGAAAAAAATAGGTGGCTACCATTTGACACAAAAATCAACAATTTTGGTGGCCAAAATCTTTTTCAACAACAACCTTTTCTCTCTAAAATAAAATTCAGCGATCCTCTCTCTCTTCTCCACTCAAAAAAGAACTTAAAAAAGAGAAAAATAAAGTTTGATATCAAAATACAATGTTGAAAAATTATAAGGACTGGTTACTTAATAGCTTAAAAAAAGTGTATTAGCGGTTGTTTTTTAAAGTATTTTTTTTTTTCAGAAATATATCAAAATAATATGAAAATAAAAAAAAATAATTTAAAATAAAAAAAAATTAATGTTTTTCAAAAATACTAAAAAAAAGAAGCAAAGACAAACGGGCTATTTTTCTCCTTATTCGCTGCCGTGATTTCAGGTCCTCCTTCCCTGCCTTATTTGGAAGAGCATGAAAAGAATTTGAAAAAAAAACAATCAAACGAGCATGACCTGCAATCCCATAGAGCAATTTTAAGAATATAATACATGTATATGATTCGAGCAGGTTTTAGAAAACAAACAGAGAACGACATTAATGAATTGAAAAAGCTGTATAGTCTGACATCCCTTCCCAGGAGTAGGTAAGGGGTAGCTTCGTTTGTGTCACGCCTCTTTAATAATACTTTTACCCTTTGGCACTTAGCATTCTGTCACATTCCCAACCTGTTACTGCCATGTTCATTGATTATAGTTTTGCTGATATTATTTAAGTTTTTCCAGGTTTCTTGTGGGTAGAAGTATCTTGGAAAATAGCGTGAAGGAGTTTTCGTTGAAACTGCATTTCATAAGAAGCTTCTTTAATGTCTTTTCCTTCAGAATCTTGAAGTACAGTTTTAAGATTGTTCATGAGAAATCAAGAGATTTTCTTTTACTGTGGAATGAAAAAAAATACATCAACGCAAATAAATAGATTAAAAAGGTTAGTTAAATAAATGAAAACATTGTTATTAAACTTGACTTGAACAATCCGTCAGCTTGCTCGGGTTAGGTATAAGAAAAAAGTTAACCCAACATTAATATAGGTTGACCCGATTGATCTGATGATGAGTTGATTTGTAATCTAGTCAAAACTCGATAAGATTTCTAATTGATATTTTTTGGTCTTTTTAAAACAACATGTTTTGATCATTTAGAAGAAATTATTGATTTGAATCCTTCTAGGTTAATACACTAGACTCAGAACTCAAACCTTGTGCCGATTCAGCCAAGTTTGACTCTCTATCTTCTTTCCTTTACTTTTCATTTTCTTAGAGTAGAAAGAGGGTTGTGCTGCTCGTTTCTTTTTATTTTCTTGGAAACCATACAGAAAGTTCTTGGATCTGTTGATTGTTTTCTAGCTATTTATCTTTTTTTCTCATTCACTCGGTTTCTTTGGGTGATGACTAGTTGTTTTTCGCCAAATAATAAACTCTTTTGTCTAAATGTTTGCAAAAAAAAATTCTGTTTATAATAATTTTGTCAGATGTCATGGATATGATCATGACTAGGGAAATTTGTAATAATTTTTCTTTCTCAAAAATCTTCCAAAACATTGAGAATGACTAAATTATTAGGTTCTGTTTGCCTATTTTCATCATGTCCTAATTCCAGAAGAAGGTAATATCATGATAAATAACCACATGCGGTTATGAAGGTCTATCTATCTCTTAAAACTTGAAAAATAAAGCCATGAGAGTGAGATTTGAGCCCCGTTTATTTAAAGTAGTTTCTTTTAAAAGGTAGTTTTTATAGAAAATAAATTCTTACAAAGTAAGTTATTTATTTATATTTAATAGTGTTAAGAAAAATAAATTAAAAAATATGTTAAAAAATAATTTCAAATGTTTGTTCATGTCATAAAAAATAAATTGAAAAATAACTTATTAATATTTGAGTTTTTCTCTTCAAGTTTATTATAAAAATAAAAAATAAAGATAATGAAATTAAAAAAGAAATTTAATTTTATAAATTATTTTAAATAAAATAAATAATAATCAAAATAATAAAAATCAAATCTAGCATATAAAAAAATTAAAAAATACTTGTCCTTAAAATAATCAAAATAACTTACATTTTCACGAGAAGTACAACATGATTTTATTTGTCCTTAAAATACTTGACCATATACAAATTAAACACTTAATTCTTTTTTCTTCTTTTTAATATTTTTGTCTTTTTTATTTTAACATTAAAAGAAAACATACATAAAAGAAAATACAAACACACACACACACACTAACATCACATTTTCACCCTTTTTTTTTAATTTTAACATTAAAAGAAAACATACATAAAAAAACACAAACACACACACACTAACATCACTTTTTTTTATTATGCTCAACTCACACATCATTTTGACATGTTTCAAAATAACAAAAATTTAAAATGTATCAAATACAATTCAAAAATTACAAAATAAGCCCCCAGAAACTACAGGATCAGTGGAAAGCCTTCTGGAATCTGCCAGAATAATGACGGCGCATTTGCTCCATGCAGCGCCACTGCTGGCAATGCCCGTAAATGGGTCAGGGCCAGCTTAGGGGAGATCGTGGAAATGGGGACCCTAGTGATGGAGGGGCTGAAGGTTTAAGAAGGAGCCAAAGGGAACCAAAACTGGGGGAAGCGGCGGCCGGCCTTTTTTGCAAAGGGAGGGAGGCAGTCGGCTGGCTTGGGAGAAATAATTTAGGTTTAGGTTTATTTTTTGTTGCCCTAAATTTCTCTGTCTTAAAATTGTTCCCCTATGAAATTTTTCTCCTCCTTTTGCGTGTGTTGTAACCTCTATTTATAGGCAAAGTGGCTTGGTCCCCAAAACACATTGGTCCATCAACTTCTTTATTTTTTGTCAATTTTGAATTATTTTTTTTTTTTTGTATTTTTGAAAGCAAGCAATATCAATGTTGACCCAATAAGAAAAATCAGTGATTGTAAAATTAACGCATTAAAAGTTGAACGTGTTCAAAATACCTTTAAAAATTTAAATTCTTCTGAGATGACATTGAAAATGCTAAAAACGATGCAAACATATCAAAAATGCATTTTTTGGGGTTTTCATTGTTTTTTTGCTTTTTTTGGTTTTTTTTGAAAATTTATCAAAAACATGGGTCAAAATTGGGTAGCAACAAACTAGAACAATGAACAGTAAACGAGAATTCTGTAATGAAATTAAGTACAATGATACATGATGAGTTTGTCATAGTACTTACATATGTTCTGAACCACCTGGAAAATTGTTCATCTTGTAATCGAAGGGATTCCATCAGTTGTGAGTTAGTAAATATTGTCAACATTGCCTACGAGGTTTTCAAAAATGTACAAATTTGTGATATTACAATAGATAAATAGTCCATTTACAACAAAGTTTAAGTAGTATATATACTAACTAAATAAAAGGTCTCAGTTCATTGCAGTTAAATAACACATAATTATGTGCTTGTTTGAATTCTATTTTAGACAAATATGTTCCCCTTACAACATTTTTAGATGTGGGTCATCCAGGATTGGAGAATATTGACAAGTTCGAACTTGAAGGCACTTGACCACCATCATCATGCCGTGGAACGCGGTTGATTTTCGTTCCCGGATGAGACTCGAAATAGTATAATATAAATGTTGAGATCTCCTCAACAATATAGGCCACACATATCGAAGCCTTAACATGCACCTTGTTCTTAACTTCTTTTTTTTTTTAATTGAACAAGTACTTGCATCAAATTAAACAAACATTTTCAATTAAGAAAAACAATGAAAATACATTAATACTTGCATTGCATCTCTAATATCTAACCTCTCGAATGGATACATCCATCTATTTTGGACTGGGCCTCCAACTTTTGCCTTATACGGTAAATGTATTGGTAGATGTTCAATCAAGTCAAAAAAACAATAGAGGAAATATTATCTCAAGTTTGCATATTGTTTCAATGATATTTGTTTCAAGCTTCTCAATGTGATGTGTCTGCAACTTGTTGGAGCATATATCTCTAAAGAAATGACTGATCTCCATGAGTGTATCACATATGTCCTTTGGCAATAAATCAAGATAAGCTAATGGAATGAGTGTTTGCAAAAACACGTGGCAATCATGGCTCTTCATTCCATACAATCTGAATTTCTCTAGATTAACCAACCTTGATATGTTCGAGGCATGTCCATCGGGAAAACACAGACTTTTAAGTCATAGGTAGACTAGTAGTTGTGTATTCTTCTCTAAGACGAAGCTTGCTCTGGACTTTGTGACCCGTGACCCATCAAAAACCAACTCCATATTTTTACGGTTACAAAAAAATATTATATTCATTCTAGCCATGATATTGTTCTTTGTCTTTCCCTTCACGTTCATGACCGTTAAAAATGTTTTCAAACACGTTTTTTTTTCTATGTGCATGACATCAAGGTTATGGTGGAGCAGATTGATCTTCCAATAAGGAAGCTCCCAGAAAATACTTTGTTTTATCTAATTGTGGGTCAAACCAAAACAGAAAACTTCTGTTTACAACACAATATCACAATACTCTGACACTACATCATGCAATTCTTCATCAAAAAAACATGGGGGTGTAACATCCTTTTCAGCAATGAGAGGGAATGGGAAGATAGAGTATATCTTTTTTTCTCTCTAGGGAAACCAAATGTCTCTTTGGTTTGTACTAAATTGGTGTCTGCATTATATTACAAGTGTTTTTTTTTTAAAGGACATTAAATAACTTGGGTTATAGTCCTAACCAACTAAATAAGCTGGTTTTATTTGAATCATATGGAAAAAAAAAGAGGCAACAATAGCAAACGGGAATATATATAAAGAAGCCATCAATGAGGACCAAAATAATAAATAAATAAAAACAACGCACCATCACGTTGAATTGAATGGTGAAATTATGAACAATTTTTTTTTATAAAAGGGTTAAATAAAAAAAAAGAGAAATCATAAGAATAAGAATCAAACTGAAATCATAAGAATAAGAATTTATCAACGTATTTTTTTACATTAAAAAAATCCTAAATGTAAATCGAAAAACTTATGCACGCATCGAATTAAACAAAGCACGAACCATTGTGTAAGTAAATGGAAAAACAAAGTCATTACCGATAATTAAAAACGCAAGTGAAAAAATTGAGAGACAAATATAAATCAAGATATTTAATATTACAACATGGTTCATTTACCTCTACAACTTTTATATAAAACATTACAACAATTTCTATCATCTTCTATGTCTAATGATGATTTTAATTTTGATAACCAAAATATCCTGTTACGAATAGTTTGACCTCTTAATGGTATATTGCTCATATATAAAGTTCTATATAACTCCAAATTGAGGCAAGACTAGTGCTAAATGTTAGCTAATTCATTCCTCCACTACTTTTATATAAAACATTACAACAATTTCTATTATCTTTAAGTCAAATGTGTGTTGGGATTTCCATTACCGAACTGCCCAGACTTGAATTCATGGATTGATCCACTAATCAAACATTTCTTATGCATCTTTTTAACATCATAGGATTCTATTGCGTATAAACTCTATTAGGAACCAACAATTAAAGTTCATTTCTTATCAAGACATCAAATCTTTCTTCTTCTTCTTCTTCTTCTTTTTTTTTATTTTCATGATAACATGATTCACACAACTTAAATCACCAGCATAAAGCATATAAGTGCAAATCAAGAGATATGGAAAGAAGTTAAAAATGATTTAACTTAGTGCACACTTCATCAATACTTATCATTGAACATAGAACATCATTATATTAGTATAATACCATTGAAGACTCCTCCTCCCCTCATATTTGTTTTCTTTTGGCCAAATGGTGGGGGTTTCCTAACAACTCCCACCTTCATTAATCCTAGTTAAAAAATGTTTTGTTCCTAGACTATTTATGCTCTAGAGTAAGTATTTGCATTGATTTTTTATTTGCCCTAATTTAATTCAAGAATCCTAAATCACTTCATTTGGGGCTTTCTTCTCATACAACCTAACACCTCATATAACAAGTTTGAAGGGTAAAGGGTTACTCTTACCTTCCGAACTTGGAAGAATTTTGAGGGAGTACTTGGTGATTTTCTCATCCTCCCTTGCGGTTTTCCTTCTTTTTTTGTTTCCTCCGGTTCTCTCTCTTTTTTAATATTAATAAGCAAATCATTTGAAATTTTTTATCTACTATGCTAATACATAATTATTTATAAATTAATCAATAATATCATAATAAAAGGCTTATGTTTCTTGAAAACAATGAAATAATTAAAAATCACTTAAATATTATTTTAATTAATTGATTGAAAGAAACGTTTTTATTAAAAAAAAGGGTGGGGGGATATCTAATATAGAGGTCATACAAGCCTCAAAGATAATATACGACGTACATGTATAATACAAATTAATAAATTCTAAGTAGTAAAATTTAATGCACGTTTAAGGATAGGAGTTTGCTTTGTGTTTTGTTGTGTTTTGTTTTTTATAATGATAGAATCGTAAGAATGAGTATTTTCAGTTAGATGTAGTTTTTATTTAAGAAATAATTAGATGGGATTAATTAATGTAAAATACTAGAAAATTAAACCTATTTAAATTTTATGGGGTTTTTTTTTTTACTTTTTGTGACTCCATAGGTTTTTATAGATTTTTGAAGAGTTTTTTATGTGTTTTTTATAGATTTTTAAAAACTTTTTAATCGATGTAAAAAGCCTATTTTTATTGTTCAATTTTAATTAGCTGGAATTCTAACATATAAAGAAAGTTAATGCCTTCAAATAGCTTAAAAATAAAAAGAAACATAATGTTCATTCTTTTGAAACCAAAATTAAACTGAAACAATTGTTTTTTTTTTATTAGTTTATTAGTAAATCTTTGATACTGTTACATTTATATTGTAGATGATTAAATGACCCAATTTTTGCTAGCTAATTCCAGATCTCAAACTGCATTGCTACGCTTATTTCAAAACCATTATGCCTCTGTTTTTTGAAGGGCATATGTAATAGAAACAGAACCTCAAATTGACACAAAAAAAAGCACACCAAATTAAAAAAAAAATTATTTTATTACATTTTTATTTATAAAAAATCACTATGACATCACACAGTGTAATGTTGTGAGGATATTCAAATAGATCCAAAGTAAAATCATAGTCTTTAAATATATTCCCCCTTTGTTCTTTAATATTTTGCGATGAACCCTCTGATGTCGTGATACACTCTTCCTTGTGGAAATTTCAATAAATAGCATTAGATTCTTCATCTATGATTCGATGTTGACCGGCATAATTCTAATTTATATTCATCGCATCCATAACCATATTTCTATAACATCACCTCTTATAAGGCCATCAGTTATAACACCACCTCGTATCATAGCTGCGGTCTGGTCTGATAGATTATCTGCTGTTTTTTTTCCCTTTAATTTCTCGATGCTGAGAAAAATATTCAGAACATCTTGAGCATGATGATTCAAAAGGTCTCATATATGTGTTCTATTTGGTTTGAGATTTAACTTGTGATGACCGAATTGTTTACTGAGAAGATTAAATGGCAAGCAGAACAGATTCCGAGAGTTTTCCTTCCACTTGACCAAATACAAGGCACTAAATTCATCTCTTGACATAGCAAAGTCAAGTGTCCGAAAGGTAAAAGCGTTACGCAGGTGAGCATTATCATCAACAACTATTTTAAAATCATAGTTGCATGTGGGATCCTCCCCATGCATGTGGACGGGACCTCACAGCTTTACAAAATGTAAATATATGAATTTGTTTTTTGAAATGTACAAAATACAAATATATTAGTCTTACGATCTACGTTGGGAATCTTACATGTACTTTTTTTTATAAAAAGAATAGTTAACAAATTTACAAGCTTCTGTATTTTGTGTTAACCTGCATGTGCGCATGTGAGCCCAAAGAAAAACAACAGCTGTGTTAACCTGCATGTGAGCCCTTTGCTGCATTACATTTATAGTATGTGGTAGAATCACTGTCAATCCGGCCACTGCCTGCCTTCCCTGAAATTCAGGCTGAAAAAATAAAAAACAGTGGGGATGATTTTTAAAGCAATGAGTTAAATTTTGCTTCACCCCACCAAAGGAAAGTTCTCATATTCATTCTCTTTCTTGGACATGTATGGAAGTCAAGTGCTGACCATGGTATCACTTGCTACCAGCTTCTGTGCTTCGAAATTTATTACAGAATGGCAATAGATCCAACGAAAATCTTTCACACCTGCCTTGATGAACTTTACACTGTAATTTATGAAAACTAAATTATTTAATCTGTTGTAACCCATTTTAGGTTGTTCCCTAAATTCATTCCTTTTTCTTCTAAAACAAAAATAAAAAATAAAATTAAGGCTGCTAACATGGAAAAAACAAGCCGAAAAGGATCTCAAATTTATGGGAAAATTAAGCTGAAATTTCGTTTTCCCCAAAATACCTATGAAATACCCTAAAAACATTATTAAACCAATACATGACCTTTAAAAACATAAAAAACCACCTCAAAACTCAAAATCAACCTAAAAGCAAAAAAAATTTCCATAGTTCAGATCTTTTTTTAGGTGTTTTGAAGGTAAAAAAAAAACACGTAATCTTAACTCCTCTCATTATATTGAATTAGTTCACACAAAAATCAATGATTTTGGTAGCCAAAATCTTTCTTAACAACAAATCTCTCTCTCTAAAATAAAATTCAGCGACCCTCTCTCTCTTCTTCACCCAAAAAAGATCTTAAAAAAGAGAAAAGTAAAGTTTGGTATCCAAATGCAATGTTGGAAAATTATAGGGACTGGTTATTTAATAACTTAAAAAGAATGTATTAGTAATTGTTTTTTAAAATATTTTTTAAAAAAAAATATATCAAAATAATATAAAAATTAAAACATTAACAAAATCTATTTTTTTTTCAAAAATACTAAAAAAAAAAGGTAAAAAAAAACGCTATATAATTTTTTTATAAAAAAAATCAAACGAGCATGGCCTGCAATCCCATAGAGCAATTTTAAGAAAATAATACACGTACATGATGGGAGTAGGTTTTAGAAGACAAAACAGAGAACGACATTAATCAATTGAAAAAGGCTGTATGTCTGACATCCCTTCCCAGGAGTAGGTAAGGGGCAGCCTCTCTCCCGTGTTTATGTCTTTTGATTCTAACAACTACTCTATTATCCTCTTTTCATGCTAATTCTCAAATTTTCTACAAGACAAGCCCCTACGTGACCTTACTTTCTTCCTTCTTTGTCCCTTTCCTTTCTGTCTCCTTCTTTTCTCTCCTCACTTGAGTGTGTGACACAGATGGTACTCATAGACAATTACTTTTAATTGCTTGAGTTTGATCCTTTGTTGTGTTCGTTCCATTAATTCTACTTCTTTGCAAGTCTTTTCCCTTGATGATCTGTTTTTTTTTTAAAAAAAAGAAGAAAATTAAAAAACACTTTGACCGATCATAGCTTAGGTTAATTATATTTGTTGTTGGAAGCGAGCTGGTATCATCCATGGAGGCGTCTAAGTGATTATTCTGAACCTTTCATTCGTTTCTTTCTTTGCTAGGTGAGTTCTTTTACACATTATTTTTCTTTATTTCTTTGTCACTGTCTCTATATTACTACGCATAGTATCTTAAGTATGTCATCAAAATGCTTATACCATGCGTTGTTGCTTTTGAAGCTGGATTCCATAGAGAGCTAAAGGCCTTCTCCATTTCATTGAGCAGTCAGTACCAGTGCTTTTCGCACATATTTTCTCAAGTTAAGGTAATGAAATTCCTATTCCCATTCTCTCAGCGCCTCTTTTACTTGCAATGACTCACTCTCACGTTCTGTATCCTTATTTCTCTGATTTTCGCACATAATTAGCTGCTTATTACTTTTTTATTGTTGTGTTTTAATTATATGATTTTACGATGGTAGGAGTTCTTAGTCTGCTTGAACAGCAGAACACCACATGAACAGCAGAAAAAAGGCTGCCCACTTCGTCGAACTTCTTTGTTTTTTTTTTTTAACACTAAAAGAGGAGCCAAGTTTGACTTTCTTTGTTTCTTTCCTTTCTTTTCTTGGAGGAGAAAGAGGGTTGTGCTGCTCATTTCGTTTCATTTTCTTGGAAACCATACGGAAAATTCTTGGATCTGTTGATTGTTTTCTAGCTATTAGTCTTTTTCTCTCATTCACTCGGTTTCTTTGGGTGCTGACTAGTTGTTTTTGGTCAAGTAATGATCTCTTCTTTTGTTCCACTGAAATTCTTGACGTTTTGGTCGGGAATAAGTTTAGCTCCTTTTACTTGTCTAGAAAATTAAGGGAAGGTAACAGAGATAATTTAGAACCCTTTAAAATTTTTATCCAAAATATTTATAAAATACTATATAAATCTTATTAAACCAATACAGTTAAAAAAACAAATAGCCTCTCTCCCTATTTTTGTCCTATGTTAATGTGTTTTGATTTGGACAACTACTCTATTATCCTTTTTTTTCATATTAATTTTCAAACTAGCTTTTAAAAATTAATTTCAAGTAAAAATTTAATTTAATTTTTTTAAAAGATACCTTTTTTAAAAAAAACAAACACGTTATTTCTCTCCTTATTTGCTGCCGTGATTTCAGGTCCTCATCTTCTACATTACTTATAAGAGCATGAAAAAATAAAAATAATTTTAATATTTTTTTGTTATTAATTATATTATTAAAATGTCCAAAGAATTCCAAATAAAAGAGACAAAAAAATCCCAATTAAATAGATAAACGAGCATCACATATTCATATTGTTTTCTTTACTCTCCTCCGATCTTTCAATGTCTTCTTCTATTTCTGCCTTCCTCAATCTTATTAGAAAATAATATAAATCATATCCTGAAACCTCACCTAACAGCTTAAGCTATTGAATGAAGATGGTTTTTTGACATGGTATCAGAGCTTTGATGACCAAGCGGTCACGAGTTCGAATCTCACCATCTTTATTTATTTGATAAAAATTAAACACAGGGTAATGTGGGTCTGTGCAAGTTTCAAGCTCAAAGGACTTTCACTCAAGAGAATGTGTTAAAAAATAATATAAATCATATTATGAAATCTCTTAAAATATTAAATTAAAATGGTTATTTGACAAACTTCTCCTTCTATTTCCTCGTCCCTCTCTTGTCTCAACCTTTCTTTTATTTCTGTCTTTCCTTTTCTTTTTTTCAAAAGCCTTTTAACCTCTCTCTCTCTCCCACTTTCTATCCTTTCCTAAGGGTAGATAAAGTTGAACACGTGGCGACCATCTATTAACTTTTTTTTTCTAATATTGTTATAGGTCAATCATATTACCTGAATGTGTGATACAGAGATGGTCATCATAGACTATTATTTTTAATTGCTTCAATTTGATTCTTTGTTGAGTTTCTTTCAGTAATTCTACTTTTTTGCAAGTCTTCTCTCTTGTTGATCTGTTTTTTTCTTTTAAAAAAAAGAAAACTAAAAAAACCTTTGACCTATCACAGCTTAAGTTAATTATATTTGTTGTTGGAAGCGAGCTGGTATCATCCATGGAGGCGTCTACGTGATTATCCTGAACCTTTCATCCGTTTCTTTATTTGCTAGGCGAGTACTTTTACACATTATTTTTCTTTATTTCTCTGTCAGTGTCTCTATATGATCTTAATTATGTCATCAAAATGCATTTTTAATGGGAATTACTGCTTTAACTCACAAGTGTCAGTTAGTAAACTATTTTTGTTGGTATACTTTATACCTTGTCTTGTTGCTTTTGAAGCATAATTTAATTGTTTGCAGGGCTTTATTTACGTTATAGGTCAATCATATTTACCTGAGTGTGTGATACAGAGATGGTCATCATAGAAAATTATTTTTAATTGCTTGAGTTTGATTCTTTGTTGAGTTTCTTTCAGTAATTCTATTTTTTTACAAGTCTTTTCTCTTGTTGAATTATTTTTTTTAAAAAAAAACTAAAAAAAACTTTGACCAATTTGATAAAAAACCTAGTTGTAAACTACAACTTGTTTTCAGCCCATTTTAACCAAAATCACCTAGAAAATTGATGGCCAAAATCCCCAACAACAACTTTCTCTCTCTAAAACAAAATATGGTGATCCTCTCTCTCTCCTAAAAAAAACTAAAAACAAAGGAAAACAAAGTTTGGTATCAAAATACAATGATGAAAAATTATAGGGACTAAAATGAACTTTGCAAACAAATTGCAAAGCCACAACTTATTTTAGTTGAGTTTTTCACTTCAGTCCTATATCTTTCAATTCAACCCTCATCCTTGAAAAAATATGCAATTAAACTTTAATTTGGATTTAAAAAAGCTCAATTGTGAAAAAAATAATTGAGTATTAAATTGGAAATTTTCAAAAAATTCACTATTAATATCCATATTCCATAGTGAAATGAATATAAGTGAATAGTGATGAAGAGAAAACTCCTTTCTCTTTTAATTTATACTATAATTTGGTATTGTGGCACACACTTTTTAAAAATATTCTTTATTTAAAAACAAATTAAAATATTATATATGAATATGCATTTTAGAATTTAATAACCAGTTTATTAAATTCATGTGAATTTGGTTAATATTTTAATAGACTATTATTTTTTAATTCATGAGAATTAATCACTTTTTAAAAATCTTGATTAAGTTTGGATCCAACCAATATAAAATATAAAAACATTTAGAACATTGTAATGAATTGTTTTAAATCACTATAATTTTTCTACGAAATATAATATTATATTAATAAGGTGTCAACTGTTTTTTGGTTGCAAATGGTAAAATTTATTGCGGTGAGATGTTAATTAATTAAATTAAATTTAATCATATTAAGTGTACGCTAATATGTTAAAGCGAGATCATTTATCTTAAATAAATAATAAATATGTTAATTTTGTGTTGGATTAAGTTTGGATCCAACCAATATAAAATAAAATAAGAGGTCCAAGTGTATATGAAGCAGATCAACAGGTACGAAACTAAAGCCTCTCCCAATTACCAAATGCCCGCAGCAAACCACAGCTGCAAGTGCGAAGCATATTTGTTAAACCTGTATGCTAAATTGAACAAACAAAATTATAGTAAATAGAAATAATTAAATAGTAATAAGTAGTAAATAGAAATGGATTAATAAATAGTGGGCTCCATAGTATGGTTATTTCCTTAACGGCAAGCTCGGTCCTCTCTAGAGACACTGGATCCCCTCTCTAGAGACACTGGATCCCCTTACTTGATCGAATCACTGCTATTGTTAACTTTTTGGCTGTACCAATGAATTTCCTAGTAGTTTACAGTAACAGTACTATTTAATTATGTGGATTAGCTGACCTTTTGAGTCCATTCTTGCAAGGGTAGATGAGTTCATTTTTGGCTACCAATGGGGAATTCTTTAGCATTTTCAATTGAAAATTGAGATAGCTGAATTTGCATATATAGCATAATTTTAAAACCTGGTCTGGCCTTACAGGTTAGATTCAGGATTGAAATCAAGTCGAGTTTAAAACAAAATAAAAAAAGTTAAAAAGTCAAGTGACTTGGTAATCCGGTTGACCTGGAAAAAATCGGTAAAAAACCTAATTGTAACATGTTGATTATTTTTTAAATAAAAAAAGATATTGTTTTGATTTATAAAAAGAGAAAGGAGTTGACTTGGGTGACCCGATCAAAACTCATGACTCGAATTTCTTGGATCGGGTCGTCTACCAAACCGGATTTAAAATCCCTTACCATTAAAAATCATAAATTTGATACACAATATAGGATAATCTAGATTTATTTCCATTGTGTTTTTTTTCGAATGCTGTGTTTTTCATTACGATATTTTTAAACATACAAAATTTACCATGTTAATTTGAAGAAAAAAAAAATGTAAGTGTTTTAAACTTTTGTGGGTCCGCTAAGCGTCCTTTTTCTTTTCCTATTCTGGACTTCCTAGTGGGTGCAAACTACTACGGTACAATTTTGTAAAGTGAGAAGCTTGGCTAAGGCAACTAGCTCTTCTTCATAGGTGTATGCTTTTAAGAAAAATTCTCGACCTTTTTTATTTAAAAAAGAAAGTTATTCTCTAGCATTCTGTTCCTGTGTAATATGGACACATCAGTAGTAGAATCTTTGAAAACTGTTTATATTGCCTAACCAACTAGAATTAATTATTACTGAAGATCTCATTTATAGTTATTTAAAGATTTATTACTTAAAAATTTAATCTTCTTTTGATTTTAAATGATTTTTTAAAAATTAAATTATCACAAACTACTCCAATATTAATCCACAAAAACCATCAATAAAAAAATATTCTAAGATAATCTTAACTTTCAGCCTTGATCCAACATTAGCTAGAACGGAGACTCGAACCTTTCGATATCTTCATCAACAAACTGATCTTGCAGGACCACCATACCATGGTGTATCTTGTACCACCATATCAAAAGATGAGACATTGCTTCTTTTTGTTGTCTTTTAAAAAATCTAATGCTCCACTAATTTCCTCACCCAATTAGGCATAAGATTTTAAAAAGAAAGGAAAAGAAAAACTGCCATTTTTTTATGTATAAATAGGTGAAAAAAATAGAAAAAACAGGATTCTTATGATTATGCTTATGTCTCTTTTACTTTCGAAACAATGAAAGCAAAAGCATTAGTAGGACGAGGTAAGTTTGTCATCTAATTTCTCACCATAACCTTCACATTTCATCTTTCAGCCGTTTCTTTTCACTCAAACTATCTCCGCACCGGTTGTTGATTTTGGATCATTTCCCAATTTAGGGCGGAAGACTACGGGAAAGAGGAGATTGGTTGTGGTGGGGATTGAAGCTGTGATTTGGGATCGGTTCATGATCTTCTGCTGATAGGTTTATCCAGCAGACTTCAAGAGGTAAGAACCTGCTCTTATATATCATGCAAAGAAATGGATCAGATCAGAGTTGCTAAACATGAAAAGAGAACAAGAGCTAAAGCTGCATAAATTAACAGCTTAATAAAAAGAATACAGTTTTTATTGTGATGATTTGAAAATAAAAGTGAATAGAAAAAGATAACAAAACTCTTGAAGGCTTAGAAGTAGGTATAAATGAATGAACGGTATTGTAGTAATTGAATAAAGAGTTCATAAATATAAATAGAAAAAAAAAAAGACATCTGAATTCCTAGAGAGAAAACTGTGAGAGTGAAAGAAGAGAAAGAGAAAAGATAAAAAAATAAAGAAAGGATAAGAGAGTTAGAGAAAATAAATTAAAATGTAAGAATATTTATGCTTTGATGTGTATAAAAGTGTTTTTCTTAGCTTTAATTTTCTGTTTTGTTGAATATTAGAGTTTTGAAGATTGTGTTTTGGGTTTGATTGATGAATTGATTTGAATATTATGTGTTTATTGTTATGGATAATGAGTTATTTAGTTGATTTTGAAAGATTTTGAGTTGTGGTTTTGTTTAAATAGTGAATTTGAATTAGAAATCTTGTTATATCAGTAGATGATATGTGAAAATTCTAGATTTGAGATTAAAGATGATGAAATTTCAGTTTGGTCTCTCAATTTATAAAAATTTCAGTTTAGTCCCTAGAACATAATCCGAGATTCTGGATAAAATGAAATGTTGAGAAATTATAGGGACATGTTACCTGGTAGCTCAAAAAGAAAAGGGACTAAAATAAATTTTGCAAATAATTACAGTGTCGCCGCATATTTTTATCGAGTTTTTCATTTTAGTCATCTATCTTTGAATTCAACTCTTATCCTTAAAAAAAACAAAATGCAATTGAGTTTTAATTTGGGCATAAAGATATTTAATTATGAAAAAAAATTCAAATACTAAATTTAAAAAATTTTAAAAATTCACTATTAATATCCACGTCCACAATAAAATAAGTCTCGGTGAATAGTAATAAACAGAAAACTCTTTTTATCTTTTAATTTATACTATAATTTAGTATTGTGATACATTTTTTTTAAAATAATTTTTTATTTAAAAACATATTAGAATATTATATATATATATAATAACAAGAAATAATTAAAAATATATTAATTTAATATTTTTATAAATTAAATATAATTATAAAAACCACTCTGACACAGTAAAAAAACAAATAACCTCTTTTTCATACTAATTTTCATCTTCTATTTTATACAAGACTGGCCCCCTACGTGACCTTATTTTCTTCCTTCTTTGTCCCACTCCTTTCTTCCTCCTTTTATCATGCCGTGATTTTAAGGTTTTTATTTTAAGTGCTTGAATAAGTAGATGTTTTTGAAAATATTTTTTATTTTAAAAATATATTAAAATAATATTTTTTTAAAAAAAAATTATTTTTAATATCAATATAAAACTACAAAAAATTAATTTAGAATACAAAAAATAATTTTATAAAAAAATAATTTAAAAAATAAAAAACAAACACGCTATTTCTCTCCTTATTCGCTGTCGTGATTTCAGGTCCTCCTTTCCTGCCTTATTTGCAAGAGCATGAAAAAAATAAATAAAAAAAAATAAAATCAAACGAGCATGGCTGTTAACAACTAAAACTCAAAATATAGAGAAAAATACTATCGTAGTCTTTCCTTTTCTGGCTCCAACAACCTCTCCCTCTATTTCCACGTCCCTATCTTATCTCAACCGTGCCTTTCCTCTCTGGTTTTTTTTTTTTTTTGAAAAGCCTTTTAGCTTTCTCTCTCCCACTTTCTATCCTTTCCTAGTGGGTAGATGAAGTTGAACACGTGGCGACCATCTATTAGCTTTTGAAATTACCTTTATCTCCATGTCACAATAGAATCTAAGTTACCGTTTGTTTGATTGATGTAATTTTTTTAAAAAAAATAGTTTTTTTAAAAAGTAAAATATTTTTTTTGGTATTTGATAGTATCATATAAAATAAATTAGAAAATATTTTTTAATATTTAGTTATGTTACATAAAATAAACTGGAAAATAACTTATTAATGCTATTTTTTTAAATTTATTAAAATAACGAGAAACAAATCTTACAAATTAAAAAGTTGAATGAGAAAGAAATTAAAAAAATCTAATTTCATAAATTATCTCAAATAAAATAAATAATAATCAAAATAATGAAGATCAAATCTAAAGATAAAAAATTGAAAGATGATGAAATTAAAATAATAATAATTACAATTTCATAAATTATTTCAAATAGAATAAGTAACAATCAAAAGAATGATGACCAAATTTGATAAATAAAAAATTTCAATTAAAAAAATAAAAAGAGAAAAGCAAATAACAATCATAAAAATGAGGATCAAATTTAATATAAAATCAAATTATAACGGGTGAAATTGAAAACAAAAATATTCAAAACAAAATATATAGCAATTAAAAGTTTGAGGATTCAATTTGTTATAATCAATAAATAATATGATATTTCTAAATTTTTCACCATTTCTAGAAAGTATTTTCTGTCTAAAATAAAAAAAACACAGTTTGACTACCCTATCTTAACGTGTAGATCAGGTTGAACAAGTGGCGATAATCTATTGGTTACTTGGATCAGCTGGTCACATTTAAAATTCTCCTATCATTTACTCACGTTGTAATATTGGTACTTTCTCATAAATTTGTTTTAAAAAAAAATAGAAAATTATAATTATAATATGTAAGTATAATTTCTTATGTAATGTAATTGTAATCCCTAGCATAATGCATATTCTAGGGCAAGCACATCAACTCAAGAGCAAAGCAACTCGATGAAATAGCAAAAGAAAAAGATTTGAAGGACTGAAATAAAATAAAACCACCAAAGAAAGATGAAGAAAGTAACCGTAATCTGGATGCCACCAAAAACCTAGTTCTTTTAGCTTTTATTTATTTATTTAATATTGTAATAGTGATTACCTCATTGAGTGTGACACAGACATGATCATCATAGATAATTTATTTTTAATTGCTTGAGTTTCATCCTTTATTGTGTTCATTCCAGTAATTCTATTTCTTTGCAAGTCTTTTCCTGTTTTTTTTTATTTAAAAAAAGAATAAAACTAAAAAAAATTTGACCGATCATAGCTTAGATTAATTAATTATATTTGTTGTTGGAAGCGAGCTAAGTGATTATCCTGAACCTTTCATTCGTTTCTTTCTTTGCTGGGTGAGTACTTTTATACATTTATTTTTTGTTTGCCACTGTCTCTATATGATCTTAATTATGTCATCAAAATGCATTTTTAATGGGAATTACTGCTTTAACTCACAAGTGTCAGTTAGAATCCTTATACCTTGCCTTGTTGCTTTTGAAGCTGGATTCCATACAGAGCTAAAGGCCTTCTCCTTTTCTTCCTCCCGCTATTTCATTGTGCAATCAGTACCAGTGCTTTTCGCACATATTTTCCCAAATTAAGGTAATGGAATTCCTATTCCCATTCTCTCTGCGCCTGTTTTACTTGTAGTGACTCACTCTCACGCTCTGTATCCTTATTTCTCTGATTTTCAGACCGGTGGAAAATGGATATCATAAGTGCTGCTGGACCCATTATATCCAAGATAGCAGATCTCTTGGTGGAACCAGTAGGAAGGCAGTTCCGTTACATGTTCTGTTTCAACAATTTTGTTGAAGAATTCAATGAACGAAAGGAGAACCTTGCTTTAGCACTAGATGGTCTGCAAAATGATGTCGAAGCTGCTGAAAGGAATGCTGAAGAAATTAAGAAATATGTCAAAAAGTGGCTGGAAGATGCAAACAACAAAATTGAAGGTGCGAAGCCCTTGGAAAATGAAACAGGAAAAAATGGCAAATGCTTTACTTGGTGCCCAAACTGCATGCGACAATTCAAGTTAAGCAAGGCACTGGCCAAGAAGTCGGAGACTTTCAGAAAACTTCTAGAAAATAGCACAAAGTTTACAAAAGTGTCCGACATAGCTCATCCTCAGCCCATAGAATTTCTCCCATCAAAGGAATTCACGCCCTCAAAATCGTCAGAAGAAGCTTTCGAACAGATTATGGAAGCTATCAAAGATGACAAAGTCAATATGATCGGACTGTGCGGCATGGGAGGGGTGGGTAAAACCACCCTGGTGAAAGAAGTAGGCAGGAGAGCCAAAGAGTTGCAGCTTTTTCCTGAAGTTTTGATGGCTACGGTGTCCCAGAATCCAAATGTCACAGACATCCAGGATCGACTGGCAGATAAGTTAGGTCTGGTTTTTAAAGAAAAGAGTAGAGAAGGGAGAGCAGATCGATTAAGGCATAGACTGAAGGAAGTAGAGAAGATGCTTATAATCCTAGATGATGTTTGGAAATATATTGACTTGAAAGAGATAGGGATCCCATTTGGTGATGATCACAGGGGTTGTAAAATTCTTCTAACAACACGTCTTCAAGCCATATGTTCTTCTATGGAGTGCCAGCAAACAGTGCTTTTAAGAATCTTAAGTGAAGATGAAGCAATGGTTTTATTCAGAATCAATGCAGGTTTACGTGATGGGGACTCTACCTTGAACACAGTGGCAAGGGAGGTTGCGAGAGAATGCCAAGGCTTGCCTATAGCACTTGTGACAGTGGGAAGGGCTCTAAGAGGTAAATCTGAAGTTGAGTGGGAAGTAGCATTTAGACAGCTAAAAAACTCTCAATTTCCGGACATGGAACACATTGATGAACAAAGAACTGCATATGCATGTCTTAAGTTGAGCTATGATTATTTGAAGAGCAAGGAAACCAAGTTATGTTTCTTGATATGTTGTTTATTTCCAGAAGATTACAAAATTCCAATCGAGGACTTGACGAGATACGCAGTTGGGTATGAGTTACATCAAGATGTGGAGTCCATTGGAGATGCAAAGAAAGGAGTTTATGTGGAAATAAAAAAACTCAAAGATTGTTGCATGCTGTTGGACACTGAAAATGATGAACATGTGAAAATGCATGACTTGGTTCGTGATGTTGCTATTCGGATAGCGTCATCAAAAGAATATGGATTCATGGTAAAGGCTGGCATTGGGTTGAAGGAATGGCCAATGAGTATTGAAAGCTTTGAAGCTTGTACAACAATTTCGTTAATGGGCAATAAACTAGCAGAACTTCCTGAAGGATTGGAATGTCCAAAGCTCAAAGTTCTATTGTTAGAAGTGGATTCTGGTTTGAATGTTCCAGAGAGGTTTTTTGAAGGGATGAAAGAAATTGAAGTTTTGTCTCTGAAGGGAGGGCGTTTGTCATTGCAATCACTTGAACTCTCAACGAAACTTCAATCGTTGGTGTTGATCAGGTGTGGATGCAAGGACCTCATTTGGTTGAGAAAGCTGCAGAGACTTAAGATTCTTGTTTTTCAGTGGTGCTCAACCATTGAAGAACTACCTGATGAAATAGGAGAGCTCAAGGAGTTAAGGTTGTTGGATGTGACAGGTTGTCGAAGGCTAAGAAGGATCCCTGTGAATTTGATTGGAAGGTTGAAGAAGTTAGAAGAGCTGTTGATCGGGCATCGCAGCTTTGATGGATGGGATGTTGTTGGATGTGACAGCACAGGAGGAATGAATTCAAGCCTAACAGAACTAAATTCGTTGTCTCAGTTAGCCGTATTATCATTGAGGATACCGAAGGTTGAATGCATTCCTAGAGATTTTGTTTTTCCAGATAGCTTGCGCAAATATGAAATAATATTAGGGGAATATACTAGAATGTTTGAGGATCGATACCCAACCTCCTTAAGTTTGGATGGTCCATCCTTCATTGGGAAGACATTTGAGCAATTGTTTTTACATAAATTAGAATCTGTAGAAGTGGGGTATTGTGGGGATGTTTTCACTCTGTTTCCAGCAAGATTGCGGCAAGGTTTAAAAAATCTGAAGGAGGTGATTATTTACAGCTGTAAATCATTGGAAGAGGTATTTGAATTGGGTGAGGCTGATGAAGGAAGCAGTGAGGAGAAGGAGCTGCTGTCATCTTTAACAAAGTTACGGCTGTTCGGGTTACCTGAGCTTAAATATATATGGAAGGGGCCCACCAGGCATGTCAGCCTCCACAATCTTGCTCATCTGTTTTTGATTTCTCTCGACAAACTGACATTTATCTTCACAACGTCCCTCGCTCAAAGTCTGCCAAAGCTAGATAGACTTTCCATAAGTAAATGCGGTGAATTGAAGCATATTATCAGAGAAGAGGATGGTGAAAGGAAAATAATTCCAGAGTCTCCTTGCTTCCCAAAATTAAAAACTATCAGCATAAAAGAGTGTGGTAAACTGGAATATGTCTTCCCTGTATCTGTGTCTCCAAGCCTTCTGAACCTGGAAAAGATGCAGATTTTTGAAGCTCATAATTTAAAGCAAATATTTTACAGTGTAGAAGGAGATGCACTCACCAGAGATGCCATCATCAAGTTCCCTAAGCTAAGAAGATTGTCTCTTTCAAATTGCAGCTTCTTTGCTCCAAAGAATTTTGCTGCCCAATTGCCTTCCTTGCAAATTCTAGAAATTGAAGGCCACAAAGAATTGGGAAATTTGTTTGCACAGCTCCAAGTACGTCCTTTATATTTCTCCAATAATCTTTTTCCTTTTTAATTTAAATTGTCAACTTCAATACATTGTAATGATATCTTCCTTCAAATTTCTGAAACTGAAGTAATTGATAAGTGGAGATAAATCCATTAGCCATCCACTAAATTGAAAAGGAGCTTTCTAACTGTATCATTCCCTGTCTCTTGATGGAGGGCTTAAGAAGTAAGAAATTAATTATTGTAATGAAATCCTACCTAGATTTTTCAATCTTTATGCTTTCCAAGTTTGAGTGAAATTGAGGCTCTTCCCCCAATTCCCCAATTAATGGAAGTATTTGAAGAGGAAGATAAACCTCCATCTGCTAATATTGAGTTGTTCGTTTCAGTCCTGCAGCTTTTATATTATCTGTTAGATTTATTCTTTCTTCGTCACTGCTTATTTTTTTGTTTTATCTAAACATATATAAATATAAGAAACTTAATACCAACAATTAATCATAGAAATCATATTAGCTTATTTTGTGTTCAAATATTAAATTCAATTAAAATATCTTTAAAAATTTATTAACTTTATAACTAAAATAAAATATTAGTTACTATTTTTATTTTTATTTTTTACATGAAACTAATTATTAGGAGTTGTATTAACCTTTTTTCGCAAAAATCTAATTGTTATTCAACTTATCTCTAATTAAGAAAAAAAATACTGAAACAGTAATATGTAATCTCTAAGAAGTATTTAATCCTGTTTTTTCTATTTTTTTATCCTATTTATACATCATATAAATTGTTTTTATGAGTGAAAAAATATAATATTGTTCTCTGATAAGATGGCCGTCCTTGGGCAGCAAAACGGCTTCTTACAAAGATTAGAATTTGTACAAGTGGACGATTGTGGGGATGTTCGCGCTTCATTTCCAGCAAAATTGCTACGAGCTTTGAAAAATCTAAGGAGGGTGAGCATTTCCACCTGCAAATCATTGGAAGAGGTATTTGAATTAGGTGAGCCTGATGAAGGAAGCAGTGAGGAGAAGGAGCTGCCGCTGCTGTCATCTTTAACAATGCTATGGCTGTCACGTTTACCTGAGCTCAAATGCATTTGGAAGGGGCCCACCAGACATGTCAGCTTCCAAAATCTTGCTCATCTGGATTTGAATTCTCTCCACAAACTGACATTTATCTTCACACCATCCCTCGCTCGAAGTCTGCCAAAGCTAGAAAGCCTTAGCATAAGTGAATGTTGTGAATTAAAGCATATTATCAGAGAAGATGATGGTGAAAGGGAAATAATTCCAGAGTCTCCTGCGCAGGATGATCAAGCTTCACCTATCAACGTTGAGAAGGAGATAGTGCTTCCTAATCTAAAGGAGTTGTCGCTAGAACAATTATCAAGTATTGTCTGTTTTAGTTTTGGATGGTGTGATTATTTCTTATTCCCTCGTTTGGAGAAGTTGAAGGTTCATCAATGTCCAAAGCTGACCACAAAATTTGCTACTACACAAGATGGTTCAATGAGTGCTCAATCAGAGGTGCTGCTGATTTGACTTGATTTCTTGCCTCTCTTTTAGTGTGTTTGTTTCTTGTTTGGCTCAATAATAAGATTTACAAGTTAAAATGAGCATGCCATGCTCGAATTGGTTTACAGGTACCTGAAGTAGCTGAAGATTCAAGCATTAATAGAGAGTGGACCCGAGATAATGGGTGGGAAGAAGAAGAGGAAGATGGTGATGATGATGATTGCTAGTCTAATAATTCTTTCTCGCCCAAACCAGGTGATATAGCTGCAATTATTTATCCTCTCCTTTAACCTCAAATTTTAATGGTTGAATTAAATCATGGATTGTCTTTGTTCTTCATGTTTGCATCAGGCAAGGTTGGTTAGCTGTTACATGATTTCAAGGTTGGTGCTGCGAATATGTTTTAGATGGGTGGGAAGTAATTAATTCCAACTGTTTCATTGGCAATGGGATACAAATTGGCTTCACATTGTGACCGTCTTATTTACCATAGAAGATTTTGACTTATCTATCTATGTGTTTGCTGAAGAAGTTCGAAGTAATGTAATGTTGTGTGTGTAGTCATTATCGTACAAGCCTCCAGAAGTAAGGGCGTATGTTTGCTTGCCCATTTGTGTTTCTTTTGGTTTTTAATGTGTGGACTTTCATGCGTTCTCCTTGATGCTGAACTCTTTGTTTGATGTTCTGTTTCTAATGCATAATGCATAATGCATTATTAAAAATGTTATTGTATGAGCATGTGAATATATTTGGGCATTCAAATCTCAAGATGACTGAGACTTGATGCTGAACTCTTTGTTCAAAAGTTTGATACTGATATCATGTTTTCCTAGCTGAGCAATCTTATGTGGAATGGTTTTTGCGACCAGATACCTTGCTGGCTTTTGTTAATTTTTTCTCTTCTTTGTAATTTTTCAATAAATTTCTCCTAGCAGAGCAAATTTTTTTTAAAAAAATTGAACATCATTTTAATATCAAGATGTTTTATTGAGAGCAAGATAACCATAAAAAAGACAAATAAAAATACATTACCCATCTCAAATCTTAATGTTCTTTGTAATTTGTCGATGAATTTCTCTTTTCTTTCTTAACCTCAAGAATTAAAATACAAGTGAAATAAAGTTTTGAATCAAAAAGTTTAATTTCTAAACTAACAGGGCCAAAAAGAAAATTTATTAAAATTACAAGGCATGGAGGCGATGGCACAATTTGTATTTTTAAGACCTTCTATTTTTATTTTTTTTCGTGTTTTAATTTTTATCTTTTTATTTTTTCTTAAATAATATAATCGATTTCTTTTTTAAAGTCGAGCACCAAACCAATGGTATGGCTTTTTAATTAGTTCTAGATGCTCATTTAAAATTACCAACTTCAAATTCTAATTAACATAGCATTGAAAGATCATTTAAAAAAAAAAAAGTAAATGATCAAAAGCAAAAAAAAAAAAAAGCAAAGTTGACATCATATTTTTTTTAAAAATAAATTGGCTTTTTATTTGTTTCAATTTTGATCTTCTCATTTTCAATTTCTTACAAACAACAATTTTTTTTTCTGAAATTGAGCATCGTTCTAATATCAAGATGTTTTACTTATTGAGAGCAAGATAACCATAAAAAAGATAAATAAAAATACATTTTCCATCTCAAATCTTAATCAATTCATCATCAAAGATCACTAAATAAAAAAAAAGGACAAAAAAATAGAAAGTAAACATTGTGTGAATTCACAATATTTTTTCTCGGGGACTATATTATTTCAGTCGATCTCTTTTAGGTTTTTATTAATATATTTATTTATTTTATGTTTTTTTTAATAATAAATAGGTAAGTTATATCTAACTAATAATATAACACATTGCAATCTACATCCACATATACTAAAAAGACACTCACTATAGCCATATTAGTAGTTATTTGACTCACATTTTACTATGGGTCAGAAATGTATTTTAGCAAAATAAATAAATATGAATGCTTTTCAAATGTATTTTTAACAAAAAAAAAAAAAACCTAATCATAAATACAAAATAAAGGTATTGACGTGTTTATTTAACTTGCTTCGCTATGGGTCAGATAATATTTTCCAACACAAAAGAATGGATGTATAAGTGTTGTTAATGTATTTTTTTATATCAAGAGAGAAAATATAATTGTGAATAAAAAAAGTTGATGTTTACATATAATAAAATAAATTTGGGGATCATATATGTTAATAAATACAAAAATAATTGTTAATGCAACGCGCCACATGTAGGAAGTTAATTTTTAATGTAGTAGAAAAATAGGACGGTGTTTCAAATGCATTTTATTGTATCATGATTCTCTTAATTGAGAAATGTGAAACAAAATAAAAAAAGGACAAAAATATTATATTTCAGCCGACCTCTTTTAGGTTTATATTAATATATTTATTTATTTTATGTTTTTTTTTAATAATGAATAGGTAAGTTATATCTAACTAATAATATAACACATTGCTTCATACATCTACATAATATACTAAAAGACTTACTATAGCCATATAAGTAGTTATTTAACTCGCACTTCGCTATGGATCACAAAATTGTTTTTAGCAAAAAAATAAATTTCTATGCTTTTCAATTGCTTTTTTAACAAAAACAAATCCTAATCATAAATACAAAAAAAAAGTATTGATGCGTTTATTTAATTCACTTTGCTACGAGTTAGATAATTTTTTGAATGCAAAAAAAAAATATATAAATGTTGTTAACGTGTTTTTAAAAATCAAGAGAAAATTATAATTGTGAATAAAAAAATTGATGTTTACATATAATAAAAATAAAGTAAGGACCATAAGTGTTCATAAATATAAAAAATAGTTGTTAACGCATCGTGCCACATATAGGATCTTAAGTTAATTTTTAATGTAGTAGAAAAATGGGACACTGTTTCAAGTGCATTTCATTGTATTACGATTCTCTTAATTGAGAAATGTAAAAAACAAATCTTACAAAAATATGAACTAATAAATTAATAAAGAGTTGTTAATGCCAATCAAATTATAAAATAAAATGATAATCATTTTCATAAAAGTAAAAGTAAAAGATACATAAATATGATACTTAACCTTAACTTTCATCTTCATGCACACTTTTCTCCTTCTTCTTCTTTTTTATCTTAAAGGTCATTTTTTCTTACCAAGAACAAATAATTCTTATTTTTATAAACACGTCATGAAAATAAAGTTTATTCATATAAAATATATAAAAAAATATAGATGAATTGGAATAATTTTTTCTAGATATTAAGTACATAAAAGATAAGTAAAAGATATGCACTATTTAGAAAAAACTAAATAAACAATCTAAATATTTAGAGAGAAAAGTATTAATTTAAATATAAATTCAAAACTTCATTAAAAACACATAAAAAAATATCAATTAAGAAAACAAAATTAGAAAAAAAAAATAGAAATAGATCAAGTGTTTTTGGCCTAGTAAGTCGGGCCTACACATCAAGTCCATTTTAAAAAGCGTTGGTACGTATGGGCCTTTTTTATTTGAAAATGCTCCAAATGTTTTTGAAAAAAAAAATAAAGAAAAGCGACGTGTCACCTACCGAGACTTTCCTGTTCTTGACCATTGGAGAGGTGACTAGAAAATTAAGCAGGGTGGTTTTTGACCCAAAAATGCAAATTTAAACAAAGTTTACACCAAAACACCTAAAAATGGTCTTTATAATGTAATAAACCAATAAAACAGCCCAAAAACCATAAATTTTTTGGCAATTTCAAGAGCAAAAAACTTTCAATGAAACTCTCTTCATCAAATGAAACTCATTAAAACAAAAATTGACCATTTTTATGGCGAAAATTAGTGCCAACTGAGACTGTAAAACCCCGGGTAATATTATTAATATTAATAAAAGTCAAGATTATGAAAAATGAGGGAAAGTGATAAATTAAATTATAAGAATGATGATATATTCGAGAATCTGAATTGAAATGTTTTGTTCGGGTGTTAAAATATATATAAAAATAAATATAAATAAATAAACATGAAAATATGAATAAAATTTTTATGGAAAAAAATTTCATGAAACTGAAAGTACTAACAAGTAACTGAGTGAAATTTAAAATAACCTGGATAAAATTTGGTATAAACAAGCGTCAGGATTCATGAAATTTTACCCAAAAATCATAAAATTTACTATTGAAGAATATATAAGGTATTTTTAAAAAGTTAAGTAATTATATGTGTGTATGGGGGAAGAAAAAAATTAAGGGACGTGGAAGGTATTTAAAAAAAAGAGTTCATTATATATATATATATATATGAGTGCAAGTGAGTGTGTAGGAAACAAAAAAAAAAAAAACAAACTTGCTTTTTCAAAGAGAATGAAGCATTCGGTCAAGAGAGGAAAAACAAATTCAAACAAGGAAAATTTCTCAATTTAAAA
This sequence comes from Populus simonii, assembly GCA_007827005.2. Classification (NCBI taxonomy): domain Eukaryota; kingdom Viridiplantae; phylum Streptophyta; class Magnoliopsida; order Malpighiales; family Salicaceae; genus Populus; species Populus simonii. The sequence continues at coordinate 46,257,746 of CM017464.2, read as the reverse complement.
GTGTTAAAGCTTTGATTATTGCTTGGTAAGATGTCCTCACACTTTTAAATAAGATTTTTGAAGAATTTATGTTTTAAATTGATTGAACTTTGTGAAATGAGGAATTAGGGTTCATGATAAATTTTAGAGAAAATTACAATTGATTGTGAAATTGTGTTAAGAGTATTGAAGTGAGTAGAGAAAGTAAGAAATTATGGTAATTAAAGCAAAATTTTAGGTGTTCTTGAAGAAGGGATTTTTGGAAAAATAATAATAAGAAAAATAAAAATTTAAGAGTTTTGATAAGATGATGAGATTGTGTAAGAAAGAGATGATATTAATGTTAAAGAGTGAATAGATCATGAAATTTTTTTATGTTTTTCTTTGATTTAAATTACGGTAAAAATTAAATAAATAAATTTAAAGCATATATATATTGATTTGAATGATGAAATGAATTGTGTTACAATGTGGAAATTGGAAGAATAGGAAGGAAATTTACAAAATGATTTTATTTTGGCAAATAAAAGGATAATTGGAATGATTTTATTTATTGAGTTTTTCAATATGGAAAGTAGAATAATGATGTGATATACTTGTCAATTCAAGAGAGGCTACTAGGCCGACACCACAACAGGAAATTTCAGCTCGAGCTTAGTCATCAAGTAATTACACGGTACCCGAATTTATTATTGGTCAATATGTATTTTTATTTGATTAATTGTGGTTGATAAATATGAAATTATTATATTGTTTACTTTAAAAAATAAGATATGCGATGTGATGAATTAATTCTTGAACTAATGGGATTAATGCCCTGGTGAATGGGTGTGATAAAGAATTAATTCCCTAGTTAATGAGATTAGAACCCTGGTGAATGGGCAAATCGTTGAACTAATTCCTGAATTAATGGGATTAATGTCCTGGTAAATGGGTATGATGAGGAATTAAGTCTCTGGTTAATGGGATTAGTACCCTGGTGAATGGGTAAATCGTTGAACTAATTCCTGATTTAATGGAATTAGTGCCCTGGCAAATGGGCGAGATGAAGAATTAATTTCTCTGGTTAATGGGATTTGTACCTGATGAATGGATGAAACGTTATTGGATTGATGACAATAGTGCTTGTTGAATGGACTGGTGGAAAATTAATCATCTATTAGTGAAAGTAATGCCGGGTTAATTGAGCGATAAGAATAATTATATTTTTGGTTGATATTAAAAAAGAAAAAAGAAAAAGAAAACAAACTCATAGATTATTCTGAAATTTAATTGATATATATATAATACTAGATGAGCAAGTTAATTCAATGATCTTTTGACTAAATTTTCAAAAGAAAAAAGGAAGAAAGAAAGAAAGTAGAAAGAATTTTATGGATATCTTTTTTTCATCTGTCTAATTGAATTATTATATTAAATCAATTTTCAGATATATCCCCCTATCGGGCTGAACAATATATTAGTTTTCTTATATTTTGTTGGGTATCTTTTTGTAATGAATGAATTTATCATTTTGTTATGTAATATAATGCGTCAACACACACAGAATATTAAATCAATAATATTTTGTTATAAATATAATAAGAATACCTTCAAAAATAGAATCACAGGCAGAAACATATAGCAGCCTCACACACACAGAATTTGGTAACTTTTTGATAGAATGCAAAACATTTCCAAATCTAAGCTCAAATCTCACTGGCTTGCCCTAGATTTCTCCTTAGATTATGTTATTCTTCACCAACCAAGATTATGTTCCAAATCTGATATTACCCCATTTTTGTCCACCTTTGAAATTATTTTCTTCCTTTCTTCAGAGAACATTTCCAAAATCTAGAGAGGCCACTTTTTCCATCTTATTTCCCTCATGTAACTTCTCTCCATAGCCATCAAATCATTAAGCACCACGTGTACCACCAAAAGTTTGTCCACCCAGACTCACTCTATCATTACGCACTGTAATATGCGTTATTTCACATACTTGCCACTGTATCACTGCTGACCAATGGTGGCCCCACAACTGTTCCTCGGTATCTGCGTCTCTCCAAGACAACAACATAAAATATTTCTGACTAGATTTTCTGGGTGCTCTTTGTTTTTTTTTTTTTTTTTTGTTTTTTCTTTTCACTTCAAAGGAGAAAAAACAATTAACAAACAGAGTTCGTGAGGGTAGGCTGGCTTGCTTCCTTGCTTCCTACCTTCTTTCTTGCTTTGTAAAAACACCCTTTTAAAAGTTTTTATTTTCCTGGTTTCTTAGCACCCCTTTCATGGCATTTTCACAGAGGGTTCAGTGCTTTTTCTCAAGTCCAAATAACTAAAATTTGAGTCTTTTTGCTGCTGCTGCTGTTTTAACTTATTAACTAATGGGGTTTCTTCTTCTAATTCTTTTTGTGTTTGTTTTTGCAGTTTGATTATGTTACATTTGGTTGCCATTCTTGGAATGCTTTAAAAGGATTAGTTACTCACTGGTTTGATTCTTTCTCAGTTTTAGTTGTTGGGTTTTAATTACTTTTCTCTATTGGAACAATGTCTCTCTGTCTCTTGTTTATGGACTGCTTACTTTATTCTCTCTTGGCCTCTTGCAATTTTTTTTCTTGAGCTATTATTTGTTTTGAGTGAAATGCATTTTTAATGTGATGATATTGTCACTCTTTGTTTACCAATATTACAATTCAGAATTTCTTTAGGAAATTTATGATCAAGTGTGTGTGTGTGTGTGTGTGTGTGTGTGTTTACCTGAATTTCCTGTCTATGCATTCAAATAACTCGTTTCATTGTAGGAGATTTTGACCAAATTTTCCTGAATTAGATTAGGTAGGTGATTAATTTTTTAGGTGCTTTGTTCATATAGCGGCTAGGGCTTTTGATGATGCACATGATCTCTTATATTTTTGGCAGATTGGATGATGAGATAGAAACTCTGTACAGCATAACAATAGATGCGACAACTTTGCAGCTCTTCCTACCTCCCCCACATGTACAAGCCTTTTGCAGTTGTAGTTTGCATAAGAATGCTCAATTGGGAGTTTGATGTGTTGAATGCCAGCTCATGAAATTTAGGAAAAACATTCAGAACCTTTATAGTGAACAGGGTTTTTCTGTGCTGACTTTGGGGCAAGGAAGATAATTTATGTTATGGATGTCCTCAGTTTATCTTTAATGAGGTCAAGCATCCTATATAGAAATCCTGAAGTTCCTTTAAAACAAAATTATATGTCAGGAATTTTAGGCCTTGTCAGTTCTAGGTAATGCAAAATTGTGTTTAAATGAGTATATGTATTTGAGCAACAAGGAGTTGGTGTTTGTTCATCATTAAAATCCCCTTTAAGTGAGACAAACTGTTTGTGCAACAAGGAGTTGATGAGATTAGGTGGATGATTAGTTCTAGGATGACTTGGTTCCTTAGAGCACCATTTGCAAGGTCAACTTTTCCTTTGAACATGATGAAAAACCGTGAGATTTTATTAGGAAATAAAAAGTTAGGATAAGGGATGACTACTTAGAGGTTGGTTATTAGGAAGTGTTCATTGAAGTAATTGCTTCGATGAAATTGACCTCCAATAGAGAATATTTACTAAAATGAATCTTATGGAAAATAACCACACGATTACTTTTTCCCATTGTCAACCAAGAAATCTCTACCTTTAAAAGAAATATGAGGTAAACAATCAATTTCAGCACACGATGGACACTTGCATTAAGTAGGAGATAAAAGAATCAACATTATTATTATTATTATAAACTGAATTGTTAGGGATTGCTTGTATGCAATTTAGCTCAATCCTTGTATAAATTAAGAGGTTATAATATTTGTTGATAGCATTTGGAAACTTACTATTGTAGCATCTTTAATAATGCTTGTTATTATGTAAATATTGTTATATGTGATACAAGCACGATTCCCTTATCATAGCTCCATAAATCAAATATGAGCCATTAGTATTGAAATAACAACTGCTCATTAATTCATCATCCCACTTGAACCTAGATTGGGTAGCACTATTTCAACTTAAGAAAATACACTCATTAGTATTGAAATCCTAACATGCAAAAGAAATGTTAACTATGGAAATGTTAAATCATGTTTCCATGGGTTTTATTTCATGTATGTGAATGGTTAAAAATATCAAATGTTGTGCGCAGACACTGATCTAATAATTTGGCCATGACAATTATATGCAGACAACATTATAATAATAACAATCCCCTTTTTAAAATGAGGTGTTATATATGGTTCTTTAAAAATATGAGGCATTATGGCTATGTATCAAAAATCACAATTGCGGCATTGATTCATCTTGTTGAACCATCCATATAATTTCAGGGGATTGCTTGTACATATGGAAACTTTGTAATAGAAACATGTATGCTAGTGACATAGAGGTTGCCCTAGTTGGAGTGTGTATTGTTTTGGATTAGGGTGTGATTCTATTTTAAGGTTAGGCTATGATGATTTATTTCCCCTTGATACCTCTAGTCCTAGCATTGATTGTATGCTTTTGACCAAACTAGAGAGGGGGACATTGTCTTGATTTGCGCAAGCTTAGCCAAGGATACCACTAATTGCTAAATTACAAATTAAGAAAATAGAAATGTGTATGGTTTTGTCGTATTGCTTTGGAGTATCTAGGTATTCAAGCTTGTCGTAAATAGTTTTGGATAAGTTAGGCAATTTCATTCTTAACTATCTATGAAAATTTTTGCTCATGTTCTTTGACTTGAGCACCCTAATTTGCAGAATTTAGTATTTATTTCTCCCTCTATCCCATAATAATTGGCCCTTGTCAACTTTTCATAGTCAATATAACATGATTTTGAATAATTTTTTCTTTAGTTTTATTTTGATTAAAAATTTAACAAAAAAAATGTTAAAAAAAATATGAATTGAAACTTTCTAAATTTTAATTTTTTAGATTTGAAACCGATAAAAATTTCAAAAATAATTTGTCAAAGTCAAATTCAGTTGGCTTTTTGAAACTGTTGATAGCCAATTATTATGAGAGAGTATGAAATTAAACCTTGTGATATTCAACTCAAGATATATCCTATGTATTGTAAGTAGTGATCATTCCCGTATCAGGTGTGTTAATTCTTTTTGTTAAGGTATTAATTTGTTTCAATTTTTTTCTAGCATGATTCATTGAGCTAAAGCGATAAGTTTATCAACATTTTTTATTCTAGACATGATCAACATGTAGTATATAAGCATTGAGCATTCTAAACATGGTTTCAGAAGACTCATATTCTCCCACTTTATTGCCTATCCTTTTAAGGCCTGAGGATCTCAGTTGTGGAAAATATACCAAATTTGGGATTATCGCACTACACACATTAGTGGTTCTCTAGAATTCCATAATGGATATCGTACACTTTTTTGTAGAACTTAAATGCTTTTTTTTAATGCACGTGTTTCATCTCTTTACTGCCTTCATTCCATCATGGTTGGCATAATTTGCTTCACAAACTAAATACTTGTCCTTTTGCTGCAGGGAGGGAAACAAATAAAAGATCATTTGGGTAAGGTAGGAAATTATACTGAACATGAGTGAAGCAAACCAAGGGAATAATCCTGATGCTTCAGCAATTGTCCCTCTGAAACGCAGGCGTGGTCGTCCACGCAAGTACCCTAAAATGGAGGTTGATCATGAGGTGAATGCACATGTTCCAGGAATTCAAAATCTAAACCATGGAGAGAATGCTCATGCTCCTCCTGGATTTGGAGTGGTCAATAGTAATCAGCCACATCAAGTAGGTCCAGTTAACAATGCAATTGATGCCATGATTGGCCAGTCAGTGTATGGTGTCATAGAAGCAACATTTGATGCTGGATATTTGCTGAATGTTAGGGTTGGTGATACAGAAACCACTTTGAGGGGTGTTGTTTTTAAGCCTGGACATTACATCCCTGTTAATCCAGAAAATGATATTGCCCAGATGTTCCAATGATCAGAAGGAATGAGATTCCCCTTACGAGAGAAAGCAATAAACAGAGGCGTTCGAGCCTCACGATCGTGAGGCATAAACAGGAACAGAGGCCATCCTCTGGCTTTATAAAAGCCAGAGAAGGCTACGGGAGAGGAGAGAGAGAGACCGAGATAGAGAGGAGAAAAAAAAAGGAACGAACAGAAGAATACCAAAAAAAAAAAAAAAGACAGAGGACGCACGAAGAGAGAAAACCAGAGGCAGAGTGAAACAGAGAAGAGGGACTGTAGATTGTAGAATCTCCTTCAAAACTCCAGCAACCGGACGAACTGGGAAGACCGAAAAAATACCAGTAGAGAGAGAAGCAAACAAAACAGGAACAGGGACAGAAAAGAAGAGGGAGAGGGACCAGAGAGCACGAACAGAGAAAACAGAGTCAAAGAAAAGAACAACCAGAGGGAAAACAAACGAAAAGAGGAACAGAGAGAGCATCATCCATCATCTTCGGCGTCGTTCCAGGCAGCACCAGGTAACCTTCTTCAGTTTCATTCTTTGAGTCTGTATTACACAGTGCGAAGGTAATTATAATTACCTTCGCACTGTGCAGCACGCATGCGTGGATAATCCACGCATGCACGCTGCTTTGTCCAGCCAGGTCTCTGGCTTCAGCCAGTGACTGGGCTGGACCCAATCAAAAAAACTGAGAGCGGGCTGGACCTGGGCCTCATGCCCAGCCAGCCCAACTCCTTTTATTTTATTTTATTTTGTTTTGATATTTCACTAGTAAGTTTTTTTTTTTTTATCTCATAAAATTTCAAAAACATTAAAGGCTCATTTTGAATTTATTCGTAGGTCCCTCGCATATTTTTTTAAGTATTTCATTGTATAACTAATACGTGAATTTTTACTGTGAAATGTAAATCTAGTGTACGATATATTTTTTTTCTTTTTAAAAAAATATGCATGCATTGATTTTAAAATGATTTTACTGGGTTATTCACTTATGCCAGAGTCAGAAATATCATTTGTTTTTTTTACTATGTAATATTTACCGACGTTAGAGTTGGAAGTATCCGTAGTTGAATATTCACTGACGCTAGAGTTAGGAATATTACAGGCAAATCATCATAGCATAAACCAATAAACTGTTAGCAATTAAGACAAAACCAGTAATGCAGTGTGCTTCAGGTATGACGTTTAAGGGGTGATAATATCTTTTCTTTTACGTAACCAGTCTCATACCATAGGATCTCTGTTGATCAATTAGGATACCTAGTGACCATTATACTAGATGACGATCCTTTAAGCAAGACCTTCCCTATCTAAGAAAAAGATGCAAAAAATCTTTTCTTTTGAGTAAATTTTTTTAAGACCGTCGTGATGCCGGGTGCGACAATCTTCATACATTTTAGATAAATATTATGCTGAATTTAATGAAAAATTGCTCCTTTTATTGAAGAGTTGGATACATCGGAGGGGATATCCAAGTTAGCTATGTCCAAGTTAGCTATGTGTATAAGGACCTCAATAAATCCATTCAAAATCTTAAATAAACATTTAATTGAGTTAAAAATAAAAAATCAACTTGAATCTAAATTAATTATCGAGCTAGATGTATTTTTTTTTAGCAAGATAAAGAAAAAGAAATCTAAATATAACTCTCAAGGCTTTTAGCTAGTCAGTAGTCTCCCTTGCTACACAAGCTTGAAGCGGGCATTCATGGCTGGATGGGGAAGAATCTTACCTATGTTGGGAGGCTTGAGCTTGTTAAGTCTGTTTTGCACAGAATGGTTCAGTTTTGGATTAGTATTCTTCCCATGCTGCAAGCGGTCATCAGGCACATTACTCGACTCCGTCGGAACTTTTTATGGACTTCTCAAGAATCAGCTTGTTGAGGATTCTGGAGGCCAAATGCAAGCTATTATCTTGGTATTCAAGCTTGTCATAAATAGTTTTGGATAAGTTAGGAAATTTCATTCTTACCTATCTTTGAAAGTTTTTGCTCATGTTCTTTGACTTGAGCACCCTAATTCGTAGAATTTAGTATTTATTTCTCCCTCTATCCCATAATAATTGGCCCTTGTCAACTTTTCATACTCAATATATCATGATTTTGAATAATTTTTCTTTAGTTTTATCTTGATTAAAAATTTTAATTTTTTTTTTTATAAAAAATATGAATTGAGACTTTCTAAATTTTAATTTTTTAGATTTTAAACCAATAAAAAATTATAAAATAATTTGTCAAAGTCAAATTCAGTTGGCTTTTTGAAACTTGGTCCAAAATCTAAATAAATTGGTATCATCCCGCTATAAATTTTAAAATTTAATAGAGCTTACCACACTAGATGAAAACTCAAATCCATCTCGATAAATTAACCAAATCTGACCTTGAATATAATTTTTTCACGTCACTAGACGCATCAAAAATCTTGTGCAGCTTAGTGACGTGGTAAAATTAGATCCAATGTCAGATTTGGTTAAAGGCTTAGATGAATTTGAGTTTTTATCTAGTGTGGTAAGCCATATTAGATCAAATCTAAATAAGGGTCGAGAACTAATATACTATTAGATTTAACGGTCAAAATAGTTTTGGTATTTTTTGAATTGTTTTAAAAAAAAATCAATAACTTACTCGTGTAAAGAAAAAACTAAAAAAACATGAATAGTATTATCATTCATATTCACTTTTTTTTATAAAAAAAAAATCACTGACATAGTTGATGCTGAGGGGACACAAAAATTTATAACCAGGGGACACGGCGTTGTCCTGAAGAAAATTTTTTACCTGTCCCAGCTGCACCAACTACTATAATAAAACTTCTGCGTTATTGATATGTTATATATATATATATATTAAAAACTCAAATTAGTATTATGAAAAGCTCATTTTAACTGCTAAAAATCAATTTTAATTACTAAAAAACTAATTTCAAACATCAAAAAATATTTTTTAATTGGTATCAACCCAGCTGATCGGGTTTTTGATAAAAAATAATAGTTTTGACCCAAAATAGCTTGAAACTCAATTTTTACACCTATCAACATGGTTTGACCTGTATTGACCCTTATTGACCTGATGGGTTCATTTTTCATGGAAAAATACGGTTAACCCGATAAAAATATATTTTTGAATTTTAAACTTTTTTTCTTAATTTTTTTTTGGATTTTTATGAATCAAAATAGAAATAAAAATAATATTCAAGAAAATTTTGAAGAATTTAAAATTGGGTTATTATAAAAAGAGTGACAGGATGGCCTTTTTGTCGACTGCTGTCAGAGCCGTTGGTGGAGACGGTGGTCAGCGGTGTTGGCTGTTGAAGGGAGAAAAAGGAGAAAACATTGGCATGGTTGGAGCTGCTGCTGCTACCGGTGTTGGAGGAGAACAAAACTGAAATGGTGGTAATTATTGGTCTGCTGGAGTTGCTGGTGTTGTCACTAATGAGTGGAGGTTGAAGGTGCAGGGGTCATTGTTGGTTTGGGAGGAAGAAGAAGAAGCTTGCATAGGTTATTGTTTAGGAGAGAAGGGAGGAGCCAACAATGGCTACTCCTGTTGCTGGCAAGGAGATGGAGTGGCAAGGGTGCTGGGTGTCGCACCCGACATCGCAGCGATCTTAAAATTAAATCTTGATTTATGGAAAAGGAACATATATCTGACATCTTGTTTTTTTAGGGAAAAAGGTCTTGTCTAAGGAGTCGCCACCTAGTATTACGGTCACTAGAAACCCTAACTGGTTAACAGAGATTCTATGATACGGGACTGGTTATGTAAAAGGAAAGATATTATCACCCCTTAAATGTTCTGCCTGAGGCAGACTGCATTGCTGGTTTTGTCTTAAATTGCTAAACATTTATTCGCTTACGCTATGATGATTTGTTTATAATATTCCTGACTCTAGCCCTAGTGAATATTCGATTCCAAATAATTCCAACTCTGGCGTTGGTAAAAATTCTACCACGAATAATTCCAACTCTGGCATTGGTAAAAATTCGTAGATATCAAAAAAAAATCAGTATATATATATATACATTCATGATCCTAATATCAGTGAATAAAGTGACAAAAATATATTTTTCCTCAAACATGCAAAATTTTTATTTCTACACTTTTATTTATTTTTTGTTTTTATTTATTTATTTATTTTTTATTTTCTTGGTGGGGCCTAGCTCAGCTCATATGAACTGGGCTGGACCCAGCCCGGCCCGGTCACTGACCCAAACCAGTGGCCCGGGCTGGGCAAAGCAACACGCGTATTAATCTAAGCGTGTTGCTACACTGTGCAAGTGAATTAAAATTCACTTGCACAGTGTGACGTTAATTGAACAATACCCAGACCAGACGAAAAGAAGCGGCTTACCTGGCTGGTAGGAGGAGACGAAGACGATGGCAGAGCTCCTTCCGTGTGAATGAACCACGCTTGGCAGGGCACCTTTTCCACCTTTCCTTGCGTTTTTCTGGCCTTATTTCTTCTGCTGCTAATGACTCGGAGCAGAAACTTAGGCGAATGACCGAACTGGTTCTTCTTTTTTTTTTTTGTATTTTGCTTGCGTTTTGAGACCAAGGCAGGGCTAGAAACCCTGATCCCTATTTCCTTCGATCCCCTTTCCTTACTCCTTTCTTTCTTGTTTCTGTTTCTTTTGTGCTTTTTTACTCTGTATTTCCGCTCTGTTTTGTTCGTTCCCACTGTGCTCTCCCCTGTTTTTTTTCTACCCCTGTGGTATTCGTTCTTCACCCGGTCCTCTGGGTTCTATCTCGGGTTTTCTTCTGATTTTTCTCAACTTGGGAGCCCTTTTTGATCCCCTGTTTGCGTCTATGCTTTTCAGTTTTCTCCCCGCCCTTTCTCCGTCTGTTTTTTTTTTACTCTCTGTTCCTCCCCCCAGTTTTTCCTTTTGTTTTTCTCCCCCCTCGCGAACAGTCGTTCCCTGTCTTTTATAGCCAGAGAACAATGCCGTTTCTTCCAGCCATAAAGTTTGTTAATTGCAGGTATAATGGTGGGAGCGGCAGTGGGCGTTTGAGGCGTTGAAGAAGATGAACAGTGTCTAGAAACGACACCGTTTTTTGTGTTTAATGGTTATTTGCAGTTTGGTCCTTTAAGTTTTAAACGTTTTGTACTTAAGCCCCTGGTTTAAACTGTAATTGGCCCCCTGCATTTACGCGTTATTTTCAATGTAGTCCTTGGATTTTAATTTTGCAATTTTGACCCCACACTTTAATATTTCTTCAATTAAGTCCCTGAATAAATTAATTCCAAGCTCAATTAAGTCTAAAACTTATCAACTCTTCAATTAAACTCTTGATTTGATTAATTCAATTAATTTCAAGCTTAATTAAGTCTTAAAACTTATCAATTCTTCAATTAAACCCTTAACTGGATTAATTAAATTAATTCCAAGCTCAATTAAGTCTCAAAACTTATCAATTCTCCAAATAAGCCATTGATTTAATTAATTAAATTAATTTCAAGTTCAATTAAGTCTCAAAACTTATCAATTCTCCAATTAAACCCTTAATTGGATTAATTAAATTAATTCCAAGCTCAATTAAGTCTCAAAACTTATCAATTCTCCATTTAAGCCCTTGATTTGATTAATTAAATCTTTAAACTTCCAATCATGTTGCCCTTAACCCAAAATTTAATTCATTTTTCAATTATTTTATTTTTACTTGTATTTCGTTATTTTTTCATCATTTTTTCAGTAAAAATAATTAAAATAAATGGTCAAAAATTGAGTTATGACAGTTGCCTCCTCTTTATAATATTTACTATGCAAATATATGCAAGTTACTTGGCAGAAAGCAAATTGAAATTAAAGGAAGGAACACACAAAACATGAGTTAATACAAGATGCTCAGATAATCTTATAACATCAATGTGGGTAACAGGAACATCTTGACCTTTAAAAGTTTAACTTGATAGGAAATGATGGCTATGATAGATATAAAAAGAAAGGTACAACAGATCATATGATCCGTCGCACCAGTGTTAATAATCCAAGGTGAGATGTGTGTGGGATGAGATGAGTGTGTGCTTGTGCTGAAGCAAGTAGCCATACCAGAAACACAAGAGTTGTTGACTTGAGGATTGGGAAAGGAAGAAAATGGTTGTGTAACAGATAGTAAAGCCATGGCTGAACTATTCTGCTTGGAAGGCAAAAGAGAAAGTAATTGTTAGGATTGACTCCTGGTAAGCATCATTGATTCAGTTGAATCCTCCTCTTGATCACCATCCGAGAGTGCTCGGGATTGAGAAATAGCTGCTGCAATGCCTTTACAATTCGATGACATAATTACGATAGTGACAATCATATAAAAGAAGAACTCACCTAGTAGCAAGTAGAGAAACAAATAGAGGTTCACGATGATCACTTGGATGCCCCACAAATGATACTGCCAATAACATATATAATTAATTCTAGCTATAATCGGTCAATGTTTTTTCTTTTTTCTTTTAAATGATGAATATGAAGGAAAAAAAAGACTTGAAAACAAGTATAATTATTGAAATGAAAGTAATTGTCTGAGATGACTATCCTTACATCACACACTCAAAGTTATATAATTTACTCATAAAATGCATTTCATTTTTATTTTCATTATAAAAGAAAGATAAGGTTAAAAATTAAAGGAGATCGAGCTTTTACAGGAGAACTAGTAGTTTAATTCACCAAACATAAGGAAATTTACTTATGTAAGTTTAAAGCCTTTACATTCGTATTAAATTTAAGGTAAAAGTTAAAAATATTAGCTATCAAGATTAAAATCTTCAATTCACTATATGTCTTTTCAAGAAAAGTTTAAAACTAATTATTTTTCTAATTAACCAATAAATTAAAATGCCTGCATCTTTTTAATAAATGTATTTGATTGGTATTCACAATTATTTAACTTTACAAGAAGATAGGCTTATATATAAACTTGGATATATATAGAGATTAAACGAGTCTAGTAGAAGAAGATGGGATTAAATTGAATAAAATATTTCACTATCTTTCTTCATGGATCGTACTTGCAAACATGTATGAACACATAATGTATGCATAATATAAAGACAACAAAAAATAGCACAAGAATTAGTTGAAACACACACCTTTCTTTCGATCGATTCCAACCGCAAATATAATTTTTCAAGGAGTTATGTATGTGATGCTACTATATAGTTATATATGGTCTCTCAAGGCTTTTTTTTTTTTTTTTTTTAATGATGATCAGGGAAAAAAACTAAAGACTTGAAAAGCAGAAATAATTGATTGAATGAAAAATCCTATGTGCCTCCTCCAAGGATCAAATTTAAGCTAGCATCTATAAGGGGATAAAGAAATCCCAAAGGAGTAAATATCCAAAATATTATTATGAATAATTTGTTATTATTCAATACAAATATGTGGATAAAGAAACCCCAAAGGGGTTAATATTCAAAATATTATTAGGAATAATTCGTCATTATTCACTGTTAATATTTGGATAAAGAAACCCCGAGTGATAAATATCAAAATATGTTTCTAGGAATAACAAGTCATTATCCTTTAATAATATAAGGGCAAATAAACCGATGAAAGGTAAATGTTCTAAGGGCAGATTTATGTCTTAAATTTTATTTAGAACAATTTAATTGCACATCCTTGAAAGAAGCCTCAATTATAATTGAGGACATTTCAAATTTTGATTCCACAGTTTATGAGTCCTGAAAATATGAAATACTAAGGCAAAAAAGAGCTTTTAAAGCACCTTGAATTTCCTTAGATTTCTAACTTAGTTTTTTTTTTTCTTCCTTGCGACTTACGAGTCACGAACACTTGAAATACTAAGGGAAAAATGAGCTCTTAAGCACATTAAATCTCCTTAGATTTCTATTTTAGATGTCTCTAAATTCATAAATTCTGAATTTATTTCAAATCAAGCATGGACTTTAAGATATCTGCACCATTTCTCTTCGGCACTCTATAGACATATCTAAAGGTATGATCCATATTGGTCAAGGGTTCTTTTCCTTAGACTTTGAACTTAGTTCATTCATCATAGCAGACTTATCCTAGGAAACTGACGGGATTAGAGAACATCAACACTATAGGAATTATAGGCAAACTAAACACCAAGCAGCTTACCTTAGGTAGGGCGTACCAGGGGTGCTAAAACCTTCCCTTTACGCAACCAGTCTCTTACCTTAGAATCTCTGAAAGACCAGTTAGGTTTTCTAGCGATCATAATACTAGGTGGCGACTCCCTTTTTCACAAAACAAAAACCTCAACATCAATCCCTGCTACCGGGAAGGGTCGCTTTGACTTCGAGCTCTCAAGAGGGTACGACACCATTATTCTAATTACTTGCTACCGCCAGCTCCTTCTTGCCCTTTCTCCCATAAATGTTTCAACTGTTCTTTTTCTTTTCCCTTGCTACTGCCAGCTCCTTTTTGGCCCTCTTCCTCTCTTGTCTTGTCTTGTTTTTTGGTGTCTAAATCTTCTCTCACCCTCCTAGTTTCCTCTCATATGGTGGGTTACATGTGCTTCCTTTTGTCTATTGTTAAGATAAAGTGAAGGGGAAATGAGTGACTCTTCTTCCTCCTTTCTTCTTTTATATAACCAACTCTCCCCCTTCTTTTAAGGTTGGCTGCTTTATTCTTTTTTTTTTGTTTTCATCCCCTATTTGTTCATGCCTTTTAAGTCCAGTCCTCCCCTCGTTTTCCCACCTTAGGTCCACAAATTTCTCTTTTCTCTTTGCGTGGGCTGCTAGCTTCAATGAGAAGGAAATAGGGTATTTTGTAGTCTTTCATGATTAACCTTTTGTATTTGTATTATTTCTATATTTATTATTAAAATTAAAATTTTAATAAATTTTTCCTTGAATAAATTTGTTTTCGGAGTTTTACAACAGTTGTTGTTAGGGACTAAGGATTCCTAACCAAGGGCAAAATATTTTTTTAAAAAAAAGGCAAAAAAAAAAAAAAAAAAACTAGCCTTGCCATCGTATCATGGTGTATCTTGGACAACCATATCAAAAAATAAGATTACTTCTTCTTTGTTTATTTGTCTCTCACTTGTCCCCTTTTGTCTTTTAGCTAGAAACTCTAATTAACCAAATCTAAAACCACTTAAGGTATCATGGTTTTTTGGGTGCTGACTAATTGTTTTTTGTCAAGTAATAATATCTTTTTTTGCTTGTCTAGAAAATTGAGGGAAAGTAAAGAGAGAATTTAATTGTTTTACAGAGCCTCTCGTGTGTTTTTATAACTCTACATTCATCTTTCCTATCGCTTTTGTTAAAGAAGTCATGAATACATATTATTGAAATCATGATATAATCTGTAAAAGTCTATAAAACTTCAACAAAAACTTCACCATATATAATCACCATAGACAATCATTTTTAATTGGTTGAGTTGGATCTTTTGTTGAGTTTGTTCAATAATTGTACTTCTTTGCAAGTCTTTTTTTTTCTTTGGTGATTTGTTTTTTTAAAAAAATAAAAAAAACTGAAAAAAACATTGACCGATCATAGCTTAGATTAATTATAAAAAATTCAAGCCTTTAAAGTCATAGCTGAGGTCTCATTCCTAATTCTTATCAAATTAAATTTATTTTTATTTATTTTTACCATAGATATCATTAGGGGTTAGTTATTGGCGTTAGAGAGAGAGAGAGAGAGAGAGAGGCCGGGGGACAAGCTTAATATTCAGGAATTAATTTGACCACGATAACAAAAATGAGAGGTTAATTTTGACTTCATCTTCCTCGGAAACCAAAAAGAAGACACACCGCCACCTACATTTTTTTTTTTTATCAAGTTTATACCTTGACATTGTTTTCTCATTTACGTTATGCAAACAAAATAATTGGTCATTTATATTTTTATATCATGTATTGTACCAAAAAAATTTAACCTATTGAGTTCTTAAAAGATTATATGTTATTATTATTAAATTTAATTTAGCAGATTAATTTTAAAATCTTGTAATCTAATTTTTTATTTGATTTAAATTTAAAATTAAATTATATGAAAATTGATCTAATATGACTCAGTCAACTTGATCAATCTCAAGATAACCAGGTAGATTGATAAAGAAAGTTAAAAGATGAACTTAACAAAAAAAAATATTTAAGTGATTGTTTAATTATTTCATTGTTTTCAAGAAAATTAAGCTTTTTATTATGATATTATTGATTATTCCATGAATAATTATATATTATCATATTAGATAATATTTTTAAAATGATCTGCTTATTAATATTGAATGAGAATAAAATGTCTAATATTTTTTAATTTTTATACTGTTAAGTTTTTTTATTGTTTTTTCAAATCTATTGTTCTTAGGTTATTTTATATTGATTATAATAATGTTCCGATACATAAATTTTTTAATTTTTAATTAAAGCAAACTTTGCAAACAAATTACAGAGCCATTATTTATTTTACTCGAATTTTTTACTTCAATCATGTCTTTTAATTTAACTTTCACCCCTAAAAATACACAGTTAAGCTCTAATTTGAGCTAAAAAAAGCTTGATTATTAAAAAAAAATTAGAGTATCAAATTGAAAAGTTTTAAAAAATCCACTATTAACATCCACAATGAAATAAATTTAGGTGAATGATAATAACTCAAAAAACTCCTATCTCTTTTAGAGTATACATGTTTTTGTAAAATGTTTTTTCATTTAAAAACATATTAAAATATTATATATATATATATATATATATATATATATATATATATATATATATAACAAGAAACATTAAAAAGTATAATTTAATATTTTTTAAATTAAATATAATTATTTTCTCTTCTTATTTGCTACCGTGATTTCAGGTCCTTCTTCATTGTCATGAAAAAAATTAAAAAAAAATAAATTCAAACGAGCATGGCCATCAAAAACTAAAACTCAAAATATAGATGAAACAGTATTGTAGTCCTTTCAATTAAAACGAGCATGGTCCTTTCAATTTTTTTTTTGTTATTATATATTTTTACTCTTCCTCTCTGGCTAGTTTAAGAAAACTGAAACCCCTTTCTATGTCTCCTTCCGTTTCTGCCTCCCTCAACCTCTCCTTCTATTTCCACGTCCCTCTCTTATCTCAACCTTTCTTTTATTTCTGTCTTTCCTTTTTTTTTTTTTTAAGCCTTTTAAGTTTTAACCTTTCTCTCTCCCACTTTCTATCCTTTCCTAAAGGGTAGATAAAGTCGAACACGTGGCGACTATCTATTTACTTTTGAGATTACCTTTATCTCCATGTCACAATAGAATCTAAGATTATGACTTTTCTCTCCTACTTTCAAACCCTTTCTTAATGTGCAGATAATGTTGAACAAGTGGCGATAATCTATTGGTTCCTTGGATTAGCTGGTCTCCATGTCACAAAAAGATTTAAAATTCTCCTTTCATTTACTCACATTGTAATATTGGTCCTTCCTCATAAATGTTTTTTTCAAAAAACTGAAATTTGTAATTATAATATGTAATTATAATTTTTAGGTGATGTAATTGTAATAATTAGCATATTCGAGGGCAAGCACAACAACTCAAGACTCAAGAGCAAAGAAACTCGATGGAATAGCAAAAGAAAAAGACTTGAAGGACTGAAATAAAATAAAACAAAAAAAGAGGGATGAAAAAAGTAACCGTACTCTGGATGTCACCCACTCGGGTCAATCATATTACCCAAGTGTGTGAAACGGAGATGATCATCATAAAAAACATGGTTCTTTTAGTTTCATTCTTTGTTGAGTTCGTTCCTGCAAGTCTTTTCTCTTGTTGATCTGTTTTTGTTTTTAAAAAGAAAACTAAAACAAAACTTTGACCGATCATAGCTTAGGTTAATTATAATTGTATCATCCATGGAGGCGTCTAAGTGATTATCGGAACCTTTCATTCGTTTCTTTCTTTGCGTGAGTACTTGTACACAATATTTTTTTGTTTGCCACCGTCTCTATATTATCTTAATTATGTCATCAAAAAACTCCTTTCTCTTTTAGAGTATACATGTTTTTTTAAAAACATATATATATATATATATATATATATATATATATATATATATATATATATATATATAACAAGAATCATTAAAAAGTATATTAATTTAATATTTTTTAAATTAAATATAATTATTTTCTCTTCTTATTTGATGCCGTGATTTCAGGTCCTTCTTCGTTGTCATGAAAAAATTGAAAAAAAAAATATTTCAAACGAGCTTGTAGGTCATCAAAAACTAAAACTAAAACTAAAGATGAAACACTATTGTAGTCCAAGTAAATCCTTTCAATTGTTTTTTGTTATTATATATTTTTACTCTCCCTCTCTGGCTAGTTTAAGAAAACTGAAATCCCTTTCGATGTCTCCTTCCGTTTCTGCCTCCCTCAACCTCTCCTTCTATTTCCACGTCCCTCTCTTATCTCAACCGTGTCTTTCCTTTTTTTCTTTTTTCTAAAGCCTTTTAACCTTTCTCTCTCCCACTTTCTATCCTTTCCTAAAGGGTAGATAAAGTCGAACACGTGGCGACTATCTATTAGCTTTTGAGAAAACCTTTATCTCCATGTCACAATAGAATCTAAGATTATGACTTTTCTCTCCTACTTTCGACCCCTATCTTAATGTGCAGATAAGGGTGAACAAGTGGCGATAATCTATTGGTTCCTTGGATTACCTGGTCACCATGTCACAAAAAGAATTAAAATTCTCCTTACTCACATTGTAATATTGGTTCTTCCTCATAAATGTTTTTTTCAAAAAACTGAAATTTGTAATTATAATATGTAATTATAATTTTTAGGTGATGTAATTGTAATAATTAGCATTTTCGAGGGCAAGCACAACAACTCAAGAGCAAAGAAACTCGATGAAATAGCAAAAGAAAAAGACTTGAAGGACTGAAATAAAATAAAACCACAAAAGAGGGATGAAAAAAGTAACTGCACTCTGGATGTCACACACTCGGGTCAATCATATTACCCAAGAGGGTGACACGGAGATGATCATCATAAAAAACATGGTTCTTTTAGTTTTCATTCTTTGTTGAGTTCGTTCCTGCAAGTCTTTTCTCTTGTTGATCTGTTTTTTTTTTTTTTTAAAGAAGAAAACTAAAATAAAACTTTGACCGATCATAGCTTAGGTTAATTATAATTGTATCATCCACGGAGGTGTTTAAGAACATGTTTGGTATTGCGGTAGTTATTGTAGTTATGGTTTGAAAAAAATTGTTTTATAAAAATTTTTTTTAGTTGAGGTTGGTTTGAAAAAATAGGTGTTTAGTTAAAACTGTGGTTGAAATTGAGGTTGAACAAAAAGTACTTTAATGTGTTTGGTTAATAATGCTTTTGAAATTTAGGTTATAAAATAATTTTAAAAAATATATATTCATATTGATGGTTTTTAATTTAAATATTGTAGATTTAACTATTACTATTATATCATGAAATAAATAATACTTTATATAAAATATTTTTTATTGTTTCATTAAACTATCCACAATTCCATCACGTATGAAATATATCTAATAAGGACTACAGTTTTCATAAATTTCTTAAGAATGCAACAACATCAGGTAAAATATAATCAGGAACAAAATTGAGATTGCGATCAAATTCTGTAAATATGGCGTTATCAAGCGATCTCCGTCTAATTTATGTAGTCATTGAATAATGTTTAACACTGGTTTTTCAAATAAAACACAATTAAAAATAATTTTTTTTTAATTTTGTTGGGTCGGACCTAATTCAATGCAATTTTAGCTTTGATAAACCTAGCCGACCTGAGTTTTATATCTAACTAGATGAAAATTAATTTAATTAAAATTAATCAATTAAACAGGTTAATTTATGAATCAATTAAAATTAGAATAAAACTTAATTTAATTTTAAAAAAATTAAATCAAAACTTTATATTTTAAATTAATTTGAGTTAATTCATCAAACTTGTAACTTTAATGTTGGGTTATAACTATAATAACAAGTTATGTAACTTTTGCATTAATTTTTTTTTAATAAAAAATCATGTTTACATGGCATTATAAATAAAATCATGTTTATATTAAATATTACTGTTTATGCTAAATATGACACAAATGATAAAATTTTGTTATTAATTTATGATGTAGAATTATTTCTATTTTTTGGATATAATTATTTTATAAAATAATGATATAAGTAATAAATACAAATAAATCTTACTCATAATAATTAAAAAAAATACCAAGTATTTCGGACTTCCATGTGCTGGTTCAAGCCCTCAGCAACAAAAGCATTGTACTGCGTTAATTTTTAAACATAAACAGTGGAGCATCTCCACTGTTCATCCATTTTCCCATCACAAAGAGCTGTGCTGCTTCTTGTAACCTGCGGCTATGCCACAGTAAATGGTGGAACCCATCATTAAAAAATTATGCAAAATCATAACCAAATGATAAAAATTGTGGCTGCGGGTGAACCTCACCCACAGCCACAGTACCAAACAGCCACTAAGTGATTATCGGAACCTTTCATTCGTTTCTTTCTTTGCGTGAGTACTTGTACACATTATTTTTTTGTTTGTCATCGCCTCTATATTATCTTAATTATGTCATCAAAATGCATTTTTAATGGGAAGTACTGCTTTAACTCACAAGTGTAAGTTAGAATCCATGTAAACTATTTTATTGGAATACTTGTACCTTGCCTTGCTGCTTTTGAAGCTGTATTCCATTTACAAGTGTCACAAGGCCTTCCCTTTTCTTCCTCCCGCTATTTCATTGAGCACTCAGTGCCAGTGCTTTTCGCACATATTTTCCCAAATTAAGGTAATGAAATTCCTATTCCCATTCTCTCTGCGCCTGTTTTACTTGTAGTGATTCACTCTCACGTTCTGTGTATCCTTATTTCTTTGATTTTCAGACCTGTGGAAAATGGCTCTCGAAAGTGCTGGTGGATCAATTATAGCTATGCTAGCAGAACTCATGGTGGAACCAGTAGGAAGGCAGTTCCGTTACATGTTCTGTTTCAAAAATTTTGTTGAAGAATTCAAAGAACGAAAGGAGAACCTTACTTTAGCACTAGATGGTCTGCAAAAAGATGTCGAAGCTGCTGAAAGGAATGCTGAAGAAATTAAGAAAGGTGTCAAAAAGTGGCTGGAAGATGCGAACAACGAAATTGAAGGTGCGAAGCCCTTGGAAAATGAAATAGGAAAGAATGGCAAATGCTTTACTTGGTGCCCAAACTGCATGCGACAATTCAAGTTAAGCAAGGCACTGGCCAAGAAGTCGGAGACTTTCAGAAAACTTTTAGAAAATAGCACAAAGTTTACAAAAGTGTCCCACAGAGTATCAGGGAAACATGCAGAGAATCTACTCAAATCAACACAAAGAAGGAATAGCAGAAAATCATGGCACAAACTCTGCCATCAACGATATATTTGGAACGTAAAATCTGCAGCTGTATATTGTAATAGCACAGTTTTAGCATTACCATTTATTTGTTTCCAAAACTGATTCCACGTTGCTGTATATATTGCACACAATAATTATCAATAAGATGTGGTGAATTACTCATTGAAACAGCTGTAGTGTTGTGTTTCTATATGGTATCAGAGCACTCAAATTCTAACGAATCATCGATCCAAAACACCATGTCATCATCCTCCGATCAAAACCCAAATTTCACTCTCAATACCCAACCCTCTTCTGCAGCAGACAAACCACTCATTGCCTTCAATATCACAGCACAGATCAATGAAAAATTAACCCCCTCCACCTTCCCTCAATGGCGTGCTCAATTTGAAGCACTTCTTATTGGTTACGATCTACTCGACTATGTCGAAGGCATACTTCTGTGTCCCTCCTCCTCTGGCACAGCCACTGATGAGCTCTGCAAGCTCTACTGGGTTCGGCAGGACAAACTTATTTTGAGTGCTATTCTAGCCTCCACATCATCCTCAATCACACCACTCATTGCTACAGCAAAAACATCTCATGAAGCTTGGAAAAAGCTGAAAAATCTATATGCTAGCCGATCAAGAACTCGTGCTATGCAGTTAAAGGAGGAACTCACCTTAATCCAGCGTGGACACCGGTCAATTACAGAATATCTCCATGCTGTGAAGACCTTGGCTGATGAAATAGCAATTATTGATCACTCAATTTCAGATGATGACCTAACGCTTTATGTATTAAATGGTTTAGGTTCAGAATTTCAGGAGATTGTAGCGCCTATTCGAGCCCGAGAATCACCATTGACATTTGAGGAGTTGCATGATCTGCTGGTGGGACATGAGGCATATCTGAGGCGCTTGGAAACAGCAACGCAGCACCTAGTAGCTTCTGCCAACTACACAAAGACGAAGCCTTCTAATTATAGAGGGAGTCAACAGTGGTTCCCCAAACCAAATGACAACCCCCGGGGGTATCATGGTTCCAGCACAGGCAGAAATTTTAGTGGCACTCAACGTGATGGACGTCGTTTTAATTCTGGCAGAGCCAACAACTTCAATAGATGTTCTCAGCCCAAATGCCAGATATGTGACCAATTTGGTCACGTTGCAAAGTCCTGTCCTCAGTTTCATCCACAGAATGTATCTGTCAATTGTGCCACAACCTCTACCGGGAAGAACAACAATTGGTTACTTGATTCGGCTGCTTCACATAATATCACGGGTGATCTTCCAATTTATCTGTTCATTCCGAATATGATGGAACTGATGAAGTAATACTCGGTGATGGCTCAGGTTTGGCAGTCTCACATGTTGGTTCTTTGAATTTACAGTCTACCCACCGAAACTTTACACTCCATGACACCCTCTATGTTCCAAATCTTCGTAAAAATTTAATTTCTGTCCATCATTTTACCAAACAAAATAATGTTTTTGTTGAACTTCATCCTTTTCATTTTTTTGTGAAGGACGCGACCACAAGGGCGATTCTACTAAAAGGAGCGTGTAACAATGGCATCTATATCTTTCCAGATTCAATGGTGACGCCCCAAAAGGTTGCTAATGTGCATGAACGGACTTCCATTGATGGATGGCATAAACGTCTTGGGTATCCTTCACTCAAAATTGTTCATCATCTTGTTAAGAATTTTTCCCTTCCTATTTCATCGCAAAAAAAATTTTCATCTTTATGTCATTCTTGTTCCATTAATAAAATACATCAACAATCCTTTCGTGGCACCAGTCTTCAAAGCCATGCACCCCTTGAACTTATTTACACGGATGTGTGGGGTTCAGCTAGTTATACTGGAATTGATGGTTCAAGATACTATCTTATTTTTATGGATCACTATACAAAATATATTTGGTTCTATCCAATGGCAACTAAATCCGGTGTCTCTAATATTTTTCCACAGTTCAAAAAGTTTGTTGAAACCCGTTTTCAAAAACCGATCAAAACACTCTACTCTGACAATGGAGGTGAATTTATTGCTTTAAAATCTTATTTCTCATGTCATGGCATAACTCACTACACCACTGCTCCATACACCCCTCAACAAAACGGCGTTTTCGAACGTCATCACCGTCACCTTGTGGAAACGGGCCTTACACTACTTCAAGATGCAAATCTTGATTTTTCATACTGGCCCTATGCTTTTCAGACAGCATCCTACCTCATAAACCGACAGCCCACACCACTCCTGCAACACAAATCACCGTTTGAAGCTCTTTTTGATCAAACCCCAAGTTATTTAAAATTAAAAAAATTTGGCTGCATTTGTTATCCCCTCACACGTCCCTATAATTCAAATAAAATGCAACCAAAATCCAGAGCATGCATTTTTCTTGGTTATTCATCTACTCAAAATGCATATAAATGTTTTGATCCTCATTTACACAAATTCTTTATCTCTCGTCATGTATTGTTTGATGAAACTCAATATCACTGCACCTCCTCACAAATTCTGTCCCCACCGGTTAGTCCAGTCAGTCATCAAGTCACTCCACTGCATTTTGGTTTCCCACAGATCGTTGTGCCATCACCAATGGTCTCCACAACCCCAGCCTCATCACTGTCTCTGGAAGACTCCCCTGCCATTGTTACATCCTCCCCAGGTAATTTCAATACCCCTGCGTCTTCGTTAAATTTGGAACAACACCCTCCTCTTCAGCCTACTGAACTGCATAGTCCAACTTCTCCTCTTCCACATTCCATTGTTTCCAGTCCTATCCCACCCGTAAATACTCCTCATCGCACCCGCACCATGACCACACGCTCCATGAACCAAATCTTCAAACCTAAACAACTTCACACAGTAACCAAACACCCTCTTCCCCAGACCTTAGAACCAACTTGTGTGAGCCAAGCCATTACTCAACTTCACTGGCGTGAGGTTATGTCAAATGAACTCACTGCTCTAATGAAACATGGAACATGGGACCTAGTGCCATTACCTCCCAACTGTGCACCCGTGGGTTGCAAGTGGATCTTTCGGGTAAAAAGGAATGCAAATGGCTCTGTCGATAGATTCAAAGCCCGCCTTGTTGCTAAGGGTTTCCATCAACGTCCAGGGGTTGATTATACGGAAACGTTCAGCCCTGTAGTAAAACCAGCAACTATACGAGCTGTATTATCTATTGCAGTCATGCGTGGCTGGGAATTACGTCAAATGGATGTTAACAATGTATTTCTTAATGGTGCATTAATTGAAACTGTCTTCATGGTGCAGCCTCCGGGGTTCAGAGATTTATCCAAACCTAACCATGTCTGCAGGTTGAACAAGGCCATCTATGGCCTTAAACAAGCACCTAGAGCTTGGCATACAGCACTCAGAACTGCTATTCTTCAGATGAGATTCCACACCTCCAAGGCCGACTCTTCTCTATTCATTTACAGCAATGAATCCAATCTCTGCTACTTACTGGTTTATGTTGATGATCTTGTCATAACGGGAAACAATCCCATGCTTGTGACCACCTTCATTCAGCAGCTAGGAGATATGTTTTCTCTCAAGGACATGGGACCTCTTCACTTCTTCCTAGGTGTTGAAGTCATTCCCACCAAGGCTGGCTTATTCCTCACACAACATAAATATATTCGTGAGCTTCTAGCTAATAGCAACATGAGTGGTGCCAAAGATATCTCCACGCCTCTGTCCACATCACAGTCTCTTCAACTTGTTGATGGCACCGCTGCTGTGGACAGCTCAGAATTTCGCCGCATTATGGGCAGCCTTCAATACCTCTCTTTGACGCGCCCAGATATTTCATTTGCAGTTAACAAACTCTCTCAATTTATGCACAAGCCCACTACAACTCACTGGACAGCAACCAAACGGCTTCTACGATACTTAAAACAAACCATTTTCTATGGTATTCAGGTTCACAGAGCTGGACCTTCAGTGTTACACACATATTCTGATGCCGACTGGGCTGGGAATGTGGATGACCGCACGTCGACGTCTGCATACATCAGTTTCTTAGGACCTAATCCCATTTCATGGACATCCAAGAAACAGAGAGCAGTTGCACGCTCCTCAACAGAGGCTGAATACCGGGCACTGGCTAATGCGGCCTCAGAAACAATTTGGTTGTCCACTCTCTTCAAAGAACTTGCATTTCCAATCCAAGACTCTCCTCTGCTGTTATGTGATAATCTAGGAGCCACGCACCTCAGCTTCAATCCAGTGAACCATTCATGCATGAAACATATTCAAATTGATCTCCACTTTGTACGAGATTTGGTGCAACAAGGAAGTCTTCAGGTTAGACATGTACACACACAAGACCAACTCGCTGATCTGTTAACCAAGCCACTGTCCAAACAAAGAACGACTGTGTTACGTAACAAGATTGGTCTTGCCGATGGAAGCTCAATCTTGCGGGGGCGTATCAGGGAAACATGCAGAGAATCTGCTCAAATCAACACAAAGAAGGAATAGCAGAAAATCATGGCACAGACTCTGCCATCAACGATATATTTGGAACGTAAAATCTGCAGCTGTATATTGTAAAAGCACAGTTTTAGCATTACCATTTATTTGTTTCCAAAACTGATTCCACGTTGCTGTATATATTGCACACAATAATTATCAATAAGATGTGGTGAATTACTCATTGAAACAGCTGCAGTGTTGTGTTTCTATACAGAGCTCATCCTCAGCGCATAGAATTTGTTCCATCAAAGGAATTCACGCCCTCAAAATCGTCAGAAGAAGCTTTCGAACAGATTATGGAAGCTCTCAAAGATGAGAAAGTCAATATGATCGGACTGTGCGGCATGGGAGGGGTGGGCAAAACCACCCTTGTGCAGAAAGTAGGCACGATAGCCAGAGAGTCGCAGCTTTTTGATGAAGTTTTGATGGCTACGATGTCGCAGAATCCAAATGTCATAGACATTCAGAACCAAATGGCAGATAAGTTAGGTATGGATTTTAAAGAAAAGAGTAATGCAGGGAGAGCTGATCGATTATGGCAGAGACTGAAGGAAGTGGAGAAGATGCTTATTATCCTGGATGATGTTTGGAAAGTTATTGACTTCCAAGAGATAGGGATCCCATTGGGTGATGGTCACAGGGGTTCGAAAATTCTTCTAACAACTCGTCTTCAAGGCATATGTTCTTATATGGAATGCCGGAAAAAAGTGTTGTTAAGTCCCTTACCTGAAAAAGAAGCATGGGATTTATTCAGAATCAATGCAGGTTTACGTGATGGGGACTCTACCTTGAACAAAGTAGCAAGGGAGGTTGCGAGAGAATGCCAAGGCTTGCCTATAGCACTTGTGACAGTGGGAAAGGCTCTAAGAGATAAATCTGAAGTTGAGTGGGAAGTAGCATTTAGACGGCTAAAAAACTCTCAATTTCTGGACATGGAACACATTGAGGAACAAAAAACTGCATATGCATGTCTTAAGTTGAGCTATGATTATTTGAAGAGCAAGGAAACCAAGTTATGTTTCTTGCTATGCTGTTTATTTCCAGAAGATTATAACATTCCAATCGATGACTTGACGAGATACACAGTTGGGTATGAGTTACATCAAGATATGGAGTCCATTGGAGATGCAAGGAAACGAGTTTATGTGGAAATAAAAAACTCAAAGATTGTTGCATGCTGTTGGACACTGAATCTGATGAACATGTGAAAATGCATGACTTGGTTCGTGATGTTGCTATTCGGATAGCGTCATCAAAAGAATATGGATTCATGGTAAAGGCTGGCATTGGGTTGAAGGAGTGGCCGACGAGTATCAAAAGCTTTGAAGCTTGTGAAACAATTTCGTTAATGGGCAATAAACTAACCGAACTTCCTGAAGGATTGGAATGTCCACAGCTCAAAGTTCTATTGTTAGAAGTGGATGATGGTTTGAATGTTCCTCAGAGGTTTTTTGAAGGGACGAAAGAAATTGAGGTTTTGTCTCTGAAGGGAGGGTGTTTGTCATTGCAATCACTTGAACTCTCAACGAAACTTCAATCGTTGATGTTGATCACGTGTGGATGCAAGGACCTCATTTGGTTGAGAAAGCTGCAGAGACTTAAGATTCTTGGTCTTATGTGGTGCTTATCCATTGAAGAATTACCTGATGAAATAGGAGAGCTCAAGGAGTTAAGGTTGTTGGATGTGACAGGTTGTGAAAGGCTAAGAAGGATCCCTGTGAATTTGATTGGAAGGTTGAAGAAGTTAGAAGAGCTGTTGATCGGGCATCGCAGCTTTGATGGATGGGATGTTGTTGGATGTGACAGCACAGGAGGAATGAATGCAAGCCTAACAGAACTAAATTCGTTGTCTCAGTTAGCCGTATTATCATTGAGGATACCGAAGATTGAATGCATTCCCAGAGATTTTGTTTTTCCCAGCTTGCTCAAATATCATATAATATTAGGGAATGGGTTTGTGGCAGGAGGATACCCAACCTCGACAAGATTAAATTTGGCTGGTACATCCTTAAATGTGAAGACATTTGAGCAATTGTTTTTACATAAATTAGAATTTGTAGAAATGCGGGGTTGTGGGGTTGTTTCCACTCTGTTTCCAGCAAGATTGCGGCAAGGTTTAAAAAATCTAAAGGAGGTGATTGTTGACAGGTGTAAATCAGTGGAAGAGGTATTTGAATTGGGTGAGGCTGATGAAGGAAGCAGTGAGGAGAAGGAGCTGCCGTTGCTGTCATCTTTAACAGAGTTAAAGCTGCGAGGGTTACCTGAGCTCAAATGCATATGGAAGGGCCCACCGGACATGCCAGCCTCCAAAGTCTTGCTCGTCTGTATATAAATTCTCTTGATAAACTGACATTTATCTTCACACCGTACCTCGTTCAAAGTCTGCCAAAGCTAGAAAGCCTTCACATAAGTAAATGCGGTAAATTGAAGAATATTATCAGAGAAGAGGATGGTGAAAGGGAAATAATTCCAGAGTCTCCTCGCTTCCCAAAATTAGAAACTCTCCGTATATATGATTGTGGTAAACTGGAATATGTCTTCCCAATCTCTGTGTCTCCAAGCCTCCCGAACCTGGAACAGATGACGATTGCTCGTGCTGACAATTTAAAGCAAATATTTTACGGTGGAGAAGGAGATGCACATAACAGAGATGGCATTATCAAGTTCCCTCAACTAAGAGAATTGTCTCTTCGGCTCAGATCAAATTACAGCTTTTTAGGTCCAGGGAATTTTGATGCTCAATTGCCTTTGCAAAAATTAACCATTGAAGGCCACGAAGAAGTGGGTAATTGGTTGGCACAGCTACAAGTACGTAATTTATATTTCTCCACTTAATTTAAATTGTCAATTGCGATAATTTATTCTTTCTTCCTCCAAATTTCTAAAAGTAAAGTAATTGATAAATGCTAGGAAATCCAAGTTTGATTTTTTTTTTTAATTATATAACAAACATAGTAGCTTATTTTTATTTTTTTATGATTTGTTTTTTTATCTAAACATATATAAATATAAGAAAATTAACTGCCTCATTGTTGTTTGCGTTATTAATACCAAAAATTAATCATAGAAATCATATTATCTGTTAGATTTAATGTATAAGAACATAAATTTTGTGTTCAAGTATTTAATTAATTACTATTTTTATTTTTATTTTTTTGCATGAAACTAATTATTAGGAGTTGTATTAACCTTTTTTTTCGCAAAAATCTAATTATTATTCAACTTATCTCTAATTAAGAAAAAAAAACTGAAACAATAATATGTAATCTCTAAGAAGTATTTAATCCTGTTTTTTTCTATTTTTTCCTCCTATTTATACATCATATAAATTGTTCTCTGATAAGATGGTCGTCCATGGGCAGCAAAACGACTTCTTACAAAGATTAGAATTTGTACAAGTGAGGGATTGTGGGGATGTTCGCGCTCCGTTTCCAGCAAAATTGTTGCGAGCTCTGAAAAATCTGAGGGTGGAAATTGAGGACTGCAAATCATTGGAAGAGGTATTTGAATTGGGTGAGGCTGATGAAGGAAGCAGTGAGGAGAAGGAGCTGCCGCTGCTGTCATCTTTAACAATGTTACATCTAAACAGATTACCTGAGCTCAAATGTATATGGAAGGGGCCCACCAGACATGTCAGCCTCCAAAATCTTACTCTTCTGGATTTGTATTCTCTCGACAAATTGATATTTATCTTCACAACGTCCCTCGCTCAAAGTCTGCCAAAGCTAGAAAGACTTGACATACGTGATTGCGGTGAATTGAAGCATGTTATCAGAGAAGAGGATGGTGAAAGGGAAATAATTCCAGAGTCTCCTCGCTTCCCAGAATTAAAAACTCTCTACATATCTCACTGTGGTAAACTGGAATATGTCTTCCCTGTCTCTATGTCTCCAAGCCTTCCGAACCTGGAAGAGATGACGATTTCTTATGCTGACAATTTAAAGCCAATATTTTACAGTGGAGAAGGAGATGCACTCACCACAGTTGGCATCATCAAGTTCCCTCGACTAAGAAAATTGTCTCTTTCAAATTGCAGCTTTTTTGGTCCAAATAATTTTGCTGCCCAGTTGCCTTCTTTGCAAATTCTAAAAATTGATGGCCACAAAGAATTGAGAAATTTGTTTGCACAGCTCCAAGTACGTCCTTTATATTTCTCCAATATTTTTTTTCCTTTTTAATTTAAATTGTCAACTTCAATACATGTTGATTTCTTCCTTTAAATTTCTGAAACTGAAGTAATTGATGAGTGGAGATAAATCCTTTAGCCATCCACTAAATTTAAAAGGAGTTGTCTAACTGTATCATTCCCTGTCTCTTGATGCAGGGGTTGACAAATTTGGAAACATTATGCTTGGAATCCCTGCCTGACATGAGGAGTATATGGAAGGGTCTCGTGCTGAGCAAATTGACTACTTTGGAGGTGGTTAAGTGTAAGAGACTGACACATGTATTCACATGCAGCATGATTGTCAGTCTAGTTCAACTGAAAGTTCTAAAGATATTGTCCTGTGAGGAAATGGAGCAAATCATTGCTAAGGATGATGATGAAAACTACCAGATATTGTTAGGAGATCATCTTCAATATTTATGCTTTCCCAATTTGTATGGAATTGAGATTAGAGAATGTAACAAGTTGAAGAGTCTCTTCCCAGTAGCCATGGCTTCAGGTCTCCCAAAGCTGCAAACACTGAGAATAAGTGAAGCCTCTCAATTATTGGGAGTATTTGGGCAGGATGATCATGCTTCACCTGTAAACGTTGAGAAGGAGATGGTGCTTCCTAATCTGTGGGAGCTATCGCTAGAACAATTATCAAGTATTGTCTGTTTTAGTTTCGGATCCTGTGATTTCTTATTCCCTTGTTTGGGGAAATTGAAGGTCCATCAATGTCCAAAGTTGACCACAAAATTTGCTACTACACCAGATGGTTCAATGAGTGCTCAATCAGAGGTGCTGCTGATTTGACTTCATTTCTTGCATCTCTTTTAGCGTGTTTGTTTCTTGTTTCGCTCAATAATAAGATTTACAAGTTAAAATGAGCATGCCATGCTTGACTTGGTTTTACAGGTATCTGAAGTAGATGAAGATTCAAGCATTAATAGAGATTGGACCAGAAATAACGGGTGGAAAGAAGATGGAGACTCATGTCTTTGAGCTTTGAATATATTTGGACTTGATGCTGTACTATTTGTTCAAAAGTTTTATATCATATTTTCCTAGCAGAACAGTCTCATGTTGAATGGTTTTTTCGAGCACATACCTTGCTGGATTTTGCTAGAGATTCTAAATATTCCTCTGATTTCTAATACATTTGAGCTCAGGTAACCCTTGCAGCAGTAACTCTATTAAAGATGACAGCAGCGGCAGCTCCTTCTCCTCACTGCTTCCTTCCTCAGAAGATGGTGATGATGATGATGATTTCAAGTTTGGTGCTGCGAGTATGTTTTTGATTGGTGGAAGTAATTCCTACTGTTTCATTGGCAATGGGATACAAATTGGCTTCACATTGTAACAGTCTTATTTATCAAAAGAAGATATCGACTTATCTATATATGTGTGAATAAGGTTATCTGCTTGTTTACCCATGTAATGTAATGTAATGTTGTGTGTTTAGTCATTACTGTGCGAACCTCAAAAAAATAATGTTGCTTGACCATTATCGTACAAGCCTCCAGAAGTAAGGGCGTATGTTGCTTGCCCATTTGTGTTTCTTTTCAAGTGTGTGAACCTTAAAAAATAAAGGCATAATGTTTAATGTGTGTATTGAAGGAAAGAATCCCAAGTAATTAGGAGATATACTGTAATCAATGGGATTAAATAATTTACCAAAGTTAATCCTAGAATATCTCCTAGAATAGTGTATCTGATTCTATGTAAACTGTGTATATATATATCGTGCTTTTTTGCAATATGAAGACACTGAATACAGAATACAATAATATTATCATTCTGTTCATGGTATGTTCTGAGAACCTAGAAATACAACCCAGTAATCCACACAACCAAATACCTCATGGCGGGTGACAAAGACCAAAAGCTTCTTGAACAAAACAAGAGCTCAAACTCTTTCAAGACCTCAGAACCATGGGAGAACTCCAATCATTCACTTTTTCTCCATCACTCAGATCAACCAGGCGTTGTCCTCGTTTCACAATCGCTGATGGAAGACAATTACACAACATGAGTACAGTCAATGAGCATGGCACTTACTATAAAAAACAAGAAGGGCTTTGTAGATGGAACTCTCAAGAGACCGACTCATAATCCTGATGAGCAACAACAATGAGACTGCTGTGACATTCTTGTAAAAACCTGGCTGCTAGGAGCCATGTCGAAGGATATCTCAGGCAGTGTCATCCACTGCAAGGACACAAGAGGTATATGGCTAGAGCTGAAAGAGAGATTTTCTCAAACTAACGTAGTTTCATTGTTCCATATAGAAAATGTCATTCATGATTGTGAACAAAGTACAAACTCAGTCACGTCCTTTTTCACGAAGCTCAAAAGCTGTGGGATGAGAAGGATGCCCTCTGTGCATTCCCTTCTTGCAATTGTGAGGCAGCTACCGCGGTTAAGGTTTTCATGGAAACACAAAAGACCATGAAGTTCCTGATGGGGCTTAACGAAAGCTATGCACAGACCCGAAGCAATATAATAGGCATGGATCCTCTTCCGAACCTGGACAAAGCCTATGCAATGGCTTTACTACATGAGAAGCAGGCAGAGGCCTTTACTGGAAAGTCGATGACACCATCAGAAGCATCTGCTTTTGCAGTAAAGAAGGTGACCTGTGATTTTAACTCTACAGAAGGAGAAGCTAAATTTTGTGAAAAATGCAACATGAATAATCACAACACAAAGAACTACAGAGCTCATCTCAAATGCACATATTGCAATGGAAAAGGACATACCTATGATTATACCTATGATTATTGCAATGGAAAAGGACATACCTTCAAACGCTACTGAAGGTGGACAAACAAGATCGAAAGCAAATCATATAGCCCCTCAAAATAATAGTAAGGAAGCTTTGCCTAATTTCCCTTTCTCACGAGAAGAGTGCCATCAACTTCTCAATCAGCTTTTAACAAAAACGAAGTCTGCCTCAACCAATCTAGTCGGTAACATTCCAAATTATGAGGAACTCTCAGGTAAAGCATTTTCTGTTTGCACACAGTAGTAAAGAAACAACATGGATACTGGATAGTGGTGCAAGTGATCATATTGTTTGTAACCTAAATTTGCTTACCTCTCTAAAATCAGTCCATAACCGTTGGGTTAAGCTTCCTGATGGAACCTCCACACACGTTACTCATATTGGCACATTATCTTTCTCTCCCCACTTTGTTCTTCATAATGTCCTTTACGTCCCACTCTTCTATCTCAACTTGATTTCTATGAGCAAACTAGCATTTGATTCATTATATATTACTATCTTTCTTAGACAAATTTGTGTCATACAGGACAGGACCTACGATCGGGGAAGATGATTGGGATGGGAACTGAGGAGGGCCTCTACTGCCTCAATTACTCAACGAAAGGAACATGCAATGCAGTACACAGCAACACAAACAACTTGTGGCATCAACGCCTTGGTCACCCTTCAAATAAAACATCTTCATTATTTCCATTCCTTGCCAATAAAACTTGTATTTCAAGTGCTTGCTCTATCTGTCCTTTACCCAAACTCACTAGACAACCTTTCCCATTAAGCGCTACACATAGTGAATTTTGCTTTGATTTAATTCACATTGATATTTGGGGTGGTTATCATGTCTCATCTTCTTCTTTTGGTGCACAATATTTTTTAACCATTGTTGATGACTATTCACGAAGCACATGGGTATATTTGATAAAAACACAAATCTGAAGCACGCATTCTACTCATTTATTTTATTCACTTGGTTGAAAATCAATTTGGAAAAAATGTTAAAGTTGTAAGGAGTGATAATGGCCTAGAATTTAAGATTTCCCAATTTTATTCATCTAAAGGCATTATCCATCAAAGTAGTTGCGTCAACACACCACAACAAAATGGTTTGGCTGAGAGCAAACATCGACATTTGCTAAATGTAGCTAGAGCTCTCCTTTTTCAAGCAGCTCTACCAAAACATTTTTGGAGGGATGCCATACTCACTGCGGCTTACTTGATCAAGTTATTCTTAAAGGGAAAACACCATTTGAAAACCTTTTCCATAAGGAACCAAGTTATTCCCATTTAAAGGTTTTTGGATATCAATGTTTTGTGTCCACACATCCAACCCGTCCTAGCAAATTTGATCTCAGGTCCACAGAATGTATTTTTCTTGGCTACCTACATGGCCAAAAAGGGTATAAGGTTTATAACTTGACAACTAAGAAAATCCTCGTTTCAAGGGATGTGATTTTCTTTGAGCATGTGTTTCCTTTTGAAACAAATTCTGCTTCTCATTCTTTGCCCCACTTACCAATTTTCATTCTTGCAATTTCTCATCCACATTCCATGCACAACTCCATTCCTACACCTTATCCTCAAAATCCCCAATCTTCTGCTGACCATCACTCTCCTGATACTACTCCACCCATGGTTGTTAAAATCTCGATTTAACTTGTAAAATCATATGATTTTACGAGTCAATATATGTTATCGTGTTAAATCAGCTTAAAAACTTGAAAAATGACAAAATCGTATTAAAATCATGAAACCGGTTGAAATTGTGTAAAATCATGATTTTAAATCTGGTTTCACGAGTTTATAAGGAATATATTATATACTACTGTGCAGACTGCACGACTGCACCAAAATGTTAAAAACGTTCTCTTTCTCAAAGTGCCTGACTGCTTGCCTCCTTTTCTCAAAGTGCCTCCAGTTTCAGCGTTCCAAAAACCAAACTTCCAAATTCAAAACAAAGTAACAAACCATCTCTGCAATCTGCCTCTCTTTCACATTCAGAGTTCAACCTTTTCTCTCTATTTTTTTTTAACTATTCTCCAAAATCTAAATCTCCACTGACTTGTATTCTTGGAAGCAAATCAATCAATCTAGGTGGAAAAGAATTGTATCTGCAAATTGCAACCTACCGGTGAGTGATCTGTGATCTGCAACTTTGAAGTTTTTTTCGTTGCTAGGTCATATGGTTACGTTGTCCTACAATTTTTGTGTATATTCTTGCATATAAACACTACACAAATTATATATATTTGTAAGCTATGGGAGTGATGGATGTAGCCTGTAGGCTTATGATTGAGAATTATAGCTTTTTCTTGATGGCTTTATACACGGGAAAGAGATTAACAGTAGTTCTTTGATTTGGGAAAATCAATAGGAAGAATGGGTGGGCTTCAATTTTGAACTTGTTTAGAAAGTGGTAGGCAAAAATTACTCTCTGATGTTGAAATCCTTTATAATGAATTGACAATCAAAATTCTATCTTGAAGCAATAATCTAATCAAAATCAAAACACCTCACAATGAAAAAACCCCATCAAAGAATAAGAGAAATTGAACAAAAAGGTACCTCCAAAATGAGCAGTGTGGTAGCGACAAGCTCGAGGGTGGTTAAGGGAAGGGTTAAACTGGGTTTTACAGTACTTGCATGTTCTGAGAGTTTTGTTGTTATTCTGGTTTATGGAGAAATGAGTTATCAGCAATCTTTGTGATTCTATGATGGACTTCTGGTAAGATTGAAGAGAGAAGGTTGTGTTTTGATGGAGAAAAGGTGAGAAAGGGAGTTAATCGTGGTGAAGAGTAAAAGCCATATCTTTCCTTTCTTCTAATCTCTTAGTGACTATCGAGAAAGCAAATCTCTTAGTGACTATCAAGAAGGCAAGACAATTCTCTTTTCTAGTGAAGGGAAATTTGCTACAATGGTTTGTTTGACAGGACAGTTAATGGGCTTGGAAATTTTCTTAAAAATATCTCTCATTTTTTCTGAAACTTTTCTTAAAAATATCTCTTATTTTTTGCACACATTTCTCCCTGATATGTGAAATACAAAGATATTAGGAATGATTTCAGCTTGTATTA
The DNA here is from genome assembly GCA_007827005.2 of Populus simonii. NCBI lineage: Eukaryota > Viridiplantae > Streptophyta > Magnoliopsida > Malpighiales > Salicaceae > Populus > Populus simonii. Next base: position 46,222,019 of record CM017464.2, on the reverse strand, counting down.
GAAAATTTATTAAGAAATTTTTTTTGTAAAAATTTCAAATTTCCTTGCGATTTTACGCTTTTACGATTTGTTTTTACAATCAGAGTTTATTTTGTATTTTCCATGCCGTGTCAAAAATGTGTTTTTGAAAACCTTGATTCCACCCTCAGATCCAATTTTCACTCCACTTACTCCTTCTCTCACAAATATCAATCCCTCCACTTGACACATCTTTTAGTTCCATTTCATCACCTTTGCAACCTCCCCAACTGCCTTCACCACAACCATGCAGGTCTTCTCGAGCCATAAAACTTCCAACTGCATTGCAGGGCTTTCATATTGATGCAGCTCTCCCCTCATACCCCGATCCGTCAGCTTTCTCGAACAAGGTCATCTCTCTAGGTATGGCTCATAGCCTCTCTCATATCCTATCTTCCCCTCACAGAACCTTTACTACTAATATGACCATACAAAGAAAGCCTACCTCATTGAAGGGATCGATTATAGGGAAACATTTGCGCCGGTTGCTAAGCTCACAACAGTTCGTGTCTTACTCAGTCTTGCAGCCATGCAGAATTGGCACCTTCATCAATTGGACGTAAATAATGTGTTTCTCAATGGAGATCTCCATGAAGATGTTTACATGTAGCTTCCTCCTGGCTTCGGACGAAAGGGGGAGAATCGGGTTTGTCAGCTACACAAATTATTACATGGCCTGAAGTAAGCCTCAAGGCAATGGTTTTTGAAGCCTTCCTCAGCCCTCAAATCAGTTAGCTTCAAGCAATCATAGCACGACTATTCCTTGTTTGTCCAAAACCATCAAGGTATCATCACAGCTTTGTTGGTCTATGTCGATGATGTTATTCTTGCAGGGAACAATTTAGAAGACATCACAAAGACCAAGTGCTTTCTCTCAAGCGAAAAACAAATTTTTTTTAACAATAATTTTTTTTTATGTATTAATCAAAACAAAACTAGAAAACATCATGACACTAAAATAAGTTCACAAAACATCAAAAGAGGCTTAAACATTAAGAAAACATGAACGGGCAGGCCACATAGACTCCACCCTTGAGTTTTTACATGATTATATTTTTTTCAAGCTTGCTGACTATAAAGTGTTGTTTTTCCTTCTTTTTTCCTTCCTTCATTCCCTTTCACTCTCTTTCTTTCTAAAGCTTGTTAGACCTTCTATATTAGGCTATTGAACCTTCACAATATGGTCTATTAACATAGTATTTCCCAATGTTTTCCCTATCTTTTCCTCTCATTTTCTCCTTCTCTCCAGCTCTAATTTCCAAGGGTATTTATATGGTTTTTCTAGGTTTTTTTGTGGATTCCCTTAAAGATTGATCAAAGTTTAGTCATTTGATCAAAGTGAGAGGGTTCTAGACAAAAGCTAACAGCTATGAATTCTTTTACTAAGTTGGTTTTGCAATTGTGGTTTTGGTTTGAAGGGTACTTGGTGGTTTGCTAGATTTGGAGGGCAAGTAGCCTTTTAATCTTAAAAGGTAGGTTTCAAAGTCATTGATAAGAACCTGGTAGTTTTTTTTATGAAATGGGTGACACAGTCGAGACTGATTGGGGTAACCATTTTCAAGGCTTTGCCTGAGCAACTCTGATGTATATATCATCGGAAACCACCTGAAGTTAGTAGAAGAGGTGGACACCTTTTGTTTGGATCTAATCATGCTTAATCTGGAGATTTGTAGATTCATATTCATTTGTTCAAAGATGTCAACTCAATCAACCCAGAATCTAAAATTGTAGTGATGATTGATCAAAAGATGTTAGAAACTACTATGGATGAATTGGAATGTAAACGTCTTATTCCATGGAACTGGGGTAGTAGAAAGGATATTCTTATTTTATTTACAAAAAAACCTCATGTTATTTGTCTAGAAATCCACAACGAGCTCTTGAAAAATGTTAACTTGATCATCATATTCTGCTAGAAGAAGAAGAAAACCAGTCGATGGCGTGTCATTTGTGTCCTTTCATTAAAATCAAACGACATGTCATCTACTAAAACCCTAAAAATTAGGGCTCTTAATTGATTTTTCCTGAAAATCAATTCAATCTCTTTTCTTCTAATCGTGGCACATGCACTCTTAATTGACTCAAAATCCTTTTAATCCTTGCAATTACACTCCTATAAATTCTAATTTAAATCCTTTTATTCGAGCGCCTTTTACAAATGAGTCCATGGTTTTCAATTTCAGCCTTAATTGATCATTAAAATTTCAATTCTTTTCGATTTAGCCCTTGATTTGGTCAATTTCAGCCCCTACAATCATGCGTCTTTTTCAGTTATGTCCTTAATTTTAGATTAGTTCAATCAAGTCCCTAATTGCCCATCAAACTTTAATATTCTAAGCATAAATTAAGTACTTGATTCATCCAATTAAACTGTTACACCTGTCATCTTGATCCTCTACCACCAATTTGACAATATTTCAAGCTTTCTTTCTTGTATTTTTTATTTTTATTTTTGCGGGGTCAAAAGTGAGTAACACCATACTTAATTGAGATATCAAAATAGTTTAGAAATAAAATTAATTTAAAAAATAAATTGGGTGCAATATCTATAAGACTCATATAGTTTAATAGTATATTTAATATTTTTGCTTATTAAAATTATAGAGGGATCGCTAGTTTATAATGGATTCTTTCAATTTAGTTAGGTTAATTTAGTCTCTATAATCTAATCTAGGTATTTGCAAACACTCCTCCACACAAACACTTAACCAATTATAATTTAGTTTTTATAATTTGATAAGAATAATTAATTAATCCCATAGTTTCCATAACTATATGTTTAATTCTTATATTTTTAAAGTTAAATATAGTTTAGTTCTTTTCCAATTAATATTTTTTTCTTTCTTAAAAAATAGAATAAGGAAAAGGAAAGTATGCTGTTGGGGAAATTTCATTAGGAAGGAAGGCATTTTTTAGAGGAAATATACAGTAAATGGAGGGTGGTCAACACTAGTAAATAGACTGTTTAATTATCCATGAGACTACAAGGACTAAATAATTAATTTTAATAATTACAGGGCTAAGTTATAATTAAATCTTCATTAACATAGGAGACTTTATTATTTGTTTTTTGAAGGAGAATGTGTACATGCAACAATAGGAACTTAGAGTTCAAATATGGTTTTAAGAATATATATATATATATATATATATATATATATATATATATATATATATATATATATATAAAGGATTCAATTCTGTGGCTGAAAAACAGAATACTAAATATTTCACATGGGAAATTAAGCTAATAAAATGAAAGAAAAAAAAATTATTTATCCATTCGACCATAAAAATTACATATAACAAAGTACTGAACTATTTGGTGGATATTCGACGTCAAAATTGTTTTCATTTGGGCTTCTGGTTGTGTTTGGTTGCCAAGAAAAAAAGAGATATATTGCATGGCTTATAAAATCCCACTTCTTTATATGAATATAATAAGCCACTGACTTAGCTGGACTTTGAAAAGAGGAGCCAAGTTTGACTTTCTTTTTCTTTTTCTTTTATTGGAGGGGAAAGAGGGTTGTGCTGCTCGTTTCTTTTTATTTTCTTGGAAACCATACATGTGATGAATATTCATCATTGAGGCTAGTGGTTATGTTGATTGTTTTCTAGCTATCAATCTTTTTCTCTCATTCACTCGGTTTTTTGGGTGCTGACTAGTTGTTTTTTGTCAAGTAATAATATCTTCTTTTGCTTGTCTAGAAAATTGAGGGAAAGTAAAGAGAGAATTTAATTGTTTTACAGAGCCTCTCGTGTGTTTTTATAACCCTACATGTTATGAATATTCCATCTTTCCTATCGCTTTTGTTAAAGAAGTCATGAATACACACTATTGAAATCATGATATAATCTGTAAAACTCTATAAAACTTCAACAAAACTTCACCATCATCATAGACAATCATTTTTAATTGGTTGAGTTGGATCTTTTGTTGAGTTTGTTCAATAATTGTACTTCTTTGCAAGTCTTTTTTTTTTCTTTGGTGATTTGTTTTTTTAAAAAAATAAAAAAAAACTGAAAAAAACATTGACCGATCATAGCTTAGATTAATTATAAAAAATTCAAGCCTTTAAAGTCATAGCTGAGGTCTCATTCCTAATTCTTATCAAATTAATTTTTTTTTTTTTTTTTTTACCATAGATATCATTAGGGGTTAGTTATTGGCGTTAGAGAGAGAGAGGCCGGGGGACAAGCTTAATATTCAGGAATTAATTTGACCACGATAACAAAAATGAGAGGTTAATTTTGACTTCATCTTCCTCGGAAACCAAAAAGAAGACACACCGCCACCTACATTTTTTTTTTTATCATAGATATCATTAGGGGTTAGTTATTGGCGTTAGAGAGAGAGAGAGAGAGAGAGAGAGAGAGAGAGAGAGAGAGAGAGAGAGAGAGGCCGGGGGACAAGCTTAATATTCAGGAATTAATTTGACCACGATAACAAAAATGAGAGGTTAATTTTGAATAATTATATATTATTATATTAGATAAGTTTTTTAAAATCATCTGCTTATTAAATTAATATTGAATGAGAATAAAATCTCTAATATTTTTTTTAATTTTTATACTGTTAAATGTTTCTATTGTTTTTTTAAATTTATTGTTCTTAGATTATTTTATATTGATTATAATAATTTTTGATATATAATTTTTTAATTTTTAATTAAAGCAGACTTTGCAAATAAATTACAGATCTATTATCTATTTTACCCGAGGTTTTACTTTAATTATATGTCTTTTAATTTAATTTTTACCCTTAAAAAAATACACAGTTAAACTCTAATTTGAGCTTAAAAAAGCTTGATTATTAAAAAAATTAGAGTATCAAATTGAAAAGTTTTAAAAAATCCACTATTAACAAATAAATTTAGGTGAATGATAATAAATCGAAAAACTCCTTTCTCTTTTAGTGTATACATGTTTTTTTAAAATATTTTTTTATTTAAAAACATATTAAAATATTATATATATATATATAACAAGAAACATTAAAAAGTATATTAATTTAATATTTTTTAAATTAAATATAATTATTTTCTATGGCTAGTTTAAGAAAACCGAAACCCCTTTCTATGTCTCCTTCCGTTTCTGCCTCCCTCAGCCTCTCCTTGTATTTCCACGTCCCTCTCTTATCTCATCGACTCATCCTTTCTTTTATTTCAGTCTTTCCTTCTTTTTTTTTAAGCCTTTTAAGTTTTAACCTTTCTCTCTCCCACTTTCTATCCTTTCCTAAAGGGTAGATAAAGTCGAACACGTGGCGACTATCTATTTACTTTTGAGATTACCTTTATTTCCATGTCACAATAGAATCTAAGATTATGACTTTTTTCTCCTACTTTCTACCCCTTTCTTAATGTGCAGATAATGTTATTTCCATGTCACAATAGAATCTAAGATTATGACATTTCAAATTTTGATTCCACAGTTTATGAGTCCTGAAAATATGAAATACTAAGGCAAAAAAGAGCTTTTAAAGCACCTTGAATTTCCTTAGATTTCTAACTTAGTTTTTTTTTTTCTTCCTTGCGACTTACGAGTCACGAACACTTGAAATACTAAGGGAAAAATGAGCTCTTAAGCACATTAAATCTCCTTAGATTTCTATTTTAGATGTCTCTAAATTCATAAATTCTGAATTTATTTCAAATCAAGCATGGACTTTAAGATATCTGCACCATTTCTCTTCGGCACTCTATAGACATATCTAAAGGTATGATCCATATTGGTCAAGGGTTCTTTTCCTTAGACTTTGAACTTAGTTCATTCATCATAGCAGACTTATCCTAGGAAACTGACGGGATTAGAGAACATCAACACTATAGGAATTATAGGCAAACTAAACACCAAGCAGCTTACCTTAGGTAGGGCGTACCAGGGGTGCTAAAACCTTCCCTTTACGCAACCAGTCTCTTACCTTAGAATCTCTGAAAGACCAGTTAGGTTTTCTAGCGATCATAATACTAGGTGGCGACTCCCTTTTTCACAAAACAAAAACCTCAACATCAATCCCTGCTACCGGGAAGGGTCGCTTTGACTTCGAGCTCTCAAGAGGGTACGACACCATTATTCTAATTACTTGCTACCGCCAGCTCCTTCTTGCCCTTTCTCCCATAAATGTTTCAACTGTTCTTTTTCTTTTCCCTTGCTACTGCCAGCTCCTTTTTGGCCCTCTTCCTCTCTTGTCTTGTCTTGTTTTTTGGTGTCTAAATCTTCTCTCACCCTCCTAGTTTCCTCTCATATGGTGGGTTACATGTGCTTCCTTTTGTCTATTGTTAAGATAAAGTGAAGGGGAAATGAGTGACTCTTCTTCCTCCTTTCTTCTTTTATATAACCAACTCTCCCCCTTCTTTTAAGGTTGGCTGCTTTATTCTTTTTTTTTTTGTTTTCATCCCCTATTTGTTCATGCCTTTTAAGTCCAGTCCTCCCCTCGTTTTCCCACCTTAGGTCCACAAATTTCTCTTTTCTCTTTGCGTGGGCTGCTAGCTTCAATGAGAAGGAAATAGGGTATTTTGTAGTCTTTCATGATTAACCTTTTGTATTTGTATTATTTCTATATTTATTATTAAAATTAAAATTTTAATAAATTTTTCCTTGAATAAATTTGTTTTCGGAGTTTTACAACAGTTGTTGTTAGGGACTAAGGATTCCTAACCAAGGGCAAAATATTTTTTTAAAAAAAAGGCAAAAAAAAAAAAAAAAAACTAGCCTTGCCATCGTATCATGGTGTATCTTGGACAACCATATCAAAAAATAAGATTACTTCTTCTTTGTTTATTTGTCTCTCACTTGTCCCCTTTTGTCTTTTAGCTAGAAACTCTAATTAACCAAATCTAAAACCACTTAAGGTATCATGGTTTTTTGGGTGCTGACTAATTGTTTTTTGTCAAGTAATAATATCTTTTTTTGCTTGTCTAGAAAATTGAGGGAAAGTAAAGAGAGAATTTAATTGTTTTACAGAGCCTCTCGTGTGTTTTTATAACTCTACATTCATCTTTCCTATCGCTTTTGTTAAAGAAGTCATGAATACATATTATTGAAATCATGATATAATCTGTAAAAGTCTATAAAACTTCAACAAAAACTTCACCATATATAATCACCATAGACAATCATTTTTAATTGGTTGAGTTGGATCTTTTGTTGAGTTTGTTCAATAATTGTACTTCTTTGCAAGTTTTTTTTTTCTTTGGTGATGTTTTTTTAAAAAAATAAAAAAAACTGAAAAAACATTGACCGATCATAGCTTAGATTAATTATAAAAATTCAAGCCTTTAAAGTCATAGCTGAGGTCTCATTCCTAATTCTTATCAAATTAAATTTATTTTTATTTATTTTTACCATAGATATCATTAGGGGTTAGTTATTGGCGTTAGAGAGAGAGAGAGAGAGAGAGAGGCCGGGGGACAAGCTTAATATTCAGGAATTAATTTGACCACGATAACAAAAATGAGAGGTTAATTTTGACTTCATCTTCCTCGGAAACCAAAAGAAGACACCGCCACCTACATTTTTTTTTTTTATCAAGTTATACCTTGACATTGTTTTCTCATTTACGTTATGCAAACAAAATAATTGGTCATTTATATTTTTATATCATGTATTGTACCAAAAAAAATTTAACCTATTGAGTTCTTAAAAGATTATATGTTATTATTATTAAATTTAATTTAGCAGATTAATTTTAAAATCTTGTAATCTAATTTTTTATTTGATTTAAATTTGAAATTAAATTATATGAAAATTGATCTAATATGACTCAGTCAAACTTGATCAATCTCAAGATAACCAGGTAGATTGATAAGAAAGTTAAAAGATGAACTTAACAAAAAAAAATATTTAAGTGATTGTTTAATTATTTCATTGTTTTCAAGAAAATTAAGCTTTTATTATGATATTATTGATTATTCCATGAATAATTATATATTATCATATTAGATAATATTTTTAAAATGATCTGCTTATTAATATTGAATGAGAATAAAATGTTCTAATATTTTTTAATTTTATACTGTTAAGTTTTTTTATTGTTTTTTCAAATCTATTGTTCTTAGGTTATTTTTATTGATTATAATAATGTTCCGATACATAAATTTTTTAATTTTTAATTAAAGCAAACTTTGCAACAAATTACAGAGCCATTATTTATTTTACTCGAATTTTTTACTTCAATCATGTCTTTTAATTTAACTTTCACCCCTAAAAATACACAGTTAAGCTCTAATTTGAGCTAAAAAAAGCTTGATTATTAAAAAAAATTAGAGTATCAAATTGAAAAGTTTTAAAAAATCCACTATTAACATCCACAATGAAATAAATTTAGGTGAATGATAATAACTCAAAAAACTCCTATCTCTTTTAGAGTATACATGTTTTGTAAAATGTTTTTTCATTTAAAAAACATATTAAAATATTATATATATATATATATATATATATATATATAATATATATATATAACAAGAAACATTAAAAAGTATAATTTAATATTTTTTAAATTAAATATAATTATTTTCTCTTCTTATTTGCTACCGTGATTTCAGGTCCTTCTTCATTGTCATGAAAAAAATTAAAAAAAAATAAATTCAAACGAGCATGGCCATCAAAAACTAAAACTCAAAATATAGATGAAACAGTATTGTAGTCCTTTCAATTAAAACGAGCATGGTCCTTTCAATTTTTTTTTTGTTATTATATATTTTACTCTTCCTCTCTGGCTAGTTTAAGAAAACTGAAACCCCTTTCTATGTCTCCTTCCGTTTCTGCCTCCCTCAACCTCTCCTTCTATTTCCACGTCCCTCTCTTATCTCAACCTTTTTTATTTGTATTTCCTTTTTTTTTTTTTTTTTAAGCCTTTTAAGTTTTAACCTTTCTCTCTCCCACTTTCTATCCTTTCCTAAAGGGTAGATAAAGTCGACACGTGGCGACTATCTATTTACTTTTGAGATTACCTTTATCTCCATGTCACAATAGAATCTAAGATTATGACTTTTCTCTCCTACTTTCAAACCCTTTCTTAATGTGCAGATAATGTTGAACAAGTGGCGATAATCTATTGGTTCCTTGGATTAGCTGGTTCCATGTCACAAAAGATTTAAAATTCTCCTTTCATTTACTCACATTGTAATATTGGTCCTTCCTCATAAATGTTTTTTTCAAAAAACTGAAATTGTAATTATATATGTAATTATAATTTTTAGGTGATGTAATTGTAATATTAGCATATTCGAGGGCAAGCACAACAACTCAAGACTCAAGAGAGAAGAAACTCGATGGAATAGCAAAAGAAAAAGACTTGAAGGACTGAAATAAAATAAAACAAAAAAAGAGGGATGAAAAAAGTAACCGTACTCTGGATGTCACCCACTCGGGTCAATCATATTACCCAAGTGTGTGAAACGGAGATGATCATCATAAAAAAAACATGGTTCTTTAGTTTCATTCTTTGTTGAGTTCGTTCCTGCAAGTCTTTTCTCTTGTTGATCTGTTTTTGTTTTTAAAAAGAAAACTAAAACAAAACTTTGACGATCATAGCTTAGGTTAATTATAATTGTATCATCCATGGAGGCGTCTAAGTGATTATCGGAACCTTTCATCGTTTCTTTCTTTGCGTGAGTACTTGTACACAATATTTTTTGTTTGCCACCGTCTCTATATTATCTTAATTATGTCATCAAAATGCATTTTTAATGGGAAGTACTGCTTTAAACTCACAAGTGTCAGTTAGAATCCATGTAAACTTTTATTGGAATACTTATACGTACCTTCCCTTGCTGCTTTTGAAGCTTGTATTCCATTTACAAGTGTCAAAGGCCTTCCCTTTTCTTCCTCCCGCTATTCATTGAGCACTCAGTGCCAGTGCTTTTCGCACATATTTTCCCAAATTAAAGTAATGAAATTCCTATTCCCATTCTCTTGCGCCTGTTTTACTTGTAGTGATTCACTCTCACGTTCTGTGTATCCTTATTTCTTTGATTTTCAGACCTGTGGAAAATGGCTCTCGAAAGTGCTGGTGGATCAATTATAGCTATGCTAGCAGAACTCATGGTGGAACCAGTAGGAAGGCAGTTCCGTTACTGTTATGTTTCAACAATTTGTTGAAGAATTCAAGAACGAAAGGAGAACCTTACTTTAGCACTAGATGGTCTGCAAAAAGATGTCGAAGCTGCTGAAAGGAATGCTGAAGAAATTAAGAAAGGTGTCAAAAAGTGGCTGGAAGATGCGAACAACGAAATTGAAGGTGCGAAGCCCTTGGAAAATGAAATAGGAAAGAATGGCAAATGCTTTACTTGGTGCCCAAACTGCATGCGACAATTCAAGTTAAGCAAGGCACTGGCCAAGAAGTCGGGGACTTTCAGAAAACTTTTAGAAAATAGCACAAAGTTTACGAAAGTGTCCCACAGAGCTCATCCTCAGCGCATAGAATTTGTTCCATCAAAGGAATTCACGCCCTCAAAATCGTCAGAAGAAGCTTTCGAACAGATTATGGAAGCTCTCAAAGATGACAAAGTCAATATGATCGGACTGTGCGGCATGGGAGGGGTGGGCAAAACCACCCTTGTGCAGAAAGTAGGCACGATAGCCAGAGAGTCGCAGCTTTTTGATGAAGTTTTGATGGCTACGGTGTCGCAGAATCCAAATGTCATAGACATTCAGAACCAAATGGCAGATAAGTTAGGTATCGATTTTAAAGAAAAGAGTAATGCAGGGAGAGCTGATCGATTATGGCAGAGACTGAAGGAAGTGGAGAAGATGCTTATTATCCTGGATGATGTTTGGAAAGTTATTGACTTCCAAGAGATAGGAATCCCATTGGGTGATGGTCACAGGGGTTCGAAAATTCTTCTAACAGCTCGTCTTCAAGGCATATGTTCTTATATGGAATGCCGGAAAAAAGTGTTGTTAAGTCCCTTACCTCAAAAAGAAGCATGGGATTTATTCAGAATCAATGCAGGTTTACGTGATGGGGACTCTACCTTAAACACAGTAGCTAGGGAGGTTGCGAGAGAATGCCAAGGCTTGCCTATAGCACTTGTGACAGTGGGAAAGGCTCTAAGAGATAAATCTGAAGTTGAGTGGGAAGTAGCATTTAGACGGCTAAAAAACTCTCAATTTCTGGACATGGAACACATTGAGGAACAAAAAACTGCATATGCATGTCTTAAGTTGAGCTATGATTATTTGAAGAGCAAGGAAACCAAGTTATGTTTCTTGCTATGCTGTTTATTTCTTGAAGATTATAACATTCCAATCGATGACTTGACGAGATACACAGTTGGGTAGGAGTTACATCAAGATGTGGAGTCCATTGGAGATGCAAGGAAACGAGTTTATGTGGAAATAAAAAACTCAAAGATTGTTGCATGCTGTTGGACACTGAATCTGATGAACATGTGAAAATGCATGACTTGGTTCGTGATGTTGCTATTCGGATAGCGTCATCAAAAGAATATGGATTCATGGTAAAGGCTGGCATTGGGTTGAAGGAGTGGCCGACGAATATCAAAAGCTTTGAAGCTTGTGAAACAATTTCGTGTTGAAACTTAAACTCAATCCAGAAGGTTAAAGAAGGCAACCACCCACCGACCAGTCGCAACCGCCAGCCACCAGCCGCAGCCGCCAGCCGCCTTCACACTTGAAAAGATTGAATTTTTGTATTTTGATTTCGTGTATAAATAGAGTGCCCAGCTTCTGTTAAATTGTGTGGAGAGAGTAGAGAGAAACACTAGAGAGAAAGAGAGAGGGCGTGTATTAAGCTTTTGTGTTCTTTTTGCTTCTGTAAGCTTTTGTTCTTGAAATAAAACTTTGTGTTTTATCCCCTCTGAGTGTTTCAAAGCCACCACCAGTGGTTTCTCCCACCAACAATTGGTATCAGAGCCCCGTTCGTCAGAAAACAGAAGTATTTTCTGGGATAGCCGAATTTTCAAAGTTGTCAAAAACAAGTTTTGATCATTCCACCGTGTAGAGCTCATCCATACTAACTCACTGGCGCAGAACATTGTTCTGATACGGAGGTAGCCTACACGCGCCACCTGAAGATTCTGACTGTTGCCAGTCGCACCCACGCGCGCCAGAGGAAGAAGACGAGTGCCACACGCGCGCCATATTGAGCCGTTAAGCCGAGCCGAGCCGAAAGCCGAGCCCCAGCCGAGCCGAAGAATATTCCCGAGAATATTCCCTTTTCAAGCCGAGCTGAGCCGAGCGCAAGCCGAGCCGATAGAATATTCCACAGAATATTCCCGGTTCAACCCAGCGAACCGCCCGACGCCCAGAATTGGTTTGTTGACCGGTGCACCCATTTTCGGACCTGATTTCTACAAAGTCAGACCGGTTCCTGACTATTTCGACCATTCCGGATCGATCTACAGTGTCGTTTGCCAAATTCAATTCCCAGAAGGTGATTCAAAGAGCAAAATGACTACAAAAAGTACACAAACACTCATCCCAAAGCTGACCAAAGACAACTATGATAGTTGGTGCATCAGATTAAAGGCATTCCTTGGTTCACAAGAGTGTTTGGAGATTGTACACTATGGTTATGATGAACCAGAGTCCAAAGAAGAAGAAGATGCTTTACAAGAGGCACAGAAGCAAGCCCTGAAAGTCAACAGAAAGAAGGACAACAAAGCAAAGACCATCATCTATCAAGGTCTTGATGAAGATACATTCGAGATCATAGCTTCCGCTGAAACATCAAAAGACATATGGGAGGCTCTCCAACAAAAATACAAAGGTGCTGACAGAATCAAGAAGATTCGTCTTCAATCTTTGCGAGGTGAATTTGAATTATTGCAGATGAAGTCCTCGGAATCTATTTCTGATTATCACACAAGGATTATGGTGATAGTCAATCAGATGAGGAGAAATGGAGAAGCCATCGTCGATTCTCGAATTACTGAGAAAATTTTGAGATCCCTAGATCCAAAATTTGATTTTGTTGTTGTCGCCATTGAAGAGTCCAAGGAAGTGTACAAGTTGACAGTGGATGAACTTATGAGTTCTTTGCAAGCTCATGAGCAGAAGATTGTAAAGCGAAATGGAGATAAGGCCATCGAGCATGCCTTACAAGCAAAGCTGTCTCTCAAGGACAGATATGAGCAAGGGGAGACTTCAACAAGTGGATATACCACTCAAGCAGGAAGTCAACAATCCAGAGGAGGATTCCAGAGATTCCAAGGAAGAGGTTCTTGGAATACAAGCTTTAGAGGAAGAGGTGGTAGAAACACCACCAGAGGAGGTAGAGGACAACAAGCATTCACTCCTAGAGGAAGAGGAGGCGGTTACAATAACCGTGACAAGAGGAATATCCAATGTTATAGTTGCAATCAATTTGGGCACTATAGCACTGAATGAAGAAGGAAAGCTCTGTTGGAGATACGTGAGCAAGCCAACTATGCAGAGAAGGATGACAGAGAAGAAGCTGCATTTCTTGTCCAACAAGAACTTGGCGAGAAACAGGAAAATATATGGTATCTAGATACTGGAGCCAGCAATCACATGTGCGGCTACCGAGAGTTATTTAGTGATCTAGATGAGACCAAGCAAGGTCTAGTTACTTTTGGAGATTCCACAAAGGTTCCATTCAAAGGTAAAGGCAGCATCCCAATCAAGTTGAAGAACGGCGATTCCAGCTACATCGCCAATGTTTATTATGTCCCAGCCATAAAGCAGAACCTGATCAGCTTAGGTCAACTTATGGAGAGAGGTTATACTTTTTACTCGAAGAATTGTCATCTGACAATTAGAGACAACAATTGGAGATTAATGGCCTATGTGAAAATGTCCAAGAATAGGATGTTTCCTTTGAACATCCAGTATGATGCAGCAAGGTGTTTGAGTGCCATCACCAACAGTGAAGAATGGCTCTGGCACTTGAGGCTTGGACATCTGAATTTCACGAGCTTGAAGATGCTAGCAAGCAAGAAGATGGTCAAAGGTATGCCTCACATTGATCATCCAGATGAAGTCTGTGAAAGTTGTGTCCTCAGCAAACATCACAGATCCAGTTTTGCCAAAGAAGTCAACTGGAGAGCAAAGAGGCCACTGGAGTTAGTACACACAGATGTGTGTGGCCCAATTACGCCTATGTCGACTGGACAGAATAGGTACTTTCTCACTTTTATTGATGATTTTAGCAGAAAGACGTGGATATACTTTCTGAAGAGGAAGTCAGAAGTATTCAATTGTTTTAAAGATTTTAAAGCAATTGTGGAGAAGCAAAGTGGCTATAAGATCAGGACAGTGAGATCTGATCAAGGTGGAGAATATACAGCAAATGACTTTGAAGTCTATTGTACACAACAAGGCATCAGACATCAGACAACACCAGCTTATACACCACAGCTGAATGGTGTAGCTGAAAGGAAGAATCGCACGATTCTTGACATGGCAAGAAGTCTGCTCAAAGCAAAGAAGTTGCCCAAGCAATACTGGGCTGAAGCTGTATCATGTGCAGTGTATCTACTGAATCGCTGCCCCACCAGAAGTCTGCAATCTGTCACTCCAGAAGAAGCATGGAGTGGTCACAAACCAAGTGTTACTCATCTACGAGTATTTGGTTGTGTGGCATATGCAAAGATCCCAGATGCAAGAAGGAGAAAGCTCGATGATAAAAGCGAGAAATGCATCTTTGTGGGATATAGTGAAAGAAGGATGGGATACAAGCTGTATAATCCCATCACAAAGAAGGTAATCATGAGTAGAGATGTTATCTTTGAAGAAGATAAATCTTGGGAATGGAAGAATGACCAAGAAGCAGTTAAATGGATCACCACTGATTTGATCCTTGAAGGTGAAGAAGTACCAACAGTACTTGTCGAAGAACCGATTGTGCCAGCAGTTGAACCACAAAGTCCGGTACACAGATTCCCTGTATTCAACAGGAGGAACACACCAGGAGCATCATCATCAACACCACCATCAACATCCTCATCAGAAGGACCAAGAAGGATGAGGAATCTTGAAGAGTTGTATGATACCACTCAGGTCATGGAAGATACAACTCTGTTTTGTTTCTTTGCAGATAGTGACCCACTAAGCTTCGATGAAGCTATCACAGAAGAGAAGTGGATAGAAGCAATGGATGAAGAAATACGTGCCATTGAGAAGAATGATACCTGGAAGCTGACTTATCTACCAGAAAACAAGAAAGCAATAGGTGTCAAATGGGTCTACAAGACGAAGAAGAACGCCAAAGGAGAAGTGCAAAGATACAAAGCCAGATTAGTGGCTAAAGGCTACAAACAGAGAGAAGGCATTGACTATGGAGAAGTATTTGCTCTAGTAGCCCGGCTAGAAACAATCAGACTGATGATCTCACTAGCTGCACAACATAGATGGAAGATCTATCAACTCGATGTGAAGTCAGCATTTCTGAATGGCTTCCTAGAAGAAGAGATCTATGTTGAACAACCACTTGGATACATTGATGCTGAAAATGAAGGCAAAGTATACAAGTTGAAGAAGGCTCTCTATAGTTTGAAGCAAGCTCCGCGTGCTTGGAATACCAGAATTGACAGGTATTTTCAAGATAATGGATTTGAAAAATGTCCATATGAACACGCAATATATGTGAAGAAAGGAGCAGATGGCAGCATCTTATTTGCGTGCCTAGATGTTGATGATTTGATATTCACCGGCAACAACCCTACCATGTTTGAAGACTTCAAACGAAGCATGGTACAGGAGTTTGAGATGACTGACATTGGTCTAATGTCACATTTTCTTGGCTTGGAAGTAACACAAAAAGAAGAAGGGATTTTTGTATCCCAAAGCAGTTACGCCAAAGATATTCTTGAAAGGTTCAAGATGGAAAGCTGCAATCCGGTATCAACTCCAGTTGAGAATAGAGTAGAATTGAGAAAGAGTAAGGTTGGAAATGTTGATCCAATTTACTTCAAAAGCTTAGTAGGAAGCTTGAGGTACTTGACATGTACCAGACCGGATATACTCTACGGAGTCGGACTCATCAGCAGATACATGGAGACGCCAGACCAGTCTCACTTGAATGCAGCCAAGAGAATTCTTCGCTACATCAAAGGCACAATGAATGAAGGTATGTTTTATACCTCAAGTAAAGACTTTAATCTTGTAGGCTACTCGGATAGTGATTGGGGTAGAGATTTGGATGAAAGGAAAAGCACAACAGGGTTTGTCTTTTTCATGGGAGACACATCTTTCACATGGTCATCCAAGAAGCAATCAATTGTAACATTATCAAGCTGTGAAGCTGAGTATGTTGCTGCCAACTCAGCCGTATGCCACTCAATATGGTTAAGGAATATGCTGAAGTTTTTGGGATTTCCTCAAGAAGATCCCACAAAGATTTATATCGATAATCGATCAGCGATTGCATTAGCCAAGAACCCGGTGTATCATGAAAGAAGTAAACACATTAATACACGTCATCACAAATGAAGAATGAAGAAGTCCAACTGATATCGTGCAACACAAATGATCAAGTTGCTGACATCTTCACAAAGCCATTAAAAGGAGAAGTATTTATCCGATTAAAGTTCATGCTTGGCATGATATCCCTCGATTGAGTTTAAAGGGGAGATTTGTTGAAACTTAAACTCAATCCAGAAGGTCAAGGAAGGCAACCACCCACTGACCAGCCGCAACCGCCAGCCACCAGCCGCAACCGCCAGCCACCAGCCGCAGCCGCCAGCCGCCTTCACACTTGGAAAGATTGAATTTTTGTATTTTGATTTCGTGTATAAATAGAGTGCCCAGCTTCTGTTAAATTGTGTGGAGAGAGTAGAGAGAAACACTAGAGAGAAAGAGAGAGGGCGTGTATTAAGCTTTTGTGTTCTTTTTGCTTCTGTAAGCTTTTGTTCTTGAAATAAAACTTTGTGTTTTATCCCCTCTGAGTGTTTCAAAGCCACCACCAGTGGTTTCTCCCACCAACATTTCGTTAATGGGCAATAAACTAACCGAACTTCCTGAAGGATTGGAATGTCCACAGCTCAAAGTTCTATTGTTAGAAGTGGATGATGGTTTGAATGTTCCTCAGAGGTTTTTTGAAGGGACGAAAGAAATTGAGGTTTTGTCTCTGAAGGGAGGGTGTTTGTCATTGCAATCACTTGAACTCTCAACGAAACTTCAATCGTTGATGTTGATCACGTGTGGATGCAAGGACCTCATTTGGTTGAGAAAGCTGCAGAGACTTAAGATTCTTGGTCTTAGACGGTGCTTATCCATTGAAGAATTGCCTGATGAAATAGGAGAGCTCAAGGAGTTAAGGTTGTTGGATGTGACAGGTTGTGAAAGGCTAAGAAGGATCCCTGTGAATTTGATTGGAAGGTTGAAGAAGTTAGAAGAGCTGTTGATCGGGCATCGCAGCTTTGATGGATGGGATGTTGTTGGATGTGACAGCACAGGAGGAATGAATGCAAGCCTAACAGAACTAAATTCGTTGTCTCAGTTAGCCGTATTATCATTGAGGATACCGAAGGTTGAATGCATTCCCAGAGATTTTGTTTTTCCCAGCTTGCTCAAATATCATATAATATTAGGGAATGGGTTTGTGGCAGGAGGATACCCAACCTCGACAAGATTAAATTTGGCTGGTACATCCTTAAATGTGAAGACATTTGAGCAATTGTTTTTACATAAATTAGAATTTGTAGAAATGCGGGGTTGTGGGGTTGTTTCCACTCTGTTTCCAGCAAGATTGCGGAAAGGTTTAAAAAATCTAAAGGAGGTGATTGTTGACAGGTGTAAATCAGTGGAAGAGGTATTTGAATTGGGTGAGGCTGATGAAGGAAGCAGTGAGGAGAAGGAGCTGCCGTTGCTGTCATCTTTAACAGAGTTAAAGCTGCGAGGGTTACCTGAGCTCAAATGCATATGGAAGGGGCCCATTGGACGTCTCTCATTCAAAGTCTTACTTGTCTGTATCTGAATTCTCTCGATAAACTGACATTTATCTTCACTCCGTCTCTCATTCAAAGTCTGTCAAAGCTAGAAAGCCTTCACATAAGTAAATGCGGTGAATTGAAGAATATTATCAGAAAAGAGGATGGTGAAAGGGAAATAATTCCAGAGTCTCCTCGCTTCCCAAAATTAGAAACTCTCCGTATATATGATTGTGGTAAACTGGAATATGTCTTCCCAGTCTCTGTGTCTCCAAGCCTTCCGAACCTGGAACAGATGACGATTGTTCGTGCTGACAATTTAAAGCAAATATTTTACGGTGGAGAAGGAGATGCACATAACAGAGATGGCATTATCAAGTTCCCTCAACTAAGAGAATTGTCTCTTCGGCTCAGATCAAATTACAGCTTTTTAGGTCCAGGGAATTTTGATGCTCAATTGCCTTTGCAAAAATTAACCATTGAAGGCCACGAAGAAGTGGGTAATTGGTTGGCACAGCTACAAGTACGTAATTTATATTTCTCCACTTAATTTAAATTGTCAATTGCGATAATTTATTCTTTCTTCCTCCAAATTTCTAAAAGTAAAGTAATTGATAAATGCTAGGAAATCCAAGTTTGTTTTTTATTAATTATATAACAAACATAGTAGCTTATTTTTATTTTTTTATGATTTGTTTTTTTATCTAAACATATACAAATATAAGAAAATTAACTGCCTCATTGTTGTTTGCGTTATTAATACCAAAAATTAATCATAGAAATCATATTATCTGTTAGATTTAATGTATAAGAACATAAATTTTGTGTTCAAGTATTTAATTAATTACTATTTTTATTTTTATTTTTTACATGAAACTAATTATTAGGAGTTGTATTAACCTTTTTTTTTTCACAAAAATCTAATTATTATTCAACTTATCTCTAATTAAGAAAAAAAAACTGAAACAATAATATGTAATCTCTAAGAAGTATTTAATCCTGTTTTTTTTCTATTTTTTCCTCCTATTTATACATCATATAAATTGTTCTCTGATAAGATGGCCGTCCATGGGCAGCAAAACGACTTCTTACAAAGATTAGAATTTGTACAAGTGAGGGATTGTGGGGATGTTCGCGCTCCGTTTCCAGCAAAATTGTTGCGAGCTCTGAAAAATCTGAGGGTGGAAATTGAGGACTGCAAATCATTGGAAGAGGTATTTGAATTGGGTGAGGTTGATGAAGGAAGTAGTGAGGAGAAGGAGCTGCCGCTGCTGTCATCTTTAACAATGTTACATCTAAACAGATTACCTGAGCTCAAATGTATATGGAAGGGGCTCACCAGACATGTCAGCCTCCAAAGTCTTACTCTTCTGGATTTGTATTCTCTCAACAAACTGACATTTATCTTCACAACGGCCCTCGCTCAAAGTCTGCCAAAGCTAGAAAGACTTGACATACATGATTGCGGTGAATTGAAGCATGTTATCAGATAAGAGGATGGTGAAAGGGAAATAATTCCAGAGTCTCCTCGCTTCCCAGAATTAAAAACTCTCTACATATCTCACTGTGGTAAACTGGAATATGTCTTCCCTGTCTCTATGTCTCCAAGCCTTCCGAACCTGGAAGAGATGACGATTTCTTATGCTGACAATTTAAAGCCAATATTTTACAGTGGAGAAGGAGATGCACTCACCACAGTTGGCATCATCAAGTTCCCTCGACTAAGAAAATTGTCTCTTTCAAATTGCAGCTTTTTTGGTCCAAATAATTTTGCCGCCCAATTGCCTTCTTTGCAAATTCTAAAAATTGATGGCCACAAAGAATTGAGAAATTTGTTTGCACAGCTCCAAGTACGTCCTTTATATTTCTCCAATATTTTTTTTTCCTTTTTAATTTAAATTGTCAACTTCAATACATGTTGATTTCTTCCTTTAAATTTCTGAAACTGAATAATTAATGAGTGGAGATAAATCCTTTAGCCATCCACTAAATTTAAAAGGAGTTGTCTAACTGTATCATTCCCTGTCTCTTGATGCAGGGGTTGACAAATTTGGAAACATTATGCTTGGAATCCCTGCCTGACATGAGGAGTATATGGAAGGGTCTCGTACTGAGCAAATTGACTACTTTGGAGGTGGTTAAGTGTAAGAGACTGACACATGTATTCACATGCAGCATGATTGTCAGTCTAGTTCAACTGAAAGTTCTAAAGATATTGTCCTGTGAGGAAATGGAGCAAATCATTGCTAAGGATGATGATGGAAACTACCAGATATTGTTAGGAGATCATCTCCAATCTTTATGCTTTCCCAATTTGTATGGAATTGAGATTAGAGAATGTAACAAGTTGAAGAGTCTCTTCCCAGTAGCCATGGCTTCAGGTCTCCCAAAGCTGCAAACACTGAGAATAAGTGAAGCCTCTCAATTATTGGGAGTATTTGGGCAGGATGATCATGCTTCATCTATCAACGTTGAGAAGGAGATGGTGCTTCCTAATCTGTGGGAGCTGTCGCTAGAACAATTATCAAGTATTGTCTGTTTTAGTTTCGGATCCTGTGATTTCTTATTCCCTTGTTTGGGGAAGTTGAAGGTCCATCAATGTCCAAAGTTGACCACAAAATTTGCTACTACACCAGATGGTTCAATGAGTGCTCAATCAGAGGTGCTGCTGATTTGACTTGATTTCTTGCCTCTCTTTTAGCGTGTTTGTTTCTTGTTTCGCTCAATAATAAGATTTACAAGTTAAAATGAGCATGCCATGCTTGACTTGGTTTTACAGGTATCTGAAGTAGATGAAGATTCAAGCATTAATAGAGATTGGACCAGAAATAACGGGTGGAAAGAAGATGGAGACTCATGTCTTTGAGCTGTGAATATATTTGGACTTGATGCTGTACTATTTGTTCAAAAGTTTGATATCATATTTTCCTAGCAGAACAGTGTCATGTTGAATGGTTTTTTCGAGCACATACCTTGCTGGATTTTGCTAGAGATTCTAAATATTCCTCTGATTTCTAATACATTTGAGCTCAGGTAACCCTTGCAGCAGTAACTATGTTAAAGATGACAGCAGCGGCAGCTCCTTCTCCTCACTGCTTCCTTCATCAGAAGATGGTGGTGATGATGATGATTTCAAGGTTGGTGCTGCGAATATGTTTTTGATTGGTGGAAGTAATTCCTACTGTTTCATTGGAAATGGGATACAAATTGGCTTCACATTGTAACAGTCTTATTTATCAAAAGAAGATATCGACTTATCTATATATGTGTGAATAAGGTTATCTGCTTGTTTACCCATGTAATGTAATGTTGTGTGTTTAGTCATTACTGTGCAAACTGTTAGGAAATTGTCATTTTGTGGCAATACCCCACCACCAAGCAAGTGGAATCACCACTAGTGCCACAATTAGTGGCATGTTTTAAGGCTTTATTGGCCCCTCCATGTTGACAAATGTGCTGGAGGAGCTCATCATATTTGCCTATAAAAGAGGCATGTTTTTTAGAGCAAAGTGAGAGAGAGAGAACATGAGTGTGTGAAGAGTAGAGAGAAAGAGAGAGCTGCAATGGCAGCAGCCTTGCTGCCATTGCAGCAGCTGCAACAACAGTGTGTGTGAGCTGGGAGTTGAGTATAGTGGATGTAATCCTCCTCCTCCATGTATTTATTGTATCCTTTCTTTATCTCTAATAAAATGGACCTCCCCCGTGGATGTAGGCGATTTGCTGAACCACGTAAAATATTGTGTCAGTGTGCTTAGCCTCTTTTGAGAAACTATCAGTACACCACCGGTCCGTGCATGGGGGAGACGGAATCCCCAACAATTGGTATCAGAGCATATGGTTTAAAATGGTGTTTGATTTTTGCTCAAAAATGAAAGTTGTCAAAATTATGTTTTGACCATACCACTGTGTAGAAAAGGAATAGACGAAGCCACTGGTGAAAACGGCGTCAAAATCGGACGTCGGACATGCCCGCACGCGCCCACACGCTCTGATGAGGTGGCAGTCCACGCACGCAGACGCGCCCCATGTGTGCCACGCGTCTTCTTCGCCCGGATGGGCTGACCCAACCCGAATACCAGTTGACCCGACCTATGTGACTGACCCGGATATTGATGACGTCAGCATGACGTAAATGTGATGTCAGCATGCACAGTAGGCATGTCAAGGATGACGTCAGCATGACATAATTACGACGTCAGTAGCGCACAGTAGGCATGCCACGTCAGCGTCCAGTCATCTGACACGTCAGCATAGTAGGACCCACCTGCCACGTCATTAGTTGCGAGCCGAGCCGCACCGCGCCGAGTTGAGCCGAGCTATGTTGGAGCCGAGCCGAGCCGTGAGCCGAGGGACAGGATCCAGTGTAGCTGATCCTACGTGCAACCGGATCTGAGATTGAATCTGGGCCACTCATCAGGCCAAAATTGTTTTGATCAAATCTTAGCCATCTGAAATGCGATTTAGACGATTTCAGACTTGTTTCTAGCTAATTTGATCGTTCCGGATGCAATGGTATGGTCCGATCGTTGAGATTTGAGACCGAAGGTGGTGGTGGTGAATTAACAAAAGAGATTGCCCGATTAGGAGGCATCTGAAGGTCATCATGGTGGTCGATGGAGATGATGAAGAAGAAGGTGCACATGTTTACCCAATTACATGTGCTGAACTGTTAAGTAGAGGATTTTTAGTTGCCTTGAAGGAAGGCAAAATTGGGACACTCTGGACACCCAATCAAGTGGACAATTAAAGGTATAAAGTGAAAATTAACGAAGACTAATCTTGACGAATCTAAGAAATCAGATGTTGAGAAATCAGGTATAAAACCAGGATATTCCAGATCACTTGTAAAGGAAAGCCGCAACAAAGCTAGCAAATGGTTGTATATACGGAAAGTTAGTACGATGGATAGATATGGCCTAAGAAGTTCTGTC
This sequence comes from Populus simonii, assembly GCA_007827005.2. NCBI lineage: Eukaryota > Viridiplantae > Streptophyta > Magnoliopsida > Malpighiales > Salicaceae > Populus > Populus simonii. The sequence goes on along the minus strand of CM017464.2, from coordinate 46,199,212 downwards.
TAGGAGATTGGGTTTTAAGCGAGACCAGTGTGACCCCTCCAATCTTTCCTGGGAACTTGCTTAGTGAAAGGATTATCCATACGGTACTATTTTCGTATATATAGTAGTTTGTAATAAAACGGTTGAAGACTAGCAGGATGACGGCACAAAAGAACAGTTGGGTTCCATATGTTCAAGGATCTGATGGAGTGATGATTTCTCCAAAGAAGTTAGATTCGGTGATTGTGATTTCTCAATGGGAGAATTGATGAAGACCCTGATAATGGAAGAGGAATACAGCAAAGGGATAAAGATTGGCACCCTATTTTGACTTGGACAGGTGTTGTGACAGGATGAGCTGCTGTCAAACATAAGCAAGGAATAGGGAGAAATCTGGAGAACAGAAATTGCACGATGGCACACGGAGAATGTGCAGGAGTACTCGTAGGATCCAACGAGGTACTATAATGAGACAACAGGTGTAAGGAGAAGAAGTGTTCCCAGATGAAGCTCAGAGTAGAGACTATGTAGAAGTTGTACAACAAGAAGTCTCTTGTGCTCTTGATGAAGACAACAGGCGAAGACCTTTCCAATGCATGCAAGGATGGGAAGAGAGCTATTGTAGAAGCACCTAATTGAGGGGGTGCAAACGCTTGTGATAAAAGGCGACCGTCTATGTTGGAAGGCGAAGACACCAAAGAGAGTTGGTGTAGGTGGAGCTGTCAAGCAGAAAGGCACAGAAGCTCCAAACATAGAAATCGAGGTGGAGGATTGCGAGGAGTATACCGCAACTTTCTCTTTCTATGTAATCAGTAGCAGTGATCTCCCATAGTGCACATGGTGGTAGATACTTTTAGAGCCATTTTGAAGCATCCCAGCTGAAGGAGGATGCGACCGCCTATGAAAGGTGAAGACACCTTAGAGAGAAGGTGTGAGGGCCACAATAGGAGCTCCAGATCAGACCGCCTCATGACAACGGGCAAAGACACCTTAGAGAAGGTGTGAGGGCCATGATATGAGCCCCAGTTCAGAACGCCCCAGAGCCAATATGATGGCTAGATATGAGTGGACAGGTGTATAGCCAATGAAGTGGCTATGATGAGTATGAAGACAAATGCAGGATTGACTTTCATGGATATTGCCCCCATGCTAAAGATTAATGAGCTAGAAGACATTTGCCTTGGACAATAAGTGGATGACTTGTGGAGCATTAAGACGCGGTTGCTATGAAGGAGCAGAGGGCATGCGCAGGTTCCGGAAACAAGTTGACTCTTGTCAAGGTGGTGAGCTCGGTAATGGCATTGTAATACTCAGAGTATAAAGATAGATATGGATCAACCTTTAATGGGCTGCCACCATGGTTAAAGGTGGAGAGCTACCTAGACTCTTAAGAGTAAGAGCAAGAAACTCACGGAGAAGTAAGGCGTGGTTCCTAGGGTGGAACAGAGGGCAGACGCAACTCCTGGATGAGTAGACTCTTGGAAGAGTGGTGAGCTCGTGATCATATTGAGATACTCAGATAATGACTGTCGCACTTGAAAATAGAAATTTCTGTTTGAGGGGGTGTTGTAAGCCTTGGTATGAGGCTTGATGAATCATTCCGGACCAAGCATGGTTGATACACTCGAAGGGGAATGTTGTCTTAGAGACAAGCAATAACACTCTTCAGATGTGAAGTGGCAGACCATCTGGTTGTAGTGATCCTTTTGTGTGAGAAAAGGTGTGCTTTGGTAACTCTGGTGATTGAAAGGTTTGGCGAGTACCTGTAAACTTGGCCATAGATGCACTTAGAATGGAAGCTTGGAAAAGAGCTGCAGAATGCAAGCTTGTGCTGAAGAAGCAAGAGGACAATTGCCCACACAAATGGCAAAGGGGGTGATTGTTAGGATATTGCCATTTTGTGGCAATACCCCACCACCAAGCAAGTGGAAGCACCACTAGTGCCATAATTAGTGGCATGTTTTAAGGCTTTATTGGCCCCTTCATGTTAACAAATGTGCTAGAGGAGCTCACCATATTTGCCTATAAAAGAGGCATGTTTTTTAGAGCAAGTGAGAGAGAGAACGTGAGTGTGTGAAGAGTAGAGAGAAAGAGAGAGCTGCAATGGCAGCAGCTGCAACAACAGTGTGTGTGAGCTGGGAGTTGAGTAGAGTGGATGTAATCCTCCTCCTCCATGTATTTATTGTATCCTTTCTCTATCTCTAATAAAATGGACCTCTCCCGTGGATGTATGCGATTTGCCGAACCACGTAAAATATTGTGTCAGTGTGCTTAGCCTCCTTTGAGAAACTATCAGTACACCACCGGTCCGTGCATGGGGGAGACGGAATCCCCAATACAAACCTCAAAAAAATAATCTTGCTTGACCATTATCGTACAAGCCTCCAGAAGTAAGGGCGTATGTTGCTTGCCCATTTGTGTTTCTTTTCAAGTGTGTGAACCTTAAAAAATAAAGGCATAATGTTTAATGTGTGTATTGAAGGAAAGAATCCCAAGTAATTAGAAGATATACTGTAATCAATGGGATTAAATAATTTACCAAAGTTAATCCTAGAATAGCTCCTAGAATATCTCCTAGAATAGTGTATCTGATTATATGTAAACTATGTGTATATATATCGTGCTTCTTTGCAAAATGAAGACACTAAATACAGAATACAATAATATTATCATTCTGTTCATGGTATGTTCTGAGAACCTAGAAATACAACCCAGTAATCCACACAACCAAATACCTCATGGCGGGTGACAAAGACCAAAAGCTTCTTGAACAAAACAAGAGCTCAAACTCTTTCAAGACCTCAGAACCATGGGAGAACTCCAATCATTCACTTTTTCTCCATCACTCAGATCAACCAGGCGCTGTCCTCGTTTCACAATTGCTGATGAAAGACAATTACACAATATAAGTACAGTCAATGAGCATGGCACTTACTATAAAAAACAAGAAGGGCTTTGTAGATGGAACTCTCAAAAGACCGACTCATAATCCTGATGAGCAACAACAATGAGACTGCTGTGATATTCTTGTAAAAACCTGGCTGCTAGGAGCCATGTCGAAGGATATCTCAGGCAGTGTCATCCATTGCAAGGACACAAGAGGTATATGGCTAGAGTTGAAAGAGAGATTTTCTCAAACTAACGTAGTTTCATTGTTCCATATAGAAAATGCCATTCATGACTGTGAACAAAGTACAAACTCAGTCACGTCCTTTTTCATGAAGCTCAAAAGCTATGGGATAAGAAGGATGCCCTCTGTGCATTCCCTCCTTGCAATTGTGAGGCAACTACCGCGGTTAAGGTTTTCATGGTTAACATAAAAGACCATGAAGTTCCAGGGAAATTGGGCCTCCTTCAGCAATATAATAGGCATGGATCCTCTTCCGAACCTGGACAAAGCCTATGCAATGGCTTTACTACATGAGAAGCAGGCAGAGGCCTTTACTGGAAAGTCGATGACACCATCAGAAGCATCTGCTTTTGCAGTAAAGAAGGTGACCTGTGATTTTAACTCTACAAAAGGAGAAGCTAAATTTTGTGAAAAATGCAACATGAATAATCACAACACAAAGAACTGCACAGCTCATCTCAAATGCACATATTGCAATGGAAAAGGACATACCTATGATTATTGCTGAAGGAGAAAGAACGCTACTGAAGGTGGACAAAAAAGATCGAAAGCAAATCATATAGCCCCTCAAAATAATAGTAAGGAAGCTTTGCCTAATTTCCCTTTCTCACGAGAAGAGTGCCATCAACTTCTCAGTCAGCTTTTAACAAAAATGAAGTCTGCATCAGCCAATCTAGTCGGTAACATTCCAAATTATGAGGAACTCTCAGATAAAGCATTTTCGGTTTGCACACAGTAGTAAAGAAACAACATGGATACTGGATAGTGGTGCAAGTGATCATATTGTTTGTAACCCAAATTTGCTTACCTCTTTAAAATCAGTCCATAACCGTTGGGTTAAGCTTCCTGATGGAACCTCCACACACGTTACTCATATTGGCACATTATCTTTCTCTCCCCACTTCGTTCTTCATAATGTCCTTTGCGTCCCACTCTTCTATCTCAACTTGATTTCTATGAGCAAACTAGCATTTGATTCATTCTATATTACTATCTTTCTCAAACAAATTTGTGTCATACAGGACCTATGATTGGGGAAGATGATTGGGATGGGAACTGAGAAGGAGGGCCTCTACTGCCTCAATTACTCAACGAAAAGAACATGCAATACAGTACACACCAACACAAACAACTTGTGGCATCAACGCCTTGGTCACCCTTCAAATAAAGCATCTTCATTATTTCCATTCCTTGCCAATAAAACTTGTATTTCAAGTACTTGCTCTATCTGTCCTTTAGCCAAACTCACTAGACAACCTTTCCCATTAAGCACTACATGTAGTGAATTTTGCTTTGATTTAATTCACATTGATATTTGAGGTGGTTATCATGTCCCATCTTCTTCTTCTGGTGCACAATATTTTTTAACCATTGTTGATGACCATTTATGAAGCACATAGGTATATTTGATAAAAACACAAATCTAAAGCACGCATTCTACTCATTCATTTTATTCACTTGGTTGAAAATCAGTTTGGAAAAAATGTTAAAGTTGTAAAGAGTGATAATGGCCTAGAATTTAAGATTTCCCAATTTTATTCATCTAAAGGCATTATCCATCAAACTAGTTGCGTCAACACACCACAACAAAATGGTGTGGCTGAGCGCAAACATCGACATTTGCTAAATGTAGCTAGAGCTCTCCTTTTTCAAGCAACTCTACCAAAATATTTTTGGAGGGATGCCATACTCACTGCGGCTTACTTGATCAAGTTATTCTTAAAAGGAAAACACCATTTGAAAACCTTTTTCATAAGGAACCAAGTTATTCCCATTTAAAGGTTTTTGGATATCAATGTTTTGTGTCCACACATCCAACCCGTCCTAGCAAATTTGATCCTAGGTCCACAGAATGTATTTTTCTTAGCTACCCATATGGCAAAAAAAGGTATAAGGTTTATAACTTGACAACTAAAAAAATCCTCGTTTCAAGGGATGTGATTTTCTTTGAGCATGTGTTTCCTTTTAAAACAAATTCTGCTTCCCATTCTTTGCCCTACTTACCAATTTTCATTCCTGCAATTTCTCATCCACATTCCATGCACAACTCCATTCCTACACCTTATCCTTAAAATCCCCAATCTTCTGCTGACCATCACTCTCCTGATACTACTCTACCCATGGTTGTTAAAATCTCGATTTAACTCGTAAAATCATATGATTTTACGAGTCAATATATGTTATCGTGTTAAATCAGCTTAAAAACTTGAAAAATAACAATCGTATTAAAATCATAAAAACGGTTGAAATTGTGTAAAATCATGATTTTAAATCTGGTTTCATGAGTTTATAAGGAATATATTATATACTATTGTGCAGCAACTGCACGGGTGCACCAAAAGGTTAAAAACATTCTCTTTCTCAAAGTGTCTCACTGCTTGTCTCCTTTTCTCAAAGTGCCTCTAGTTTCAGCGTTCCAAAAACCAAACTTCCAAATTCAAAACAAAGTAACAAACCATCTCTGCAATCTGCCTCTCTTTCACATTCAGAGTTCAGTCCTTTCTCTCTATTTTTTTTTAACTATTCTCCAAAATCTAAATCTCCACTAACTTGTATTCTTGGAAGCAAATCAATCAATCTGGGTGGAAAAGAATTGTATTTACAAATTGCAACCTACCGGTGAGTGATCTATGATCTGTAACTTTGAAGTTTTTTTCGTTGCTAGGTCATATGGTTACGTTGTCCTACAATTTTTGTGTATATTCTTGCATATAAACACTACATAAATTATATATATTTGTAAGCTATAGGAGTGATGGATGTAGCCTATAGGCTTATGATTGAGAATTATAGCTTTTTCTTGATGGCTTTATGCACGAGGAAGAGATTAAGAGTAGTTCTTTGATTTGGGAAAATGAATAGGAAGAATGGGTGGGCTTTGATTTTGAACTTGTTTAGAAAGTGGTAGGCAAAAATTACTCTCTGATGTTGAAATCCTTTATAATGAATTGACAATCAAAATTCTATCTTGAAGCAATAATCCAATCAAAATCAAAACACCTCACAATGAAAAAACCCCATCAAAGAATAAGAGAAATTGAACAAAAAGGTACCTCCAAAATGAGTAGTGTGGCAGCGACAAGCTCGAGGGTGGTTAAAGGAAGGGTTAAACTGGGTTTTACAGTACTTGCATGTTCTGAGAGTTTTGTTGTTATTCTGGTTTATGGAGAAATGAGTTATCAGCAATCTTTGTGATTATATGGTGGACTTCTGGTAAGATTGAAGAGAGAAGGTTGTGTTTTGATGGAGAAAATGTGAGAAAGGAAGTTAATCGTGGTGAAGAGTAAAAGCCATATCTTTTCTTTCTTCTAATCTCTTAGTGACTATCGAGAAAGCAAATCTCTTAGTGACTATCAAGAAAGCAAGACAATTCTCTTTTCCAGTGAAGGGAAATTTGCTACAATGGTTTGTTTGACAGGACGGTTAATGGGCATGGAAATTTTCTTAAAAATATCTCTCATTTTTTCTGAAACTTTTCTTAAAAATATCTCTTATTTTTTGCACACATTTCTCCCTGATGTGTGAAATACAAAGATATTAGGAATGATTTTAGCTTGTATTAGAAAATTTATAAAGAATTTTTTTTTGTAAAAATTTCAAATTTCCTTACGATTTTATGATTTTACGATCTGTTTTTACAATCAGAGTTTATTTTGTATTTTCCATGCCGTGTCAAAAATGTGTTTTTGAAAACCTTGATTCCTTCTCGAGCCATAAAACTTCCAACTGCATTGCAGGGCTTTCCTATTGATGCAACTCTCCCCTCATGCCCCGATCTGTCAGCTTCCTCGAACAAGGTCATCTCTCTAGGTACGGCTCATAACCTCTCTCATATCCTATCTTATGCTAATCTTTCTTCCCCTCACAGAACTTTTACTACTAATATGACCATACAAAGAAAGCCTACCTCATTTTCTCAGGTAGTTAAGGACCCGAAATGGAGAGCAGCTATGCAGCAAAAGGTTCAAGCACTTCATGCTAACAAGACTTGGAGTTTGGTTTCTCCTCCGGCTCACAAACGACCAATTGGTTGTAAGTGGGTATATAAAATCAAGTATAATCCCGATGGCACAGTTGAGCGCTACAAGGCAAGGTTAGTGGCCAATGGTTATAGCCAAGTTGAAGGGGATTATAGGGAAACATTTGCGCCGGTTGCTAAGCTCATAACAGTTCGTGTCTTACTCAGTCTTGCAGCCATGCAGAATTGGCACCTTCATCAATTTGACGTAAATAATGCGTTTCTCAATGGACATCTCTATGAAGATGTTTACATGTAGCTTCCTCCTAGTTTCGGACGAAAGGGGGAGAATCGGGTTTGTAAGCTACACAAATTATTATATGACCTGAAGCAAGCCTCAAGGCAATGGTTTTTGAAGCTTTCCTCAGCCCTCAAATCAGTTAGCTTCAAGCAATCATAGTCCGACTATTCCTTGTTTGTCCGAAACCATCAAGGTATCTTCACAGCTTTGTTGGTTTATGTCGATGATGTTATTCTTGCAGGGAACAATTTAAAAGACATCACAAAGACCAAGTGCTTTCTCTCAAGCCACTTCAAACTGAAGGATATGAGACAATTGAAATACTTTCTTATAATAGAAGTAACAAGATCCAAGCACGGGATTTCCTTGTGTCAAAGGAAATATGCATTGGAAATTCTTGAAGATACAGGGTTCCTTAGTGCTAAACCTTCACGGTTTCCAGCTGAACAAAATGTGACACTTATACAAGGAGATGAAGACTTATTAGAAGGCGCCTCTCAATATCAAAGATTGGTTGGACGTCTCATTTATCTAACCATCACACAACCAGACCTTGCATACGCAGTTCATATACTTAGCCGGTTCATGGACAAACCCAGGTAGCCTCACTTAGAAGCAGCACACAAGGTATTGAGGTACATCAAGCAAGCACCTGGTCAGGGAATTCTCTTACCTTCCAAAGGGTCATTGGATTTAAGGGCATATTGTGATGTAGATTGAGTTCATTGCAAGGACACTAGAAGGTCAACAACTAGCTATTGTATTTTCCTTAGACATGCTCCCATTTCATAGAAGACAAAGAAACAAAGTACAGTATCATGTTCGAGTGCAGAAGTTGAGTATCGTTCCATGGCTACTACATGCTGTGAAATAACATGGCTGCAATACATTTTAAGGGACTTGAATGTTAAGCATGAGCAACCAGATAAATTATTTTGTGACAATAAGACAGCAATACACATAGCCTCAAATCCCGTGTTTCATGAACCAAGCATATAGAAATAGACTGTCATCTGGTGCGAGAGAAGGTGCAGAAAGAATTGGTTAAACCAGAGCACATACGGACCAAGGAGCAACCAGCAGACATATTCACTAAGCCACTAAGTTCAAACCAGTTCTCCATATTACTGGACAAGTTAGGAGTGATCAACATACACTCCAACTTGAGAGGGAGTATTGAAGGAAAGAATCCCAACTAATTAGATGATATACTATAATCAATGGGATTAAATAATTTACCAAAGTTAATCCTAGAATAGCTCCTAAAATATCTCCTAGAATAATGGATTTGATTGTATGTAAACTGTGTATATATATGTCGTGCTTTTTTGCAATATGAAGACACTGAATACATAATACAATAATATTATCATTATATTCAGTGTGGACTTTCATGCATTCTCCTTTCTACGACTTGAGTATTTTCTGCATCAGCATGTTTTCTATATCAGTTTGATGTTCTGTTTCTATTGCATAATGCATTATGCGGTTTTGGGCATCAGCAATACCGCTCGAGATCTTCAATAAATGTTATTGTATGAGTATGTGAATGTATTTGGGCATTCAAATCTCAAGATGACTGAGACTTGATACCTAGCAGAACAATCTCATGTAGAATGGTGTTTTCGAGCAGATACCTTGCTAGAGACTCTAAAAAAAATTAAAATCAAAAGTCAAAAATAGATTAAATCAATTTACGAAAGTCGTATATGATATAATCTAACTTTAACTACTTCTTGAAATCTCTTTGTTGTAATCTTAATTATATATGCTTCATATTATATTTTAAATTAAAACATTTGTTATTCTTACCATAACAAATTGTAATGTGGGCAAGACTCAAGTTATTATGCATTGAACTATTCTCCTATAATGCAATCCTTTTATAGGTTGCATAAAAGTTTAATATGGTCCTTGAAATTTTTGTTTTTCATATTTATTTAATCCTATAGTGTTAAATTTTTATAATTCAATCTTAAAACTTCATTTTTATCATATTTTTAGTTATTGAATGTTGAGAGGAGACAGGGAATGTGGTGAGAAAACGGAGAAAAGAGAGGAATTGACTGATCATATTCTAGTCATAAAAAACCGATTTTAATATCAATAGATTCATCTTGAACATGAGAGTTTCATTAAAATGATCTTGTTATTTAACCATTAATGATCTTAAATAAACATTTACTTGATTTAAAAATGAAAAACCAATCCGAATCTAAATTAATTATTGAGTCATGATCAATTTTTTTTAGTAAGATAAAGAAAAAAAATGAAATAGAACTCTTATCGTTAAATGAAATCCATTCACATTAAGAAAAACGAGTTTCATCACCAAAAAATTGTCATTCATTAACTTTATTTTTTCTTTATAGTTTTTCGACAACTCTCTCGTTTTATCTTTTCTCAAATTTAAAAACTAAAATACAAGTAAAATAAAGTTTTGCACCAAAAGTTATATTTCTAAACTAAAAAACCAAAAACAAATTGTCAAAATCTCTAGGTGTAGAGGTGCTAACATAATTTGTACCAAGGATGAGCATAAAGTTATTGTCAATGTTGTTACAGAGATAAAATTGCTTAGTTCTTTATATATATATATATATATATATATATATATATATATATATATATATATATATATATATATATATATATATATATATATATAGGTTTAGGGATTTCCGACCTCTACTCCTTTTTTTTTATGATGTGATAATCTTGTGGCTATATATCTCATAATGAATTTGGTTTTTTCATGCTTGCAAGAAGCATGTTGAAATCGACCTTTACTTTGCCTCTTATGATTAAATCCCAATATGCTTATCAAACCTCTTTTGTTTACTTGTTTTGCTTTCCTTTGTTCCAAGAGGGTGTTGTAACACTGGTAAATGTTTAATTTTTAAAATATTTTTTATTTGAAAATGCATTAAAATAACATAGTTTTTATTTTTTAAATTTTATTTTTTATTTTAGCACATTAAAATTATCCAAAAACATATACACAAAAAAAAATCAATTTAAAGTAAAAAAAATTTCAAAAAAAAATGCAAAACTCAAATTAAAGTGCGAGGCAAACACCCTCTAAACTAATGAGCTCCGTGCATATTAGATGAACCTGTTATAATACCAATGTAATAAGCATACCATTATGTTGACAAAAGAAATATAAATGAATGTAATGTATACAAATGAAGCATAAATTTTCTATCAATTCCATAGGAATTTTAATAATAAACTTATAATTTGCTTTTAAATCATATAAAACCCAATTAGACATCATTTACATATCTTTAATTTGAATACTCTTATTTTCTTGCATGAATCGAGTGACTTTATATAGTCCAACCTGAACATTTTTAGGCAATTATACTTTTCAATTTTTCCAAGTCATCCAAACACGGATACCCTTTAAGAATCGAGCTTTATTGATTGTTCCCAGGCGTCCCAACACAGACGTCATTAGCCGAAGCTAATATTGTAATTCATTTCTCGGTAATCTTATCACGAATACCATTAGCCGAAACTAATCTTATAATTCATATCCAACAATCCTATTATGGACGCCATTAGCCAAAGCTAATCTTGTTAATACGCTAGACTTTATTTACATTGAACATAACATTATTGTAATTGTATTCATCGGGAAGACTTTAAATTGTATAAGTGTAAAGGGGAGGGAAAATCATGCACCTGCTCCACTTGTCTTGTGACCTCTTCCAACATAAGATTTAATCCTGGTCACCCCTCCTGAATCACAAAGAAGTCTTTGGTCATAATTCCTTCAAGTCAAATGTTATAGGCAATCCATATTCATTCATTACACATATAATAGTTTGTATGCATGTTTGTTTTCTCATCATAACATACACATATAAAGTATATTTTTATTTTTTTATATAAATTTAGGGATTTCAACCTCTACTCCTTTTTTTTATGATGTGATAATCTTGGGGATATATATCTCATAATGAATTTGGTTTTCATGCTTGCATGAAGGACGTTGAAATCGACCTCTACTTTTTCTAATATGGTAACTCCCAAAGAGCTCCAAGTTCAGTTCATAGTCTTTGATATTCAAATTTCAATATACTCACAAAACCTCTTTTGTTTACACGTTTTGCATTCCTTTGTTGTCAGAGGGTGTTTAGAGTAGTGGTAAATATTATTTTTTTCAAAATATTTTTTATTTAAAAATAGATTAAAATAATTTTTTAAAATTAATTTTTGATTTTATCATATCAAAATAATCTAAAAACACACAAAAAAAAATCAATTTAAACTAAAAAAAACTTTCAAAAAGATATGCAAAACTCCAATTAAAATGCATGCAAACACCCCCGAAGGTGCCTTTTCCATAATCAACTTGTACTGAGGAATTTAGGTTAGACAACTGTTGTAGGTTCATTGAGCCCACATGACCGGCTACCTTAGTTTTCTGTAACATATTCATATTTTAAAGTAGAAACTATGATTGTTAATACTTGCAAATTTTTTTAAATAATTATAATAATTACTTTTCAAAATATTTTTTTGAGAAAATATAAAAATAATATTTTTTATTTTTAAAATTTATTTTTGACATTAACATATTAAAATGGTGTAAAAGAATTAATTTAAAAAAAAAATCAATTTTTTTAGCTATGTAACAAATGTACTGGCTTATTTTTATTTTTTAATGATTTTTTATCTAAAAATCTTAACTTCCTCATTGTTGTATGCGTTATTAATACCAAAATTTAAACATAGAAATCATATTATTTGTTAGAATTAATATATAACTGTATAAGAACATAAATTTTGTATTGAAATATTTAATTCAATTATAATATATTTAAAATTTTATTAACTTTAGTAACATAAATTTGGTTACTATTTTTATTTTTATTTTTTACATGAAACCATAGTTTTGAAACCCGGACCGGCCCGGCGGGTCGACCCGGGACCCGGCCGACCCAGGCCTAGGACCGGTCCGGGTCTAAGTAAAAACCTGCTGGGGAGTTGGCTCGGAGAAACCCGGTCGACCCGGAACCCGGGCGACCCGGGTAAACCCGATTGAGACCCAGCCTCTCTCTTTTTTTTTTTTTTAATATACATGAACGTGAAACCACGTCTTGGAATCTCATTTTCTATTTCTACATTTTCTCAGAAACCAAACTGAGGATATCAAAAAGCAGTCTTAAATGTAGAAATAGAAAATGAGAGCCCTTAAATTTCAATTCAAAGAAAATGAAAAGAAGAAAAAATCATAATTTCCTTCAAGTTTTTCAGCAATTTCACCTTCATGGGCGCAGCAGCCAAAACCAGGATCCAACCCTTCTTCTTCACCCACAAAACATGCTAGTCTAATCCCCACAAAAAATTACCAAACCTCCTTTCATGTCCAGATGGTTCTCTGACACCATCCCTCCTCTCACTCTCCTTCTTTTCCTCACCGTCTCTTTGACACCCATCAACCCTTTTTCCTCTTTTGCCCCCCTCGCTTCCCACTTCCTCAATAAAACCGCGTCCGTGAACACCCTCTCCCCCGCCGCCACCACCACAACGACAACAACAACATCGAATTATTCCTCAATTGCTCCCCCAAGTTTGGAGCCTGTGAATCGCAGTGCATCAACTTCGTTGAACGATGAGTTGGGTCGATCGAGAATGGCGGTGTGTTTGGTTGGTGGGGCCAGGAGGTTTGAACTGACTGGACCCTCCATTGTCAAGAATATTCTCCAAGTGTATCCAAATTCAGACCTGTTTTACATAGTAATTTTGACGACAAAGATTTCAAATTTTCTCTCTTCAAGTCTGTTCCTAGGCTTGCCTCTGTCCGGATCATCCATCCTAAACCTCTGTCTGAGACCTTGCCTCAGCTCCGTGTCCTCACTGCTGCTAACTCTACTAATGGCTTACAGATCTGCTTCCCCTTTTACCTTCCTTGATTTGCTTTGTATTTTGCTTTGATTCCATTCTCAAAGCTGGTTTTTTGTTTTAATTCATTTTCTATATGTTAATGATGGATTAACTCTGTTTTATTCTTCTTTTTTTTTCCGTATAATTACATTATTTATCTAATTTGTTTCCATAAATTACAATTTAGGGAAATCTTTTTTTTTTGGGTTGACCCGGAATAACCCGGGTCAACCCATCTGACCCGTGACCCGATCATTAGACCGGATTGACCACCGGGTCGGGTTTCAAAACTATGCATGAAACTAATTATTAGGAGTTGTATTAACCTTTCACTTATCTCTAATTAAGAAAAAAAACTAAAAAAATAATATGTAATTTCTAAAAAATATTTTTTCCTATTTATAATCATATAAATTGTTTTTATAAGAGTGAAGGGTTTAAAAAATATAATATTGCTCTTTGATCATATAAGGTTGCAATTGGACCAACATTTGAGTATCACAAGCAAAAATAAAATTTGTAAATTTTAAAGTCATAATTGAGATCTGAGTTGAAGAGAAATGAGCTCAAATTAGCTAAAATTGAAAGAAATTGAGGTTTCAAAGATAAGTTTGGAACAAATAATCAAGTTAGAAAATTAATTAAGAGCTTAATTAAAAAACAAATTGAAATTAGAAGGCAATTTGGCTTAAAAAATGAAGAATTGAAGTACCAAAGCACGGAAATGGATAAAGCAGAGAATTTAGAGGACATATTCTGCAAGGGGTATAATTGAAAGAAAGTAAGAAGAAAAGGATGAAATTGACCTAGTTAAGAAAGATTTATAGACCAATGACTGAAATGCAAAAAACACTTAAATACAGGGACTTATATGAAGATGGGCATGATTTAATTAGAAAAGAAACCCTAAGGCCTAAAACGGCGTTGTTGCAAATTAATTGAAACGATGCATTTTGATTAAAAGAGGGGAGAATAAAAGATGAAGATTCAAAGGAAACAACGTCGTTTTGTTCATGTGCTCTGCAGATTTGTGGGCAAGGAAGACTGATCTTCGTGCAATATTAGGGCCTAATTTTGATCCCAATTGATTCTCTTGGTGGCAAGAAAATGAGAGAAAAATGTTCTATGATATGTTAGCTACAATCATGATACAAGAAATCAGGCTTTAACTCTCAGAATTCATTACAGATTTTATGCCAAACATGCTCACTCAATCAGCCTCCCTCCAAGACCAGCAGCCATCCTTTCCATTTTGATGCAAGATTTAGCTTTCAAAATCTGATCCTATCTCCACGAATCAAGCAAAGAGAAATCAATGGTCAGTAACTAAGTTGATTGCAAGATTACCTCCAAAGATTGGATGCAAATAAATTCGGTGATTTTTTTTCGTTTATTAAAAGAAAAAACAGAGGAAGCACAAGAGGGGAGGGGAGAAAAGAAGGGGGGAGACTAGAGAAAACTGGGGGGATTGGGGAAGGAAAAGACGGAGACAAAGAGTGGAATAGAAGAGGTTGGTGACAAGAAGAAGTGAAGAAAGACCGAAGCATCAGAAATTTTCCTGCTTCTACAATTCGTCGTTTAACTTCAGTTCCGTGTAAGCCATTGTACTGCTTTCATTCAGTAAACTTGTAAAGCCATTGTTCGTATATGTATTTGTTAGCAGGATGGTAACAATAGGCCTATATCAGTACCATTATGAACGTTTTGAGAATACTGTAATTTTGCAGACCTTTTTTAGTCGAATGCAAGAACAAGACTCGCTGGTTATATTCATCCATTGAAGCCTTTTTTAAAATGAGTTAGAAGTTAGCGTTGATTGTTACAGGATTTGTAAAGGGAAGTTTGAAATTTTAAATTGAAAGAGCTTCTCATCTACGGTGTGCTAAGATTAATCAAACGTTTGTTATTGATTGAAGAAAGTAAAAAGAGAGACATCTTAGGCTTGCGTTCATGATCATATTGTTTGTATGACCATGTCCATGCGTGAGGTGGGTAAGAAAACACAGCATCCTATAAAAAGGCTTTTGTTAGTACAGGACTCTTCGGTTTCAAAATGAGCAAAAGATTAGTGAAGGAAATTTTGGATGTTAAGTTTCTAGCAAAGTACTAGGTAGCACCTAAAATAACAATAACAATAATAATAATTGTTTGCTGCTGGGGCAATAATAATAATAATAATATTGTTTTGCCTCACACAAATGAGTGGTGAATCTTGACTTCATCTTGCATTGAAATAAATAATTTCGTGTTTTTATTTATAAAATTCAATTACTCTTTTCTAGAACAAAATAATTCTTTCCTGTAAAACAAAACCAACTATATATTTATTAATTAAGTTTATATATTGATGTTGCTTTCTCATTTATGTTCTGCAAACAAAATAATGGATCAATTCTATTTCTCTTTATGTTCTGCAAACTAAAATTAAGATATTTAAACTCGTGAGTATATTCTCGGTTGTGTCTATCAATTTTGTTTTTTATTTTTGTTTCTCGTACTATTTATTTTTTGAGTTTATTGTAAATTTTATAAAAGAAACTACTAGGTGAACAATATGTAAATGCAAATGTAATTGAGACCCAAAAAGGAAAATGTAATTGTATATTTGTCATTTACAATCTTTAAAAGAAGATATAACACTTGCTATCTATGTTCAAATTAATTTGAACATATGTAATGTTTATGATGTATGGTATGGAGTTTTTGTAAAAATATTTTATAAACTAATTTATCAAAGAAAGTGAAATTGAATACCAAATGGTTGGATAATGACTCTTACATACTACGAATAAAGTAATTGAATACCAAATAGCTAGTCAGGAATGGTAAACTAATAGTCTGGTTAAGGGTATAATATATATAGTTGCAGCAATTTAATTAGAGAGTAAAGTAATGTTTATGAAATTGAATTGAATACCAAATGAAAACATGCATCGATGACTTTTATATATATATATATATATATAGACACACACACGACTGTGCATCTTAGACCGCCTAATAAAATTAAAGATAAAAAATTCCTGGAAGAACATCGTATCAAAAGCATCAAAAACATGCCACAAGAAAAAAAGCATCGTATCACACGACGGTGCATGGTGTCTTTTTTTCACATCAAAAGATGTTTTATTTTTCTCATAAAAAATCATTCAATTGGCTATTAAAGAAAGTAACTCTTTTTACAAAATCTAAGTAGTCATTATCAACTGAATAGGAATAAATAAGTCTTTGTAATATCAACAATAATTCCAAATAAAATTTAATCAATAAAAAAAATATTTTTATGTATCAATCAAAACAAAATTAAAAAAATATCATAACATTAAAACAAATTTAAAAAATATAACAAAATAATTTAAACATTAATAAAGTATGAATGAACAAGCCACAAGAAGTTTAAAAAAATGATGAACATGTTTTTTTTATAAAAAAAAATCCATACCAAGATCATTGAAATATAGCTTGGTTAAGTTTTTTTATTTAATTTAGTTTGGGTCATATCCAACCAATTCAATTCTATTTTATATTTTTATTATTTTATTAAAATTGTTTAACAAACTCAAAAATCATTTTTTTGATTGGTTTAAGTCAATTTTTATAAATATTCTAAAAACATTGTGCTCATTTCTATAAAATGGTCGTCACAATATTTGGACTATTATACCAACAACTAAATTAATAATACAAATCGCATCTCCCATGGTATTTGCAAACACTCCTCCACACAAACACTTATTCAATTATAATTTAGTCTCTATAATTTGATAACAATAATTAATTAATCCCATAGTTTCAATAACTATATGTTTAATTCTTATATTTTTAAAGTTACATATTGTTTAGTTCTTTTCCAATTAATATGTTTTTTCTTCTTTCTTAAAAATTAGAATAAGGAAAAGAAAAGTATGCAGTTGGAGAAATTTCATTAGGAAGGAATGCATTTTTTAGAGAAAAATATAATTAATGGAGGGTGGTCAACACTAGTTAATAGACTTTTTAATTATCCATGATACTTTAAGGACGTACTAAATAATTAATTTTAATAAATTACAGGGCTAAGTTATACTTAAATCTTCATTAACATATGGGACTTTATTATATTTTTTTGAAGGAGAATTTGTACATGCAACAATCTTTATTATTCCTTCATTAGAATTCAAATCTAAAACTTTAAGAATATATAAAGGATTCAATTCTGTGGATAAAAAATAGAAGACTCAATATTCCCAAAAGGAGAGAGGCAACAATATAAAGCAAAAAATGAAAAAAAAAAAATTACACCATCATATTGAATTGAAAGGTGAAATTATAAACAAAAAACTTTTATAAAAAGATAAGGAAAAAAACATAAAAAATTATAAAAATAAGGATCAAACTGAAATCATAAAAATAAAAATTTATGAACATGTTTTTTTACATTAAGAAAAATCCTAAATATAAATTAAAAAACTTATACACGCATCGAATTAAATAAATCATGAATTATTATATAAATAAATGAAAAACAAAGTCATTACAAAAAATAAACAACCCTGGTTATGTTTAATGAATTGGGTTTTTAATATAAAATAAATTTATGATATTTTACTTTTAATTATAATTTAAAAGTTGTTTTTTATATAAAAAAAATCTTATTAAAGCAAATCACAAGGCAAGTTGAAGCATTGATTCCCTCCATAGACAAGAATCTTGTTCCATTCTCTTTATCATATGCTTTCCCTGTTGCGAGCATTTGAACGGGAATAAACATCTGATGCAGTTGCGGAAATTTCATTAGGAAGGAAGGCATTTTTTAGAGAAAAACATAGTAAATGGAGGGTGGTCAACACTAGTTAATAGACTTTTTAATTATCCATGACACTTTAAGGACTAAATAATTAATTTTAATAAAGTACATGGCTAAGTTCTAATTAAATCTTCATTAATTATTCCAAATCAAAACCCTCAAATATTAATAATACCATAACTAAGAGATGACACCCAAAATATTTCATTTTCGTTTACTCAAGTCTCACCTGCGGGTGTCAGCACTATATTGTGTGAATAATAATAATAATAAAAAGTCATTATCAATAGTTAAAAAAGTAGGTGGAAAAATTGAGAAATTAAGAAATAAATATAGATCAAAATATTTAATATGGTAACATGAGTCATTTCTCTGGTTATATTTAATAAATTTATTTACTAAAATTAATAAATAAAAGAAATTGACACACACATAAAAAAAATACTTAATATATCTGAAATATATAAAAAAATTACAAATAAATCATATTAACCTCTTAAAAAACTAAACAAAGCTAATAAAATTAAAAATAATTGAAAAAAAAGCTAAATAAGGCAAAAAAAACATTGAGAATGGGTATTAATGAAAACATCATTTTTAAATTATTTTCAAATATATATAATATATATATATATATATATATATAAAATTCAACTACATAAAATATTATTGATTTGATGAAATTTAATTTGATTAAGTTTTTAGTGATTTGATTTGATAAAAATTAGCCAAATTAATATCAAGAAAAAAAAACAAAACATTATCATTTAATTTAAATTGATCTACTTAATCATAAGTTGACCTCGGCCAGTGACCTGTAAGTTGATAATTGTTTTCTAAATTAACCCTTTGGTAAGGTGTAACAATTATAATAGTTAAGGTGTAACAATGTCCTTTTCCTTATTTTAAATAAAAAATGAATTCATTAAAAATTAATTATCGATTGCTAGCTCAGCCTGTAAAGGTTAGCCTGATATATAGTTAAGGATACACACCCTTGAATTGATTTTGTACATGCACCTAAAAATTGAAGGAATCTTAAATTTTATTGGGACTTAGGTATCACATACAGAAATATAGTAAATAAAAATAAATAAATAGTAAATAGTAGTAAATAGAAATGGATTAATAAATAGTGGGTTCCATAGTTTCTAACGGCAAGGTCCTCTCTATACACCAGAGCCCCTGACCGAATCAATGCTATTGTTAACATTTTGGCTCTACCCATGAATTTCCTAGTAGTTTACAGTAACAGTACTATTTAATTATGCGGATTAGCTGACCTTTTGAGTCCATTCTTGCAAGAGTAGATGCGTTCATTTTTGGCTTTTTAATTTAAAATCTTTTTTTTTAATTTAACGTGGGTGTCCGGGCCAGCTTGCGTGCACCTCGACTAATTCCACAGGTCCTGAAGTTAACGACCATGTAAGCCTTCAGTGACCATCATATGAGCAACCACAGGGCTTGAACCTGAGACCACAGAGGGAGCAAATCTCTTGGTTTCAAGTTCTTACCACTGGGCCACTACCTAGATGGTTTTTAATTTAAAATCTTGATTGCCTTCAAGGAGGTTAAAGGAATTTCAGCAAATAAATTGCCTGGGTCGTTGGAATTCCCTAAGATAAATTGTCTTTGAGGTGGATTAAAGGAATTTTCATCAAATAAATTGCCTTAAAGGAGGTTAAAGGAAGTCCTTGTAATAAATTGCCTTTGGGGCAGGATAATGAAATTTCTTGTATAATTGCTTTCGGGTAAGATAATGGAATAATATTGGAAATAATGAGTAGTAGCAGAGAAATCAACAAGGCATTTCTGTTTGTTCAAGCTTCTGGGTTTCCTTTGCATAAACAATTCATAATTAAAAGAAGCTTAGCTTTCGGCCTAGCTTCCAACCTGAGCTAGAACGGAGACTCGAATCTTTCGATATCTTCATCACCAAACTGATCATGGAAGACCACCATATCAAAAGATGAGACATTGCTACTTTTTGTTGTCTTTTAAAAAGTCTTATGCTCCACTAATTTCCTCACCCAAGGCATAAGATTTTAAAAAGAAAGGACAAGAAAAACTGCCATTTTTTGATGTATAAATAGGTGAAAAAAATAGAAAAAACAGGATTCTTATGATTATGCTTATGTCTCTTTTACTTGTTGAAACAATGAAAGCAAAAGCATTAGTAGGACAAAGTAAGTTTGTCATCTAATTTCTCACCATAACCTTCACATTTCATCTCTCAGCCGTTTATTTTCACACAGACTATCTACGAACTGGTTGTTGATTTTGGATCATTTTCCAATTGAGGACGAAAGACTACAGGAAAGAGGAGATTGGTAATTGTGGTGGGGATTGAAGCTGTGATTTGGGATTGATTCAGGATTTTCTGCTGATAGGTTCATCCAGCAGACTTCAAGAGGTAAGAACCTGCTCTTATATCATGCAAAGAAAAGGATCAGATCAGAATTGCTAAACAAGAAGAGAGAATATGAGCTAAAGCTGCATAAATTAGCAGCTTAATAAAAAGAATACAATTGTATGATTTGACAAATGTATTCATAGGAGATCTTAGCCTACACGAACAGCATAACATGCACCGCATGCACAAGCCTCTTTGTTTGAAAGTAACAGCACTCTGGATGCCATCAAAAACCTAGTTCTTTTATTATTATTATTATTATTATTATTATTGTTATTGTTATTGTTATTGTTAATTTGTATAATGTAATAGGTCAATCATATTACTTGAGTGTGTGACACAGAAATGCTTCTCATAGACAATTACTTTTATTTTTTTGAGTTTGATTCTTTGTTGAAGTCTTATATTTCTCTACCCTACTTGTTGCATCAAGTGATTTTTTGAGATCATTTCCCAATTGAGGACGACAGACTATGGGAAAGAGGAGATTGGTTGTGGTGGGGATTGAAGCTGTGATTTGGGATCGCTTCAGGATCTTCTGCTGATAGGTTTATCCAGCAGACTTCAAGAGGTAAGAACCTGCTCTTATATCATGTAAAGAAAAAGATAAAATCAGAATAGCAAGACAAGAAGAGAGAACAAGAGCTAAAGCTGCATAAATTAGCAGCTTAATAAAAAGAAAACAATTTTATTGTGATGATTTGGAAATAAAAGAGAATAGAAAAAAACAACAAAACTCTTGGAGGCTTAGAAGTAGGTATAAATGAATGAACGGTATTGTAGTAATTGAACTTTAAATATAAATAGAATAAAAAAGAGAAAGATTTGAATTCTTAGAGAAAAAACCGTGAGAGTGAAAGAAGAAAAAGAGAAAAGAGAAAAAGATAAAGAAAGGATAAGAGAGTTAGAGAAAATAAATTAAAATGTAAGAATATTTACGCTTTGATGTGTATAAATGTGTTTTTCTTAGCTTTAATTTTCTGTTGTTTTGTTGAATATTAGAGTTTTGAAGATTGTGTTTTTGGTTTGATTGATGAATTGATTTGAATATTATGTGTTGATTGTTATGAATAATGAGTTATTTAGTTGATTTTGAAAGACTTTAAGTAAAAATGATGATTTTGAGTTATGATTTGTTTAAATGGTGAATTTGAGTTAGAAATCTTGTTATATCAGTAGGTGATATGTGAAAATTCTAGGTTTAAAATTGAAAATGATAAATTTCAGTTTGGTCTCTCAATTTATGAAAAATTTAGTTTAGTCCCTAGAGTATAATCTGAGATTCTGGATAAAATGTAATGTTGAGAAATTATAGGGACATGTTACTTAGTAGCTCAAAAAGATAAGGGACTAAAATGAACTTTGCAAACAATTACAATGTCGCCGCATATTTTTACCAAGTTTTTCATTTCAATCATCTATCTTTGAATTCAACTCTTATACTTAAAAAACAAAATGCAATTGAGTTTTAATTTGGGCATAAAAAGATTCGATTATGAAAAAAAAAAATTCAAATATCAAATTAAAATTTTTTAAAAAATTCACTATTAATATCCACATCCACAACAAAATAAGTCTTGGTAAATAGTAATAAACAGAAAACTCTTTTATATTTTAATTTGTACTATAATATAATTTAGTATTGTGACACATATTTTTTTAAAATAATTTTTATTTAAAAACATATTAGAATATTATATATATATATAATAACAAGAAATATTTAAAAATATATTAATTTAATATTTTTATAAATTAAATATAATTATAAAAACCACTCTGACACATTAAAAAAACAAATAGCCTCTTTTTCATACTAATTTTCATCTTCTATTTTATACGTGAACTTATTTTCTTCCTTCTTTGTCCCATTCCTTTCTTCCTCCTTTTATCATGCCGTGATTTTAAGGTTTTTATTTTAAATGCTTGAATAAGTAGTTGTTTTGAAAATATTTTTTATTTTAAAAATATATTAAAATAATATATATTTTTTATTTTTTTAAAATTATTTTTAATATCAATATAAAAATACAAAAAATAATTTTATAAAAAAATAATTTAAAAAATAAAAAACAAACACGCTATTTCTCTCCTTATTCGCTGTCGTGATTTCAGGTCCTCCTTTCCTGCCTTATTTGCAAGAGCATGAAAAAAAAAATAAAAAAAAATAAAATCAAACGAGCATGGCTGTTAACAACTAAAACTCAAAATATAGAGAAAAATACTATCGTAGTCTTTCCTTTTCTGCCTCCAACAACCTCTCCCTCTATTTCCACGTCCCTATCTTATCTCAACCGTGCCTTTCCTCTCTCTTTTTCTTTTTTTTTTTTCTTAAACCTTTTAGCTTTCTCTCTCCCACTTTCTATCCTTTCCTAGTGGGTAGATGAAGTTGAACACGTGGCGACCATCTATTAGCTTTTGAAATTACCTTTATCTCCATGTCACAGTAAAATCTAAGTTACCGTTTGTTTGATTGGTGTAATTTTTTTAAAAAAATAGTTTTTTTGAAAAGCAAAATATTTTTTTGGTATTTGATAGTATCATAAAAAATAAATTAAAAAATATTTTTTAGTATTTAGTTATGTTATATAAAATGAACTAGAAAATAACTTATTAATGTTATTTTTTTAAATTTATTAAAATAACGAGAAACAAATCTTACAAATTAAAATTTGAATGAGAAAGAAATTAAAAAAAATCTAATTTCATAAATTATCTCAAATAAAATAAATAATAATTAAAATAATGGAGATCAAATCTAAAGATAAAAAATTGAAAGATGATGAAATTAAAATAATAATAATTACAATTTCATAAATTATTTCAAATAGAATAAGTAACAATAAAAAAAATGATGATCAAATTTGATAAATAAAAATTTTTAATTAAAAAAATAAAAAGAGAAAAGCAAATAACAATCATAAAAATGAGGATCAAATTTAATATAAAATCAAATTATAATGGGTGAAATTGAAAACAAAATATTCAAAACAAAATATATAGCAATTAAAAGTTTGAGGATCCAATTTGTTATAATCAACAAATAATATGATATTTTTAAATTTTTCACAATTTCTAAAAAGTATTTTCCGCCTAAAATAAAAGAAAAATACTTTTTAAAAAATAAAACTAATTTTTTTTACTAAAAAATATTTTTTATTGATTAATTTTTTTAATAACAAATAAATTTAAAAAAATTTAAAATTTATTTTTAAAAAAGTTATTTTTCGTGAAACAAAACGAGGAATAGTTATGACTACCCCTATCTTAAAGTGCAGATCAGGTTGAACAAGTGGCGATAATCTATTGGTTACTTGGATCAGCTGGTCACCATGTCACAAAAAGATTTAAAATTCTCCTATCATTTACTCACGTTGTAATATTGGTACTTTCTCATAAATTTGTTTTAAAAAAAAAACTGAAAATTTTAATTATAATCTGTAAGTATAATTTCTTATGTAATGTAATTGTAATCCCTAGCATAATGCATATTCTAGGGCAAGCACATCAACTCAAGAGCAAAGCAACTCGATGAAATAGCAAAAGAAAACGATTTGAAGGACTGAAATAAAATAAAACCACAAAAGAAGGATGAAGAAAGTAACCGTAATCTGGATGCCACCAAAAACCTAGTTCTTTAGCTTTTATTTATTTATTTAATATTGTAATAGTGATTACCTCATTGAGTGTGACACAGAGATGATCATCATAGATAATTTATTTTTAATTGCTTGAGTTTCATCCTTTATTGTGTTCATTCCAGTAATTCTATTTCTTTGCAAGTCTTTTCCTGTTTATTTTTATTTAAAAAAAGAATAAAACTAAAAAAAACTTTGACCGATCATAGCTTAGATTAATTAATTATATTTGTTGTTGGAAGCGAGCTAAGTGATTATCCTGAACCTTTCATTCGTTTCTTTCTTTGCTGGGTGAGTACTTTTATACATTTATTTTTTGTTTGCCACTGTCTCTATATGATCTTAATTATGTCATCAAAATGCATTTTTAATGGGAATTACTGCTTTAACTCACAAGTGTCAGTTAGAATCCTTATACCTTGCCCTGTTGCTTTTGAAGCTGGATTCCATACAGAGCTAAAGGCCTTCTCCTTTTCTTCCTCCCGCTTTTCGCACATATTTTCCCAAATTAAGGTAATGGAATTCCTATTCCCATTCTCTCTGCGCCTGTTTTACTTGTAGTGACTCACTCTCACGCTCTGTATCCTTATTTCTCTGATTTTCAGACCGGTGGAAAATGGATATCATAAGTGCTGCTGGACCCATTATATCCAAGATAGCAGATCTCTTGGTGGAACCAGTAGGAAGGCAGTTCCGTTACATGTTCTGTTTCAACAATTTTGTTGAAGAATTCAATGAACGAAAGGAGAACCTTGCTTTAGCACTAGATGGTCTGCAAAAAGATGTCGAAGATGCTGAAAGGAATGCTGAAGAAATTAAGAAAGGTGTCAAAAAGTGGATGGAAGATGCAAACAACGAAATTGAAGGTGCGAAGCCCTTGGAAAATGAAATAGGAAAAAATGGCAAATGCTTTACTTGGTGCCCAAACTGCATGCGACAATTCAAGTTGAGCAAGGCACTGGCCAAGAAGTCGGAGACTTTCAGAAAACTTCTAGAAAATAGCACAAAGTTTACAAAAGTGTCCGACATAGCTCATCCTCAGCCCATAGAATTTCTCCCATCAAAGGAATTCACGCCCTCAAAATCGTCAGAAGAAGCTTTCGAACAGATTATGGAAGCTATCAAAGATGACAAAGTCAATATGATCGGACTGTGCGGCATGGGAGGGGTGGGTAAAACCACCCTGGTGAAAGAAGTAGGCAGGAGAGCCAAAGAGTTGCAGCTTTTTCCTGAAGTTTTGATGGCTACGGTGTCCCAGAATCCAAATGTCACAGACATCCAGGATCGACTGGCAGATAAGTTAGGTCTGGTTTTTAAAGAAAAGAGTAGAGAAGGGAGAGCAGATCGATTAAGGCATAGACTGAAGGAAGTAGAGAAGATGCTTATAATCCTAGATGATGTTTGGAAATATATTGACTTGAAAGAGATAGGGATCCCATTTGGTGATGATCACAGGGGTTGTAAAATTCTTCTAACAACACGTCTTCAAGCCATATGTTCTTCTATGGAGTGCCAGCAAACAGTGCTTTTAAGAATCTTAAGTGAAGATGAAGCAATGGTTTTATTCAGAATCAATGCAGGTTTACGTGATGGGGACTCTACCTTGAACACAGTGACAAGGGAGGTTGCGAGAGAATGCCAAGGCTTGCCTAGAGCACTTGTGACAGTGGGAAGGGCTCTAAGAGGTAAATCTGAAGTTGAGTGGGATGTAGCATTTAGACAGCTAAAAAACTCTCAATTTCCGGACATGGAACACATTGATGAACAAAGAACTGCATATGCATGTCTTAAGTTGAGCTATGATTATTTGAAGAGCAAGGAAACCAAGTTATGTTTCTTGATATGTTGTTTATTTCCAGAAGATTACAAAATTCCAATCGAGGACTTGACGAGATACGCAGTTGGGTATGAGTTACATCAAGATGTGGAGTCCATTGGAGATGCAAAGAAAGGAGTTTATGTGGAAATAAAAAAACTCAAAGATTGTTGCATGCTGTTGGACACTGAAAATGATGAACATGTGAAAATGCATGACTTGGTTCGTGATGTTGCTATTCGGATAGCGTCATCAAAAGAATATGGATTCATGGTAAAGGCTGGCATTGGGTTGAAGGAATGGCCAATGAGTATTGAAAGCTTTGAAGCTTGTACAACAATTTCGTTAATGGGCAATAAACTAGCAGAACTTCCTGAAGGATTGGTATGTCCACGGCTCAAAGTTCTATTATTAGAAGTGGGTTATGGTTTGAATGTTCCTCAGAGGTTCTTTGAAGGGATGAAAGAAATTGAAGTTTTGTCTCTGGAGGGAGGGCGTTTGTCATTGCAATCACTTGAACTCTCAACGAAACTTCAATCGTTGGTGTTGATCATGTGTGAATGCAAGGACCTCATTTGGTTGAGAAAGCTGCAGAGACTTAAGATTCTTAGTCTTAAGCGGTGCCTCTCCATTGAAGAATTACCTGATGAAATAGGAGAGCTCAAGGAGTTAAGGTTGTTGGATGTGACAAGTTGTGAAGGGCTAAGAAGGATCCCTGTGAATTTGATTGGAAGGTTGAAGAAGTTAGAAGAGCTGTTGATCGGGGATCGCAGCTTTAAGGGATGGGATGTTGGTGGATGTGACAGCACAGGAGGAATGAATGCAAGCCTAACAGAACTAAATTCGTTGTCTCAGTTAGCCGTATTATCATTGTGGATACCGAAGGTTGAATGCATTCCCAGAGATTTTGTTTTTCCAGTTAGCTTGCGCAAATATGATATAATATTTGGGAATCGGTTTGATGCAGGACGATACCCAACCTCGACAAGATTAATTTTGGCTGGTACATCCTTCAATGCGAAGACATTTGAGCAATTGTTTTTACATAAATTAGAATTTGTAAAAGTGAGGGATTGTGAGGATGTTTTCACTCTGTTTCCAGCAAAATTGCGGCAAGGTTTAAAAAATCTAAAGGAGCTGATTGTTCACAGCTGTAAATCATTGGAAGGGGTATTTGAATTGGGTGAGGCTGATGAAGGAAGCAGTGAGGAGAAGGAGCTGCTGTCATCTTTAACACTGTTAAAGCTGCAAGAGTTACCTGAGCTCAAATGCATTTGGAAGGGGCCCACCAGAAATGTCAGCCTCGAAAATCTTGTTCATCTGAAAGTTTCGGATCTCAAAAAACTGACATTTATCTTCACACCGTCCCTCGCTCGAAATCTGCCAAAGCTAGAAAGCCTTCGCATAAGTGAATGCAGTGAATTAAAGCATATTATCAGAGAAGAGGATGGTGAAAGGGAAATAATTCCAGAGTCCCCTCGCTTCCCAAAATTAAAAAAAATCAACATATCTTTCTGTTTTTCACTGGAATATGTCTTCCCTGTCTCCATGTCTCCAAGTCTTACGAACCTGGAACAGATGAGGATTGCTCGTGCTGACAAATTAAAGCAAATATTTTACGGTGGAGAAGGAGATGCACTCCCCAGAGATGGCATCATCAAGTTCCCTCGGCTAAGAGAATTGTCTCTTTGGCTCCAATCTAATTACAGCTTTTTAGGTCCAAGGAATTTTGATGCTCAATTGCCTTTGCAAAGATTAACCATTAAAGGCCACGAAGAAGTGGGTAATTGGTTGGCACAGCTACAAGTACGTAATTTATATTTCTCCACTAATTTAAATTGTCGATTGCGATAATTTATTCTTTCTAAAAGTAGAGTAATTGATAAATGCTCATTTTTATTTTTTTATGATTTGTTTTTTTATCTAAACATATATAAATATAAGAAACTTAATACCAACAATTAATCATAGAAATCATATTAGCTTATTTTGTGTTCAAATATTTAATTCAATTAAAATATCTTTAAAATTTATTAACTTTATAACTAAAATAAAAATATTAGTTACTATTTTTATTTTTATTTTTACATGAAACTAATTATTAGGAGTTGTAGTAACCTTTTTTCGCAAAAATCTAATTATTATTTAACTTATCTCTAATTAAGAAAAAAACTGAAACAATAATATGTAATCTCTAAAAAGTATGTAATCCTGTTTTTTCTTTTTTTTTCTCATCATATAAATTGTTTTTATGAGTGAAAAAATATAATATTGTTCTCTGATAAGATGGTCGTCCATGGGCAGCAAAACGGCTTCTTACAAAGATTAGAATTTGTACGAGTGGACGATTGTGGGGATGTTCGCCCTCCGTTTCCAGCAAAATTGCTGCGAGCTTTGAAAAATCTAAAGGAGGTGATTGTTTGGGGCTGTAAATCATTGGAAGAGGTATTTGAATTGGGTGAGCCTTATGAAGGAAGCAGTGAGGAGAAGGAGCTGCCGCTTCCATCATCTTTAACCAGGTTACAGCTGTACCAGTTACCTGAGCTCAAATGCATATGGAAGGGGCCTACCAGCCATGTCAGCCTCCAAAGTCTTGCTGATCTGCATTTGGATTCTCTTGACAAATTGACATTTATCTTCACACCGTACCTCGTTCAGAGTCTACCAAAGCTAGAAAGTCTTCGCATAAATGAATGCGGTGAATTGAAACATATTATCAGAGAAGAGGATGGTGAAAGGAAAATAATTCCAGAGCCTCATTGCTTCCCAAAATTAAAAACTATCAGCATAGAAAAGTGTGGTAAACTGGAATATGTCCTCCCTGTCTCTGTGTCTCCAAGCCTTCTGAACCTGGAAGAGATGCGGATTTTTAATGCTCATAATTTAAAGCAAATATTTTACAGTGTAAAAGGAGATACACTCACCAGAGATGGCATCATCAAGTTCCCTAAGCTAAGAAAATTGTCTATTTCAAATTGCAGCTTCTTTGCTCCAAAGAATTTTGCTGCCCAATTGCCTTCCTTGCAAATTCTAGAAATTGATGGCCACAAAGAATTGGGAAATTTGTTTGCACAGCTCCAAGTACGTCCTTTATATTTCTCCAATATTTTTTTTCCTTTTTAATTTAAATTTCTGAAACTGAAGCAATTGATAAGTGGAGATAAATCCTTTAGCCATCCACTAAATTTAAAAGATTTTTCAATCTTTATATATGCTTTCCCAGTTTGAGTGAAATTGAGGCTCTTCCCCCAATTAATGGAAGTATTTGAAGAGGAAGATAAACCTCCATCTGCTAATATTGAGTTGATTGTTTCAGTCCTGCAGCTTATGATTTCATATTCCCATGCCTTGTTGCCATGTCTACTTCTATCCTTTTGTTGATAAGTTTTTTTGCTGAAGTTTATATGGAAAATTCGTTCATCTATTTACCAAAATTATATAGTTCAAAAGTGCACAAAATTTCTTTTGATGCAGGGGTTCACAAATTTGAAAGAATTAAGCTTGAGGTCTCTGCCTGACATGAGGTGTATATGGAAGGGTCTTGTGCTGAGCAAATTGACTACTTTGGAGGTAATTTATCTGGATAAAAATTAGACAAGTTTGTCCACTAAAACAACTTTGCACGTAATAAAAAATGTTTTTTATACAAAAGTACATCAAATAACTTCACAAAAAATTTATTAACATATAAGAGCATAAATTTTGTGTTGAAAATTATTATTACAATATCTTTAAAAATTTATTAACTTTATAACTAAAATAAAAATATTAGTTACTATTTTTATTTTATTTTTTACATTAAACTAATTATTAGGAGTTGTAGTAACCTTTTTTCGCAAAAATCTAATTAATATTTAACTTATCTCTAATTAAGAAAAAAACTAAAACAATAATATGTAATCTCTAAAAAGTATTTAATCCTGTTTTTTTCTATTTTTTTCTCCTATTTATACATCATAAAAATTGTTTTTATGAGAGTGAAAAAATATAATATTGTTCTCTGATAAGATGGCCGTCCATGGGCAGCAAAACGGCTTCTTACAAAGATTAAAATTTGTACGAGTGGACGATTGTGGGGATGTTCGCACTCCGTTTCCAGCAAAATTGCTGCGAGCTTTGAACAATCTAAAGGAGGTGATTGTTGACAGCTGTAAATCATTGGAAGAGGTATTTGAATTAGGTGAGCCTGATGAAGGAAGTAGTGAGGAGAAGGAGCTACCGCTTCTGTCATCTTTAACAGAGTTACGGCTGTCAAATGTATATGGAAGGGGCCATCTAGGTCAGCCTTCGAAGTCTTAATCGTCTGAATTTGGAGTCTCTCAACAAACTGACATTTATCTTCACACCGTTCCTCGCTCGAAGTCTGCCAAAGCTAAAAAGACTTTACATAAGTAAATGCGGTCAATTGAAGCATATTATCAGAGAAGAGGATGGTGAAAGGGAAATAATTCCAGAGTCTCCTGGGCAGGATGGTCAAGCTTCACCTATCAACGTTGAGAAGGAGATAGTGCTTCCTAATCTAAAGGAGTTGTCGCTAGAACAATTATCAAGTATTATCCGTTTTAGTTTCGGATGGTGTGATTATTTCTTATTCCCTCGTTTGGAGAAGTTGAAGGTCCATCAATGTCCAAAGCTGACCACAAAATTTGCTACTACACCAGATGGTTCAATGAGTGCTCAATCAGAGGTGCTGCTGATTTGACTTGATTTCTTGCCTCTCTTTTAGTGTGTTTGTTTCTTGTTTCTCTCAATAATAAGATTTACAAGTTAAATGAGCATGCCATGCTTGAATTGGTTTACAGGTACCTGAAGTAGCTGAAGATTCAAGCATTAATAGAGAGTGGACCAGAAATATGGGGTGGAAAGAAGATGGAGACTCATGTCTTTGAGCCGTGAATATATTTGGACTTGATGCTGTACTATTTGTTCAAAAGTTTGATATCATGTTTTCCTAGCAGAACAATCTCATGTTGAATGGTGGTTAACTGTTACATGATTTCAAGGTTGGTGCTGCGAATATGTTTTAGATTGGTGGGAAATAATTCCAACTGTGAATATATTTGGGCATTCAAATCTCCAGATGACTGAGACTTGATGCTGAACTCTTTGTTCAAAAGTTTGATACTGATATCATGTTTTCCTAGCAGAGCAATCTCATGTTGAATGGTTTTTTCGAGCAGGTACTTTTAATCTTAAAGGTCACTTTTCTCCTTCTTCTTCTTTTTAATCTTAAAAGGTCACCTTTTCTTACCAAAAACAAATAATTTTTATTTTTATAAACACGTAATGAAAATAAAGTTTATTCATATAAAATATATAAAAAACATATAGATATTAAAAAAAATCATTAAAATCAACCATTTTTTATGGCAAAAATCAGTGCCAATTGATACTGTAAAACCCGGGTAATATTATTGATATTAATAAAAATCAAGATTACGAAAAATGAGGAAAAGTGATAAATTAAATTATAAGAATGATGATATATTCGAGAATCTGAATTGAAATGTTTTGTTCGGGTGTTAAAATATATATAAAAAATAAATATAAATAAATAAACATGAAAATGTGAATAAAATTTTTATGGAAATGGATTTCATGAAACTGAAAATACTAACGAGTAACTGAGTGAAATTTGAAATAACCTGGATAAAATTTGGTATAAACAGGCATTAGGATTTAAGAAATTTTACCCAAAAATCATAAAATTTACTATTAAGGAATATAGAAGGTATTTTTAAAAAGTTTAGTAATTATATGTGTGTAGGGGGAAAGAAAAAATTGAGGGATGTGGAAGGTATTTAAAAAAAAGAGTTATATATATATATGTGAGTGCAAGTGAGTGTGTGCTATAAGGAAACAAAAAAAAAAACTTGCTTTTTCAAAGAGAAGGAAGCATTCGGCCAGGAGAGGAAAAACAAATTCAAGCAAGGAAAATTTCTCAATTTAAAAGTGTTAAAGCTTTGGTTATTGCTTGGTAAGATGTCCTTACACTTTTAAATAAGATTCTCGAAGAATTTATGCTTTAAATTGATTGAACTTTGTGAAATGAGGAATTAGGGTTCATGATAAATTTTAGAGAAAATTACAATTGATTGTGAAATTGTGTTAAGATTATTGAAGTGAGTAGGGAAAGTAAGAAATCATGGTAATTAAAGCAAAATTTTAGATGTTCTTGAAGAAGGGATTTTTGGAAAAATAATAATAAGAAAAATAAAAATTTAAGAGTTTTGATAAGATGATGAGATTGTGTAAGAAAGAGATGATATTAATGTTAAAGAGTGAATAGATCATGAAATTTTTTTTATGTTTTTCTTTGATTTAAATTACGGTAAAAATTAAATAAATAAATTTAAAGAATATATATATTGATTTGAATGATGAAATGAATTGTGTTACAATGTGGAAATTGAAAGAATAGGAAGGAAATTTACAAAATGATTTTATTTTGGCAAATAAAAGGATAATTGGAATGATTTTATTTATTGAGTGTTTCAATATGAAAAGTAGAATAATGATGTGATATACTTGTCAATTCAAGAGAGGTTGTCAGGCTGACACCACAGCAGGAAATTTCAGCTCGAGCTTAGTCATCAGGTAATTACACGGTACCTGAATTTATTATTTGTCAATATGTATTTTTATTTGATTAATTATGGTTGATAAATATGAAATTATTATATTGTTTACTTTAGAAAATAAGATATGCGATGTGATGAATTAATTCTTGAACTAATGGGATTAATGTCTTGGTGAATGGGCGTGATAAGAAATTAATTCTCTAGTTAATGGGATTAGAACTCTGGTGAATAGGCAAATCGTTGAACTAATTCCTGAATTAATGGGATTAATGTCCCGGTGAATGGGCATGATGAGGAATTAAGTCTTTGGTTAATGGGATTAGTACCCTAGTGAATGGGTAAATCGTTGAACTAATTCCTGATTTAATGGAATTAGTGCCCTGGCAAATAGGCGAGATGAAGAATTAATTTTCCTGGTTAATGGGATTTGTACCTGATGAATGGATGAAACGTTAAACTAATTTTTGGATTGATGACAATAGTGTTTGTTGAATAGACTGGTGGAAAATTAATCATCTATTAGTGAAAGTAATGTCGGGTTAATTGAGTGATAGGAATAATTATATTTTTGGTTGATATTAAAAAAGAAAAAAGAAAAAGAAAACAAACTCAAACTCATAGATTATTCTGTATATATATATATATATATATATATAATACTACATGAGCAAGTTAATTTAATGATCTTTTGACTAATTTTTTTTTAAAAAAAAAAAGGAAGAAAGAAAGAAAGCAGGATATCTTTTTTTCATCTGTCTAATTGAATTATTGTATTAAATCAATTTTCAGGTACATCCCCTTATCGGGCTGAACAGTAGATTAGTTTTCTTATATTTTGTTGGGTATCTTTTTGTAATGAATGAATTTATCATTTTGTTATGTAATATAATGCGTCAACAGTTTATCGAAAGCTCTTTTGTGTAGTATAATCTTAATTATGAATTTCTTCTTTAATTATATACTTATTTCGATTATAATTTCGTTAATGGTCCTTATTTGTAAATCTTTGAATTATGTAATGTACTTCAGTTATAATTTGTAGAATAATTATTTGGATTGCATCCATGTAAATGTGGGATATTGAATTATTTAGACACATGTGAATTTGATTATTGAGAAGTTGTGATGTAATGAGAGGAGGAAGTTCTGGATGATAGGATGAGTAAGAAATTTGATAATTGAGGATTGTAGATGAAAAGTCGATAATTTAGTATCTAAAAATATAAAAAAAACTCTGCTGAATTTTTTATTGATTACAAAAAAAAATTCCATAATCTTATTTGAATCATCATGTCCTTGATTTTTGTTTTGAATACAAATGTTGAGGCTGTTACAGAGACTCTCTCTAACATTGTAATCCAATAACTTTTTGTCTCCTCTATCAAATTAGGGAATGAGAATATAGAAAAAGGAAGTTGTGGATCAAAAATAAAATGTGAGAAAACTTAAGGGACCAAAAAGTCATTATCTGAAAAGTATGAGAATCAAAGTGAATTTTTGGCTTTAATCTTGAAACTACCATCTTTTTTTGAGGTTTTTTTTTCACTTTGATTATCTATAGTTAAATTTTGCTTTTCCTCAACAAATTTACTTAATTATCTATGAATTTAAGTCTATAATACCAGTAAATAGTGATGTGAGAATAATATTTTACCCGTGTTTTTTTAAAATAATCTTATAATTATAAATATAATAAGAATACCTTCAAAAATAGAATCACAGGCTGTAGAGTTCTCATCATAACCATAATATCTTTTTTACTAGGTTGACAAAATGGTTCATTGCTTAGCGTTTTTTATCCATCATAGAAGAAAGAAATATATGACAGCCTCACACACACAGAATTTGATAACTTTTTTATCCATCAACTAAACATTTATCATCCATGATGGTATCATCTAACTATAAATTGGTCGAAAATCTAAGCTCAAATCTCACCAGACTTGCCCTAGATTTCTCCTTAGATTATGTTATTCTTCACCAACCAAGATTATGTTCCAAATCTGATATTACCCCATTTTTGTCCACCTTTGAAATTATTTTCTTTCTTTCTTCAGAGAACATTTTCAAAATCTAGAGAGTCACTAAAAACTTATATGGTTTAATAAAAATCGGTTAAATATTTGTGTTCTATTTGCTAGTGTTCAAAGATTCTAACAAATTTGGTGCTTGGCATCAGGTGTTTTGTTTTTTTGTTCAACTTTAGGTGGACCAAACCTCAACGTTAGAACAGGTCGAAAAGACATCAAATCAAACAGAGTACCAACACAAGAAAACAAACGAATTAGCTATAGGTTCCTCTCTAGAAACAGAACTTGCGATATGACACCGTTTGTTTTTTTAATTTTCGAAATGTTTATTTTAATGTATTAATGTAAAAAATAACTTTTTAAAAGAATAATTTTTAAAAAGAATTTTGCTATAAATAACTATTAGAAAATAATATAAACCATATCTTATGACATCACCTAACAGTTTAAGCTATTGAGTTGAGATTGTTTTTTAACATGATATCAGAACTTTGATGATCAAGTGATCAGGAGTTCGAATCTCACCATCCCTATTTATTTCACGGTAACAAATCAATTTATAATATTTTTCTTTAAAAATATATAGGTTTCAAATCTCTTCCCTGCAAATTATTTCGGCATCCGTTAATAATTTACTAGATAAAAAATTTGTTTTATTTTTTTTCTCTTTATGAATTTTTTTAATCATTTCTCTATGAGATAAACATCAACCCAAATCTCATCTCGACCTTTCCTGAACAAAATTATTTCCTCTACTAGATAAAAGATTTTGTGTACGTCGCTGTACGTGCACGGTATTTTTTGAATAGTTTTCACATAATAAGATTAATTAATTCTATTACTTTCTAGATTAGATGTTAAACAAGCCATCCATGTCTAGACGATGGGAAGCATATATCTATCTATTTGTATCAAGGCCTAGGATACCTAAAACAATATGAAGTAGTTATCCCTAATTTAGATTACATATAGAATGTGAGGGAATTTGTGAGAAAACATTCTTTTGTACGAACAATTGGAAGAACCTCTCCTTGCTGATAAGAAATTAACTGTTCTTAGTGTTTTTCATTTTAACTGTTGTTTGATTTGGTAACCAGTACGAGAGCGAGCCCACTTTTCTTAAAGTCAATTTATTAATGGAATGACGACTTTTATCGTGAAGAGATAAGAAAATGAAAGGTGTGCCACATGCAGTGCGGATTTTGAAATAATGCCTAGCCCAAATGATAGCAGAGTCGAGGTAAAAAACAAAGGCTCAAAAATTGTCAGGTCTTGTCTTTGAAATTGATCACCAATTACTACAAGATAATTTTGAGACAGCTCATTGAATAAGCACGCATTTGTTGACGAAAGAACACATTTTCTCTCAAGTCACTTGGTGACCCAGTCACCTGATCTCAGCCCCCTCTCCTCATTCCTCATATAAGGTAACAGCTTATGAAACCCTGTGTTTTTTTTCTTTATCATCTCATTATACTTTTTTTTTTTTGTTTGCCGTTGGTGTCCAGACCCGCGGTTAGCTTACGCGCACTTTAACTAATCCTTCAAGGTCTTAAAATTAACGACCAAATAGGACAATGTTTCAAGTGCATTTCATTGTATTACGATTCTCTTAATTGAGAAATGTAAAAAACAAATCTTACAAAAATATGAACTAATAAACTAATAAAGAGTTCTTAATGCCAATCAAATTATAAAATAAAATGATAATCATTTTCATAAAAGTAAAAGATACATAAATATGATACTTAACCTTAACTTTCCTCTTCATACACACTTTTCTCCTTTTCTTCTTCTTCTTTTTTTTTTTTTTATCTTAAAGGTCACTTTTTCTTACCAAAAACAAATAATTCTTATTTTTATAAACACGCCATGAAAATAAAGTTTATTCATATAAAATATAAAAAAACCATATAGATGAATTGAAATAATTTTTTCTAGATATTAAATACATAAAAGATAAGTAAAAGATAACCTATATTTAAAAAAAAAACTAAATAAACAATCTAAATATTCAGAGAGAAAAGTATTAATTTAAATATAAATTCAAAAATTCATTAAAAATACATAAAAAAAATATCAATTAAGAAAACAAAATTAGAAAAAAAAAATAGAAATAGATCAAGTGCTTTTGGGCCTAGTAAGTCAGGCCTACACATCAAGCCCATTTTAAAAAGGGTTGGTACATATGGGCCTTTTTTTATTTGAAAATGCTCCAAATAATTTTGAAAAAAAAAAAAAAACCGACATGTCACCTACCAAGACTTTCCTGTTCTTGACCATTGGAGAGGTGACTAGAAAATTAAGCAGGGTGTTTTTGACCCGAAAATGCAAATTTAAGCAAAGTTCACACCAAAACACCTAAAAATGGTCTTTATGATGTAATAAACTAATAAAATAGCCCAAAAACCATAAATGTTTTGGCAATTTCAAGGGGAAAAAAAAATTCAATGAAACTCTCTTCATCAAATGAAACTCATTAAAACAAAAATCGACCATTTTTTATGGTGAAAATCAGTGTCAACTGAGACTATAAAACCTCGGGTAATATTATTGATATTAATAAAAGTTAAGATTACAAAAAATGAGGGAAAGTGATAAATTAAATTATAAGAATGATGATATATTCGAGAATCTGAATTGAAGTGTTTTGTTCGGGTGTTAATATATATATATATATATAAAATAAAATAAATAAAAAAACACAAAAATATGAATAGAATTTTTATGAAAGTGAATTTCATGAAACTGAAAGTACTAACGAGTAATTGAGTGAAATTTGAAATAACCCGTGTAAAATTTGGTATAAACAGGAGTCAGGATTCATGAAATTTTACCCAAAAATCATAAAATTTAGTATTGAGGGATATAGAAGGCATTTTTTAAAAGTTAAGTAATTATATGTGTGTAAGTGTGGGGGGGAGGGGGAGGGGGGGGAGAAAAAATTGATATATATGAGTGCAAGTGAGTGTGTGTTGTAAGGAAACCAAAAAAAAAAGAACAAACTTGCTTTTTCAAAGAGAAGGAAGCATTCGGCTAGGAGAGGAAAAACAAATTCAAGCAAGGAAAATTTCTTAATTTAAAAGTGTTAAGGCTTTGGTTATTGCTTGGTAAGGTGCCCTTACACTTTTAAATAAGATTCTTGAAGAATTTATGTTTTAAATTGATTGAACTTTGTGAATTGAAAAATTAGGGTTCATGATAAATTTTATGAAAAATTACAATTGATTGTGAAATTGTGTTAAGATTATTGAAGTGAGTAGAGAAAAAAAGAAATTATGGTAATTAAAGCAAAATTTTAGGTGTTCTTGAAGAAGGGATTTTTGGAAAAATAATAATAAGAAAAATAAAAATTTAAGAATTTTGATAAGATGATGAGATTGTGTAAGAAAGAGATGATATTAATGTTAAAGAGTGAATAGATCATGAAATTTTTTTATGTTTTTCTTTGATTTAAATTACGGTAAAAATTAAATAAATAAATTTAAAGAATATATATATATTGATTTGAATGATGAAATGAATTGTGTTACAATGTGGAAATTGGAAGAATAGGAAGGAAATTTACAAAATGATTTTATTTTGATAAATAAAAGGATAATTGGAATGATTTTATTTATTGAGTGTTTCAATATGGAAAGTAGAATAATGATGTGATATACTTGTCAATTCAAGAGAAGCTGTCAGGCTGACACCACAGCAGGGAATTTCAGCTCGAGCTTAGTCGTTAGGTAATTACATGGTGCCCGAATTTATTATTGGTTAATATGTATTTTTATTTGATTAATTATGGTTGATAAATTAGTAATTATTATATTGTTGATTTTAAAAAATAAGATATGCGATGTGATGAATTAATTCTTGAACTAATGGGATTAATGTCCTAGTGAATGGGCGTGATGAGGAATTAAGTCCTTGGTTAATGCATAAATTGTTGAACTAATTCCTGATTTAATAGAATTAGTGCCCTGGCAAATTAATAGGCGAGATGAAGAATTAATTTTCCTGGTTAATGGGATTTGTACCCTGATGAATGGATTAAACGTTAAACTAATTTTTGGATTGATGACAATAGTGCTTGTTGAATGGACTGGTGGAAAATTAATCATCTATTAGTGAAAGTAATGCCGGGTTAATTGGGCGATGGGAATAATTATTTTTTTGGTTGATGTTAAAAAAGAAAAAGAAAACAAACTAATAGATTATTCTGAAATTTAATTGATATATATAATACCATATGAGCAAGTTAATTTAATGATCTTTTGACTAAATTTTCAAAAAAAAAAAGGAAGAAAGAAAGAAAGTACCACGTGTACCAACAAAAGTTTGTCCACCTTTGAAATTATTTTCTTTCTTTCTTCAGAGAACATTTCCAAAATCTAGAGAGGCCACTTTTTCCATCTTATTTCCCTCATGTAACTTCTCTCCATAGCCGTCAAATCATTAAGCACCACGTGTACCACCAAAAGTTTGTCCACCCAGACTCACTCTATCATTGCGCACTGTAATGTGCGTTATTTCACATACTTGCCACTGTATCACTGCTCACCAATGGTGGCCCCACAACTGTTCCTCGGTATCTGCGTCACTCCAAGACAACAACATAAAATATTTCTGACTAGATTTTCCGGGTGCTCTTTGTTTTTTTTTTCTTTTTTTGTTTTCACTTCAAAGGAGAAAAAACAATTAACAAACAGAGTTCGTGAGGGTAGGCTGGCTTGCTTCCTAGCTTCTTTCTTGCTTTGTAAAAACACCCTTTTAAAAGTTTTTATTTTCCTGGTTTCTTAGCACCCCTTTCATGGCATTTTCACAGAGGGTTCAGTGCTTTTTCTCAAGTCCAAATAACTAAAATTTGAGTCTTTTTGCTGCTGCTGCTGTTTTAACTTATTAACTAATGGGGTTTCTTCTTCTAATTCTTATTGTGTTTGTTTTTGCAGGTTGATTATGTTACATTTGGTTGCCATTCTTGGAATGCTTTAAAAGGATTAGTTACTCACTGGTTTGATTCTTTCTCAGTTTTAGTTGTTGGGTTTTAATTACTTTTCTGTATTGGAACAATGTCTCTCTGTCTCTTGTTTATGGACTGCTTACTTTATTCTCTATTGGCTTCTTGCAATTTTTTTTCTTGAGCTAGTATTTGTTTTGAGTGAAATGCATTTTTAATGTGATGATATTGTCACACTTTGTTTACCAATGTTACAATTCAGAATTTCTTTAGGAAATTTATGATCAGGGGGGTGTGTGTGTGTTTACCTGAATTTCCTGTCTATGCATTCAAATAACTCGTTTCATTGTAGGAGATTTTGACCAAAATTTCCTGAATTAGATTAGGTAGGTGATTAATTTTTTAGGTGCTTTGTTCATATAGCGGCTAGGGCTTTTGAGTGTGGCTAGGAGAACTCATATCCTGAAATGGTAGTTGAATAAAATAGTCGTATGTTAGCTAATTTTGTGGATAGAACAACCATCACTGGTCATGTATCTCCTGTAGGCATATGAGGTGGTACCCCTTTGAGATCAAATTCATGCAGTTCTTCCTACGTCTCCCCTACATGTACAAGCCTTATGCAGTTGTAGTTTGCTTAAGAATGCTGAATGCCATATCATGAAATTTAGGAAAAACATTCAGAGCCTTTATAGTGAACAAGGTTTTTATGTGCTGACTTTGGGGCAAGGAAGATAATTTATGTTACGGACGGATGTCGTCAGTTTGTCTTTAATGAGGTCAAGCATCCTATATAGAAATCCTGAAGTTCCTTTAAAACAAAATTCTATTTCCGGGATTTTAGGCCTTGTCAGTTCTAGGTAATGCAAAATTGTGTTTAAATGAGCATATGTATTTGAGCAACAAGGAGTTGGTGTTTGTTCATCATTAAAATCCCCTTTAAGTGAGACAAGCTGTTTGTGCAACAAGGAGTTGATGAGATTAGGTGGGTGATTAGTTCTAGGATGACTTGGTTCCTTAGAGCACCATTTGCAACGTCAACTTTTCCTTTGAACATGATGAAAAACCGTGAGATTTTATTAGGAAATAAAAAATTAGGATAAGGGAGATGACTACTTAGAGGTTGATAGTTAGGATGTGTTCCTTGAAGTAATTGCTTCGATGAAATTGACCTCCAATAGAGAATATTTACTCAAATGAATCTTATGGAAAATAACCATGCGATTACTTTTTCCCATTGTCAACCAAGAAATCTCTACCTTTAAAAGAAATATGAGGTAAACAATCAATTTCAGCACACGATGGACACTTGCATTAAGTAGGAGATAAAAGAATCAACATTATTATTATTATTATAAACTGAATTGTTGCTAACAATCCAATACCAATTGTCTTGGATAGTCTAGTGTGGAAATGATTTTAAATCATGGTTACAATCATGATTGTGCACCAAGGCCCATTCCCGGGCATTACATGATCCCATTCCCAAGCATTACCTGGTCGTGTTGGTTGTTGCAGTTGTGAATTATTAGCAACTCTAAGCAAATTTTCAATTATCCACATATATTTTTATACTTTATAGTAATTTACTTACAGACATAATATTAGTGCTTGTTGTTTGATGTCGAGTGAAAAAGCAGATTGTTAGGGGTATCTGCTATAACCAAACAAAACAAAACAAAACCAATCATTTTTTTAGTATTTGGGGGCGTCTCAGTTAGAAATATTCATATATTTCGGTTCGGTTTCAGTTTGACATTTCTAAAAATCATTAAACTGAAACAACCCAGAGTCTGTGTGCATTCAATTTTGGATTGTGTTAGTTTGAGTTAGCAACCTGAACCTGATTTGGATTGATTCAGCATAAATGTACATGGTTTCGTGAAAGGCTTGTCAATACTTACCTTTTGAAAATGGTTATTAATTGTTTCAGCTAAAAAATATCCGAATCAAATCAGACCAAAACTGATCAATATGTTGGATTCTGTTGGTTTGAAAATTTTTAATTTTTTTAATTTTTTGTTTGGTTTTTATCTTTATGAAACCATACTTTTAGTGATTAAAATATCACAAAATCAATATAGAATGTCACACAATCTTGTTGATTCTATGTCTATAACAATATTTAAAAAAAAAAAAAACATAAAATATTTGAAATGCTTCCCATAAAATCTTAAATAATCCCCATGGATCTTGACTTTATAAGCAAAACTTTAAAGGTTGAAGCTTTATTTTGGTGAAAATACTTGAAGAAAAGTGAAACATGGAGAATGGTTGGAAGCTAATAGCCATAATGGTCGGTAGGATGTGAATTTAAGAATGTTGTTATATTAGCTTTCAACTGTAACTTGTCCTTAAAATCCTATTAAAAGTTGGAAAATATAATGTGACGATCAATATTATACGATGATAGTCAAATTTGGGGTTGGCTGAAGGCAGGGATTCTGTTGGTCAACCAAGTTTGCAGTCAATACTACTACCAAAGCAAATAGTGTTTTGATGTTTTCGTGGCTGCATCAGTGTTCGTTGTCATGATTGTGGATGTACTGTTGCTGAGCATCCCAGGTGTCATGTAACAGTCGTGCCAAGCATGAATTGGTATCAAATCAGAATTTTCTTCAATGTAGTGAAATTAAATGACAACACTAATACTTTATATGAATAAATGATTTGATATCGTTGAAAGATGTTTTTACCTTGTTTCTTGTTCACAAAAGGTATACCCAAGTTGGAGTTCCGGCAAACACCAAGAAGTCTCCATTTTTAACACAAAGAAACTACCAAAGTTAGGGATTGCTTGTATGCGATTTAGCTCAATCCTTGTATAAATTAAGAGGTTATAATATTTGTTGATAGCATTTGGAAACTTACTAGTGTACCATCTTTAATAATGCTTGTTACTATGTAAATATTTTTATATGTGATACAAGCACGATTCCCATATCATAGCTCCGTAAATCAAATATGAGCCATCTAATTGCAGTGTCAAATAACAACTGCTCTTTAATTCATCAACCCACTGTAACCTAGATTGGGTAGCACTATTTCAACTTAAGAAAATATGCTCATTAGTATCGAATCCCAACTTGTCAAAAAAATGTTGAACCCGTGGTGAAGTCGGCAACTATTGGATACTGATGGTTTTGTCTTTTATAGAAAAATGGAATTAACTATAGATTTGAAGGTAATGATGGTAGCATTTTGCATGATTTGGTGCTTTAAGTTAGCAATTCAGTTTGTTTGGTTTACTATATATTTTTAAGGATTGCAATGATCTGTAAGCAATCAATTCTTTTCAGTTCAAATAAAACAGTACACATCTATTTGTTGTCTTCACTTAAATACTTTCAGTAAGATTTGGTAGTTCCTTCGCTGAGCACAACAAAATGAAGAGAAATGATTAGTTTGGGATTGGGATTTGAGAAACATGCTAATAATTCATCCTTGCCCTGACTAGGTAACATGGCTACGATTATTTATCATCTCTCCTTATCCTTCAACTTTTAATGGGTGAATTAAATATGCATGGATGGTCTTTGTTCTTCGTGTTTGCTTGAGGCAAGGTTGGTTGGTTGTTACACGATCAACTCCTCAATAGGCGATTTCACGGAGATTCATGTCTTTGATCTGTGGTGCTGCAGATATGTTTTTGATTGGTGGGAAGTAATTCCTACTGTTCCATTGGCAATGGGATACAAATTGGCTTCACATTGTAACAGTCTTATTTACCATAGAAGATTTCGACTTATCTATCAGTATGTTTTCTGTGTGAATAAGGGTATCAGTATGTTTTCTCTGTCAGTTTGATGCTCTGTTTCTATTGCATATGCTTATGTGACTTGTTGTCGACATACTTCAAGATGACTGAGACTTGATGCTCCACTATTTGTTCAAAAGTTTGATGCTGATATCATGTTTTCCTAGCAGAGCAATCTCATGTTGAATGGTTTTTTCGAGCAGGTTCCTCTGCTCACAGTATATTATTACCAACTTTCATGAATTACCTAATCTCGATGTCACAATAAAATTTAAAATTATCCTTTCATTTGCCCACACTATATTATTGGTCCTTTCTCTTAATTGTTTTAAACAGTAATTTATAATTATAATGTGTAAAGTAATTGTAATTCCTTTGCAAGCACAACACTCAAGATCAAAACAACCCTCTATTAAGAATCTGTTTGGAAAAATTATGGCTGTGGTTTTAGTCGATAGTAATGGCTTTTGAAAAGCTACAAATTGTAACTTCTGAAAATAACATATAGAAGAGGCTATAATATCAGCTTTTAAAATACTATCAAGCAATTAAAAATCACAACCACAATTAAAATGGTGATTCCCAATCGGGCACCAAATCAAATTGAAAATGACAACTCGAAGCATGATAAAATAGCAAAAACAAAATTGAATGATTGAAATAAAATAAAACAAAAAAAGTGGGATGAAAAAAAGTGGGATGCCATCAAAAAGCCTAGCTCTTTCAGTTTATATATATAATGCAAAATATAATGGATTGTCATCATAACCTAGTTCCATTAATTGTGCTTCTTTGCAAGTTTTTCTTCTTGTTTTCCCCCATTATTCATCATTTTCAAAAAAAATAAAAAATAAAATAAACCAAGAAAAGTAAAAAAAATTGACCGTGGTGAACCTTTTATCCGTTCCTCTCTTTGCTAGGTGAGTATTTGTACAAATTATTATTTTTATTTGTTTGTTAGTGTCTCTGTATTAGTCTTATTACCTTAATTATGTCATCAAATTGCATTTATGGGAATTAACACTTTTACTCACAAGTGTCTATAACACTAGTTTGAATAAATAAAAATTATTTTGTTATAATATTTCTCCTCTTCTTAACATAAAGTTGTTCCTTTGGAAGA
The DNA here is from genome assembly GCA_007827005.2 of Populus simonii. NCBI lineage: Eukaryota > Viridiplantae > Streptophyta > Magnoliopsida > Malpighiales > Salicaceae > Populus > Populus simonii. The sequence continues at coordinate 46,154,857 of CM017464.2, read as the reverse complement.
TTGTAAAGATAAATGCAGTCATTAGATTGATGATATACTATTTTTCTCTCAATGAAATTCTTTTTATTGATTTTGAGAAAAGAAAAAAGATAATAGTATTCTTGTAAAAGCTCCCTTTGATTTTTTAACACTATCTTCTATTTATATATTTATATAAAAAAAATACCCTAGCATCCTATAAGTCAAAAACATCTAAAGACATCATTTCTCCCTCTCTCTCTCCTTTTTCAGTAACAAACAGTGAAGAATTTGTGATTTCTCTCAAATTAAAAAATAAAATTACTATTAAAATTGATTTCTTACACGGATTTGTTCTCAATGTAGCTGTTTGTCCTGGGTGGTGGAATCTCTCGCATGTTTCATCCTCAAAGAAACATATAGCCAGTTTAGTTATTTGAATTTCCCTTCATCAAACCAGAAACCCTCCTCATATTCTTCTAAATTAACCAGCAATAAGGAAGTTTCGTTACGTGTTCTGTTTCAATGATTTTTTTGTCGAATTTAATAAACAAAAGCAGATCCTGGCTTTCGCACTAGATCGTATACAAGATGATGTCAAAGCTGCTGAAAGGAATGCTGAAGAAATTGAGAAAGATGTCAGCAAATGGCTGGAAGATGCAAACAACGAAATTGAAGCTGTGAATTGTTTGGAAAATGAAAGAGAAAAACATGGCAAATTCTTTACTTGGTGCCCAAATTGGATACAAAAATTCAAGTTAAGCAAGGCACTGGCAAAGAAGACGGTGACTTTGAGAAATCTTGAAGAAAATACAAAAAAAAGTTTTCAACAGAGTCCACAGAGCTCCTCTTCAAGACATAGAATTTCTTCCATCAAAGGAATTTACACCCTCAAAATCATCACATGAAGCTTTTGTAACAACGGGATAGAAATTGGATTGACATTGTAACAGTCTTATTTACCAAAAGAAGATGTCGACTTATGTATCTAAGTGTTTGCTATGTGAACTCCCAAAAATAAGAGCATAATGTTTACAGTTTAATGTGTGGACTTTCATTCTCCTTTCTGCTCAAACTAATGGCTCTACGACTTGGGTATTTGCTGCATCAGTATGTTTTCTCTGTCAGTTTGATGCTCTGTTTCTATTGCATATGCTTATTTGACTTGTTGTCGACATATTTCAAGAAGACTGAGACTTGATGCTGTACTATTTGTTCAAAAGTTTGATACTGATATCAAGTTTTCCTAGCAGAACAATCTCTTGTTGAATGGTGTCGCACCCGACATCGCGGCGGCCCTAAAAAAAATTCTAGATTATGGAAAAAGAACAGATTTCTGGCATCTGGTTCTTTAAAGGGAAAATGTCTTGTTTGAGGAGTCGCCACCTAGTATTATGGTCACTAGGAACCCTAACTGGTCAACAGAGATTCTATGGCTCGGGATTGGTTACGTAAAAAAAAGATATTATCACCCCTTAAACGTTCTGCTTGAGGCAGACTGCATTGCTGGTTTTTATCTTAAATTGCTAAACATTTATTCGCTTATGCTATGATGATTTGTTTATAATATTCCTGACTCTGGCACCAGTGAATATTCGAGCTCGAATAATTCCAACTCTGGCGTTGGTAAAAATTCGTAGCTACGAAAAATTAGATCAATATTTTTTATTCCCTATTTTAGCGCCAGTGAATAAATAAATAAAAATAAATTGATTTTTATGCATGCACATATTTTTTTATTTTTCTAGCTAAATAAAATAAAATACACTGAATAAAAATAATATAAATTTAAACCGGTATTTTTATTCCTGACTCTGACGTCAGTGAATGAACCAATAAATTTACATTATTTTTATTCATGCATACATATTTTTTTTATTTTTTCTACCTTTTTTACTTTTCTGTTTTTTTTGTTTTTTTGGGCTGGGCCCAGCTCAGCCCACATGGGCTGGGCTAGACCCAGCCCAGCCCAGCCCCAGCCGGTCACTGGCCCAAGCCGGTGACCAGGCTGGGCTGAGCAACACGCGTGCGTTAGGGCACGCGTGTTGCTTCAGTGTGCAAGTGAATTAAAATTCACTTGCAAAAAGCCAATGCTAATTAAATTAACAAAGAAGCAAAAGTTTGCTTACCTGGTGCTGGAGACCGAAGACGCTTACAGTGCTGATGGATCCTCGCCCGCTGCTTCCCTTTGTCTTCCTTCTGCGCTCACCTGCCTACATGTTCCTTTTGTTTTCTCAGCAACTTTGAAGCTGAGAAGGTGATGAAGAGGCCGACCTGCTTTGAATTGGTTTTGATTCTGGGTCTTTCTCTGTCTGCAGGGACGAAAGTAATTGCAAAGCCAATCCTCCTCTCTGTGTTGCTCCTTTACTTTTCCTTCTCATTTCTGCGTTTTTTTCTGTTTTATCCTCTGGTTTTTGGTTTTTTGTCTGGGTTTAGCTTCCGTTCCCTGCCGTTCGTGGCTTTTTCCTCCGTGGCCTTCTCTGGCTTTTATAAAGCCAGAGGACGGCCTCTGTTTCTTTGAGAAGAAACAGGGGAACGATGGTCTGCTACCCTGGTTTCTCTCGGTTTTCCCCTGCTCAGGACGAAGAAGATGGTAATAAAGGCATGATGTGCTGCTGGTTGTGTTTGCCGAAGCCCTGGTTCTGTTTTTCTATCCCCGTCCTTTTCGTCTGTCCCTCTCCTGGTCTCTTTGTTTTTTTAGCTTTTACCCCCGTGTTTTCTTCAGTGTTTTTTCACAGTTTTTCCTTTTCTCTCGTTCTTGGCCTCTTTTTTTTTTTTTTTGGTTTCTTTGCTGTGCTCAATCTTTATAAGCCACCCAACACCCTTACACCTCCTAGCATGTATTAATGGCACATCGTGGGCAAAAACGTTACCCACGTTCTCTGTCGTTTCTGTTGAATCGGGATGGAGGAGATGAACAGTGGAGTGTTTAACGGCGATTTGCTTTTTGGTCCTTAAAGTTTTGGAGGTCTTGTAATTAAACCCCTAGTTAATTTGTAATTGGACCCCTGCATTTAGGCGCCTTTTACAAGTTAGTCCTTGGACTTTAATTTTGCAATTTTAACCCCCAATTAACCCCAAACTTTGCTATTTCTTCAATTAAGTCCTTGATTTCATTAATTTAATTAAATCCAAGTCCAATTAAGTCTCAAAACTTATTCATTATCCAATTAAACCCTTGATTTGATTAATTAAATTAATTCCATTCTTAATTAAGTCTCAAAACTTATCAATTCTCCAATTAAAACCTTGATTGGATTAATTAAATTAATTGCAAGCTCAATTAAGTCTCAAAACTTATCAATTCACCAATTAAATCCTTGATTGGATTAATTAGATTAATTCCAAAGTTTAATTAAACCTCAAAACTTCCAATCATGTTGCCCTTAACCCAAATTTTAATTCATTCTTCATTTATTTCATTTTACTTGCTTTTCATCATTATTATTTTTTTTATCATTATTTTTTATATTTTTTTTAGTAAATAAAATAATAATAATTAAAATAAAAGGATAAAAAATTGTGTTATGACAGTGGTTTTTTCGAGGAGATACCTTGCTGGCTTTTGCTTGAGACTCTAAATATTCTATCCTCTAAATGCTCCTCTGTTTAATAGAACAAAGTGAGACAAATTTCATCTCACTTAAATGTTGGCTCATTCTGAATTTCTTGCCTAAATTCTAGCCGAGTTGTTTCGAGTTTTTTCCATCTGTTCTGGCATAGATAGCCATGCGCAGATCTTCATCTCTCTTTAATTTCCCGTTACCCATTTCCCATCTTCCCATCTTCCTTTCATCGAATCCATTTCATAACTAATTATGATATTTTACTTTGAATTATAATTTAAAAGTTGTTTTTTTATAAATAATTTATGAAAACAATAAATTAAAAGAACCGTAAGTTATAAGCATTATTTGTAAAAATGATTCAAATTAACTTTTTAATAAGGAATTCAGTATAAAATCTACAAACTAAAGTAAAATTTTATTGTTTTTTACTAAATCAAAGGTTTGAATCCAATTTATAACAAAAAAAAAATTTAAATCAAAAGCTATTTTAACTTACTTAAATTTTTTTTTACAAAAGTCATATCTAATATAACCTAAGTTTAACTACTTGAAATCTCCTTGTTGTAATCTTAATTGTGTATGCTTTCGTGTTATAATCTAAATTAAAACATTTGTTATTCTTACCATAACAAATTTTATTATGCAGCAAGACTCAAGTTATTGTGCATTAAACTACTCTCCTATAATGCAATCTTTTTTGAAAATTGTAGAAAAGTTTAATATGGTCCTTGAAGTTTTTGTTTTTTAGATTTATTAAATCATGTAGTTTAAAATTTTTGCGATTCCGTCTTAAAACTTCATTTTTATCATATTTTTAGTTATTAAATGTTGAGAGGGGGAGAATGTGGTAAAAAAAAAAAAAGAGTAAGCTAATCATATTCCGGTCATAAAAAGACTAATTTTAACATCAATAGATTTGTTTTGAAGAAGGGAGTTCAATAAAGATGATTTTGCCTTTTAACCATACTAGAAAAAGTATATTAGACCCATTTTTTTATTATTCATATTGATTTTCACTATTTAGGCTAATTAGAAGATGTTTTGGGGTTAAAAAAAATGAGTTTTTGAGGTTCCTAAAAGTTTTTGGGAGTGTATGCAAGATAAAATTTAGGTTTTGCAGTACAAAAACTATGAGTTTATTTTATAGTCATAAAAAATAACTAAAAAATATTTCAATAGATAACACGTTGTGTGCATAGATATATAAATACTGGTACAAAAACTCAGTTATTATAGCCCAGGATTTTTAAAATCTCGGAAGTTATGAGATTTTAAAAAAAAAATCAATGTTTTTTTTGTGAATTTACAACGGCTATAAATTATACATTTAAAATACGAGATAGAGATTAAGGGTTTTCAAGGAAATTACTGGTAAGATCGATATAATCTTATATACATTGTCGCACGTGTACGGTGTCGCGGCGAATATCCTCTCGGATCGAGAAATTGAAAGGACAAGGAATTCTTGTTTTTTATTAGTGGAAAGAGAGAATGAGAGTTGCCACCTGGTATTTTGGTCACTAGGAACCTTAACTGTTCTCAGAAATTGGGTATGGGGACTAATTGCGTAAAAGAAAGATATCAACACTCCTAATACGTCTTACCTGAGGTAAGCTGCTTTATTAAATTATCTGATATAAACTAAGGTATTTTTGTGTTTTCTAATTGTTGGTTTGTCTAAAATTTAAGAAAAGTCACCCTCGGTAAAGAGATCCTGATCTTATTAGGTAAAAACCAAATTGTTCTAACGTCAACAAAAAAAAAGAACTACCTTTTATTTAATATTATAAATACATTTTACTTATAAGTTTGTAATCCCATATACTAAAAAAAATATAATTTTTTTGGTATTTTTAAAATATGGGCCTAGTTCTCATGACTTTAATAAACTGGTTATTAAAGTCCAAAATACATGCTAATACATATCTTTTTTTTATTCCTTTTTTGTATGAAAATATGATAAAAAAAATTGTATATTTTTGAGAGACTTAGTTGTATGCATGAAAACAAAGCATTTTTTTTTGTATGCATGAAAACAAAACATTTCTTTTAGATTTTCTTTGCAATATTTTGGAGAAAACTAGGTATTTTAATATCGAATTTGTATCTTTACAGTATAAAAATACAAACCAATATCAATTAAAATTGGTAGAAAATTTTGCGAGAAAATCACAATTTTTGGAAAGGATTTTTTTGGAATTGTTTTGGGATTTTTTGTTGCTTTTTTATTTTTATATGTA